>CAJQZJ010014563.1:2123672-2138824 GCA_907164525.1 Lophiomys imhausi | reverse complement strand
CACACACACACACACACACACACACACACACACACACACACACACACACACCCCTTCGTGAATTACAGTGGTGCTGGGTAAGTAGTTGCTGACTGGTCAAGGACATTTCCCATCACCCCCTGCAGCTGATCAAGTCGTGCTCAACACTGTCCAAATAAAACTGAAAAGAAGCTACAGTGTGCTAATTCACAGGCTGAATGAGGATGTGTCATGCCATTCTCTCTCCAACCTGTCTTCCCTTATCTTTCAGCAGAGTTAAATCCCTGGGTGACAGCTGTTCCTGAATTGCAATCCCAAGTAGTCATTGAATCTCCACTAAAAATAAACAAAATTTAAGGCCATATTTGGGGATACACATCTGCAATTCCAGAACTTGGGAGGTGGAGGCAGGAGGATCAGGAGCTCAAAGTCATCCTTGGCTACACAGAGAGGCTGTTGCCAGCCTGAGCTACATGAGACTTTGTCTCAAGAAATTCATGTGTCAGACAAGTAAGTACATGGTACTTATTTGTTACAGCAGCTAAGCCTGCCCACCACATCTCCCTACCCAACACAACACACTAGTGCGTGAAAAAAGCTGAATCTCTTGGTGCCTGGACCCGAGAAAGCCAATTACAGAGGAAGACTTGGCCTCACCTTGAGAAGATCAAGCTTCAGCTGCAGCTCTGCCTGAGTAGAGGAACACAGAGCACCCACAATGATGCTCATGTACTCCTCTGCGTTGATGACTGACAGCTGCTCCAGGATGCTGAGCGAGGCCCCTCGGTAGCATTCATCATCCAGGAAGATCTTGATGAAGGGCACCATGCCATGATCTTTTAGGACAACTGGGGAAAGACACACAGGACAGGACAGACAAAGGTGATTCCACCACAGGGAAGGCTTTTTCTTTCAACGTCCCAAGTCCACTACACTCCATTCTCTCTTTGGCCCTCTGATAAATAGTTTTATGTTTTATAATCCACACCTGCAAAGGTTGATGGGAAAGAGAAACTTTGGGGCTGGAGAACTAAGAAGAAAAACTGTATTCTTCACCAGTGAAAATTCTATTTTGGGGAAGAAAAAAATTCTTTGGTCAACATCATCCCATAGGAGAAAGTTCAAGTAGGATAAAAACAAGTTCAAAAGACTTACAGTTAATAACAATGTATGGTGGGTTAGATTTTTTTTTCAAAATCTAAGTAATGCAACCCTTGAGTGTCTACCTGTCCACATCTACTTACCTTTATGCCCTAGTCCATGACCTGTACCAACTCTTTATCCTCTCTGCCAAGGTTTTTTTTTTTCAGTGTTTTTATTTATTCTTTGAGAATTCCATACATTATATTTTGATCATATTATTTTCCCTCCCCAACTTACCTACCTACCTACTCAATTTTATATATTTTCTCTTAAAAAAAAACACCAAAAATACCCACAACAAACATCGAGTTTGAATTGTGTTGTTGGCCAACTACTTCTGAGCGTGGATCTGCCCTGAGATTTTCTTATATACCCACTGTCACTCCATTGAAAATAAAACTGATATTTCCCCCCTTTCTCAGCAGCTATCAGATAAGAATAGGCTTGTAGCTGGGGTTGGAATCCTGTCTTCTACCAAAAGTTTATAGAATGCAAACCAGAATTTAAGTTAGGGACATATTTAATTTCCTAGGTGTTTTTCAGGGGAGAAAATGGAAGAAGTCTAATTATGGTTTGCTTTTGTTACAGGCAATAACAGGCTTTGCTTGCCCTGGGACTAGCATGTGAATTCCTTCTCATGGAATAAAGACTCAGCGTTGACTTTACCAAAGAGCTTAATCCACATTAATCCAAAGAGTTTAATGTGGATTTGAGCCGATCGGGTCCGGAGTCTGACACTCAAATCATGGCCACAATTCCTGTAAGTGGAAATCATACTGGGAGGCCTATTTAAAAGTGGATTCCTAGAACTGACTTCCTTCTACTACCAATCAAATGCCTGAGAGTCAGCCTAGAAATGTGAATTCTAGTGAGAACTTCCAGGCAAGATTCCGCAGGCCTTCCCCTGCTAAAATGAAATAACAGGCTTTTACATTTACCATAGTTGTGCAATGAGGGCTTCAGGGCCCTTGGGATCTAAGTCACCAAACGTGTTCACAGAACTCAGGACCTCTGCTTCATGTCATAGACTGACACACAAAAAGGAATCTTTTTTAAAATAAATACATGAAGGATTAACATTTTTAGTGTTTTACAGTGGGGTTCATAAAAAGCATTTCTATTCTGTGAAGCAGGGTACCAATACATTTTACTTAAAAAGAGGGGAAAGGAGTTTTGTAGCCTCATTAACTTATAAAATGCTACACTAAGCAGCATTTCTTTTCTATCAACTTTATTATACAATATTAAAAGTGTTGACTGAGGTGTCTATTTTTTGTTTGTTTGTTTGTTTTGTTTTTCGAGACAGGGTTTCTCTGTGTATCCTTGGCTGTCCTGGACTCACTTTGTAGACCAGGCTGGCCTTGAACTCGCAGAGATCTGCCTGCCTCTCCCTCCCGAATGCTGGGATTAAAGGCGGAGGTGTCTGCTTTATGGGTGGTCACTAAATATCAACTAGCATATGGACGTTAGATACCATGATGATGCTAACTGTTCCCTGAATATCACCTTTGAACACCCATAGGTAATTTATAGTTTATGTTTTATGGAAGACAGACAGGGCAAGGTTAGAACTATCAATACCTGCATTGCGAACAGAGCCTTGCAGAAGCGTGACCACAGTGTTCAGCATCACGCAGGTGAGTTCCCTCTCTGGATCCTGCACGCCAGGACTGGACTCTTTGTTTCCTGTCACATTTAAGAGTCAATAAATATGTACTAAGTCCACAATCTCTCCTCCCTCCGCTGCCCTACTTTCCTAAGGACACATGAGTGCTATGCTCCCATTAGAAGAAAGCATGCATCCCAGTTCTGAAGATACAACCTTGAAAACCCTAACCTCAGTGGTTCTCCAGCTTGAGCACATCAGAAATCTGGACATCCTAAGGACTCTGCTGAGCCTCTTCCTCAGAGTGGGTGGGTTAGATCTTGAATGAGACCGGGTAATTCTTGCTTCTAACATGGTCCCGGGTAAGGCTGATGGGCCTACTGCAGTAGAGCTGTACTTAAGAAGCCTTGACACCCAACCTTCCACTTAAAGCCTGCCAGTCATATCTAGAAGGCAAAGTTGCCAGGTCACTGCTTGAGCTAAGAAGCAACTCAAGGGAATCTGGGACAGATAGACAGGCCATTAGACCAGGTCTCTTCATCCACCTCCGATCCCCAGTGCTGGGCAAGTACCAAGACAAATTAGAAGTTTACCTAGTTGGAGAATTAAGAATAGGTAAATGAAGGAGAGAACAAGAAGAATGTATTTACCAGACACAGAGTGCGTGGGAATCAATAGGGCACATTTAAAAATGCAAAGCACAAAGTAAGACTGGAAACATTAGCTCGCGGAAAAAGCTAAACTCTTCTGGGAACGGTGGTAAGTCTGGGGTCAGATCGAAAAGTGGATCCGATGTCAAGCTGCTGAAAGGCATTGTCTGTCTAGGGTGCCACGGGAACACTCGACGAGACTGTGTACTGTGTGCTGCCTTCCCTGCCAACACCAAGGGAAGCAAGGGAGCAGATGTGTTAACTTCATGCTGGAGAGGACTGAAGGCAAGAAGTTAGCTATGGTTGGAATGCTTCCCCCAAAGCCCTGTGCTGGGAACTTAATCTCTAAATTACATATTAGTGGTGTTTGAGGTACATCCTTTGGGAAGTAATTAGCCCTGGGTGAAGTCACGAGGATGAGCTGTATAAACTGGCAGGATTGTTCTGTCTCACTGTGTGATGTTCCTTACTGTGTTATATTAGAGCAACAAGGTCTTCTCCATATTCTGGCATCATGATACTGGACTCCCCAACCTCCAGACCCATAAGCCAAATAAACTTCTCTTTGGGAAGATCACTCCGTAAATAGTTCATTAGACTGCAAGTAAACTTCTGTTCTTTATAAATATCCCAGTTTGTGGCATTTTGTTATAGTAACAGAAAACAGACCCAAACTACCAAGCAAGAGAAAGAAGTATAGAGCCACCTACGTCCAAGGCTTGGTCTCACTGAAGGCCTAGACACACAAAAGTAGTGTGGAAACTCAATGTCCTAAGTCCTGATTCTACTTGCAAACATTCTGGATAGGACACAGTTCCTCCCTGAACTCCTGAAGGTGCCTGGGCTCAATCTCCTATCAGGCAATACTGAAATGATAGAGATACTCTGTGCGAGAACTCCTAGACACCTTTTTACATGCCACACGCAGCACTGAGTGCTTTTCCTTTAATTCTTATGAGGCCTGTGGCATAGCTCCTGTCATTTCACGGAGGAGGGAATGGTCTCATAGAGGTGAGGTAACAGGATAAGATCACCCTGCTTATGCCGCAGCTATGCTGCGAGTCAAGACTGGCAGGTACCCACATTAACACCCACTCCATCAGCTTCTTCCCTTCCGAGAAGCAGAAAAGAGACAGGTTAGCAATTTTGACTCCAAAAGCATTTGGTGGCTAGCTCAGCCCCCAGGCCTGCCCAACCAGTGCAGGCAAAGGTGAAGGAGAGAAGAGAGAGGCAGGAGAGGTAAGCAGCTAGGTTCCTGTGTCCTGCTGCCCCACCTCCAGGCTGGTTTCCCAGGGCAGCAGGGGATGACAGATTTGAGAGGAACAGGGAAAGGAGTCTTAGTGCCTAGATCTTATTTGAAAAGCCTGGGGGTGAGGATTTCAAAGCTCCAGGTCAAGTGTCTCCAGTAGGGCAAGCATGAGGCATGGTAAGGTAGGTGTATAGCCCATTAAGACTGAGGTTGCCATGGCTCTGGAACTCTCAGTGGGAGACTCTCAGTGGGAGAACACAAGGCCATACCCCAGCAGACCTCAAAAGGGCTCCCAAAGCCTAGGCCTCTCCAGGCTCCAGCACCCCTTTGCTCTACTGAAGGATCAGACTCCCCAGTGTTTTTCACCTCTATGCCTGGCAACACTAACTTGGGAATTCCTCGAGTGCTGTCTGTCCCTTTCACCTCCAGGGAAGGCTTGGAGACTGCCTGTTTTCCATGATGCTGTTCTCAAGCCCCATTGCTCTCTCACTTTCCCTCCCAGCATGGTGCTTGCATTCTCTGTTACACTGCAGCATGGCCAGATTGGCAGACCATGCCCAGCTAACAATGGCCTCACCCCCATTTACCCGCCCCTCTGAGGACGCACCTGACTTCCTCATGATTTTGGCCTGTTTTCGGAGCTGAGCCAGCAGCAGGCCCAGAAGTCCTGAGTCCCGAAAGATGTCTGTGAAGAGCCGGTCACTGGCTGTGATCCTGAGGATACTCTGCAAGGCCACAAGGGTGCAGGACAGCTCTGGGCTCTCTTTGATCAGACGCTGTACCTTAGCCAGGATCTCGTGGGGCACATAGAGAAGCTTGAACACTAGAGTCTCCAACAGCTGGAAAAAGTGAGCCTGGACCTGGGTCGGCTTCAGGGGTATGATCTCCACGAACTGTGACATGGGCTGCAGGGTCCACTCCAGCAGGAAGAAATTTCGAGGGTTCCAGGCCCACATGGTCTTGATGGCCAAAAGCACTTGAGTACAAAGGACAGAGTCACTGGCTTTGTGGAAAACATTCTGCAGGACCTGGAAGGCCTGGAGATTCTTAACGGTCACCCCTGGAGATGAGAAAACCAACAGTTCTGCAAGTTAGCTCCCTGCCTGTCTAGAAATGCATGCTTGCGTTCTCATCAGGACACCAAATCTGAAGTTTCTCTTTTCTAGTTCCTATGCGTACACACGTAGGAAATCTGAAAACTCCAGCTACCATGATGGGGGAAGGGCTGCATCTGCATTCCAAAGACTGGTTAGCTAACAGTGTTCCAGCTATGACCATTCTAAACCAACACATGCCTGTGGGGGTCAGAGACACACAGGACTTCCAAGGGGCAACATGAAAGAAAGGAAGCAAAAGTCTCAGTAACTGCCCTATCTAGGCAGCACATTAAGGTAGAGTATTTGAAATCTATTGAGGTGGATAAAAATGTATGATCAGAAGTAATCCAACCAGTTTCTTCTTATTTAAAAATCAAGGGTAGATGATCGGTCCACATTAATATCCACTGAACAAACCTGGGCCACGAGATTCGGTTTCAACCAACTAAAATCAAATGATGCTGCAGATGACCTTGTGAGGGCAGGCTTCCTTCTGGAAGGATGCACCTTCCTTACCCACGTGGCCTTTTTCTCACACTTATTCTCTCTCTCCCCAGGACACCTGGTCCAAAGCCCATGCCTGTATGCCTTTCTGCCTTGGATTTACTAAAACTCTGAGACCCTCCCCTGCTAATCATCTCTGATCATCTTTGTCTGCTTAAGTCCCACCCAACACCCTTCTCCACCTGGTGTTTAGAGTGTTACCAGCTCCCACCTCTCTCCACAGCCTGTAACTTCCTGCCCTGGCTTACATTTCAGACCACTGTCTCTTCCCCACTCAGTACTTTGCACCATTAAACTCTTCCCTTTCCTTTCAACTAGACAACTCACAGGTAACCTTCAAAATTCCCTCAGAGGGCTGTCTGTTAGGGTTTCCCCACTGACCCACTAGAAGTTGGTCGGGGGCCAATGCTTCCTCCATCCAGCAGCCTGCAGTTTGATACAGGCATGCCAATCTCTGCAGAGGGGTTTTAGAGAGCTGTACTAGTTGCTCACACCAGCGCCCAGTAGGGGGCAGAGCTCCTGCGGCTCAGAAAGCATCAGTGTGCTCACATGCATCATCAATTCATGTTCAGCATCCTGGGAGGAAGAGAAGCCAATGACTCTGACCCTGTGGCTAAGATTCATCAGTCTCCACTATACAAGCAAATGGTACAGGGTATGTCACCCAAGAGTACGGGCAGAATTCCACAGGCTCCGTCCCTTACTTGATCAGGGCTTTGCCTCTGTTAAGCAATATTTCCTCCACTTGCCACACAAAATAAACTTCTTTGTACAAAGCTGAAATTGTGGTGGAAAGTAGATTAAGGGGAGATTTAATATCCACGAGAGTCCGGGTCACATCTCTGAAGATCACAGAAGCGTCCAAGCATGTGGCCTGATTGACAGGTGTAAATGGAATCAGAAGCCTGCATAGCCTTGTCAGGACGTCATACTGACTACTCTCCGGTTACCTGGAGACAAAATGAGGACCCACCAGAAGCCTCAAGATGGAACTTGAAGCCTTCGAGCTGAGGATAAGTGACGCTGTCAAACACCTTCAGTTCTGACCTCCCACAAGTCGTCAACCACATCACCAGCTCAATGAGCTCCTTCAGATGAGGTTCCACCTCACCCTGGGTCATCCCATCATACCTGAAGGAAAAACAGGGTCAGCTCCTGCATGTCCGTACATTGCTACTCAGAAAGGCCAGGAGGTCTCTATTCAAGGAGAACTCAGCACCAAAGGCAAGGAGAGTGCCCTGGACAGACAAACATCACTCCATTTTTTAACTCCTGACTTCCACCTAGGGAAGTACAATCTGAATGATTTTTTTTTACCTTTATGTAACATGTGTGAGTGCTTTGCCTGTGTGTGTGTATGTGTGTGTGTGTATACATACATACATATATGTATATATATGCATATATATATATGTGTGTGTGCAATGTGTGCGTGCCTGCAAAGGCCAGAAGAGGATGCTGGATCCTCTGAAACTGGAGTCACTGATGGTTGTAAGCCACCATGTAGGTGTTTGGAACTGAAACAAGTTCTCTGCAAGAGCAGCAAGGGCTCTTAATCACTGAGCCACCTCTCTGACCCCCAATAGTTCCTTCTTATTGTGTTTTCACCCTATAACTTCCACTGTCATTAGTCAACTGTGGCCTCAGAACATCAACTGGAACTGGGGTGTAGGTCACTTGACAGAATGCTTGTCTAGTATTCATGGTGCCCTGGTTTTGATCCCTAGCACTGCATAAGCCAGTAGTGGTGATGTTTGCCTATAATACCAGAATTCAGAAGGTGGAGGCAGGAGTCCAGAAATTCAAGATCATCCTTGGTAGTGTAGATAGCTTGAGACCAGCCTGAGTTACATGAATTACATGAAACCTTATCTAAATAAAATTTCAAGGCACACAGAGAAAGGGAGGAGGAGGAGAGAAAGAGACACACAGAGAAAGAGAGATCACCAAAGAACTCCAGAAATAAAAAAATCATACTTTAAATTAATTTGCTATAATATAGTTACATATAAACATTTTATTTTGCTATTAACTATTGTTGTTAGCCTCTTACTGTACCCAATTTACAAATTCAACTTGATTGTCAGTATATATGTATAGGAGGAAACATGTGTGTAGGGCTCTATAAGATTCATTGTCACAGATATTCACGGGAGCTCTGCAGAGCTTAGTCTCTGTCAGTAAGTAGATACTGCTACACAGAGAACCTGGGAGAGACCACAATCGTGTCTAGAGGAAGGCTGTTTTCTGTGGCTAGATTCCCAAAAGGCATGAACTTAAGGGGCTCACAGAGCAGGGGGTACCTCCAGAACGGAAGGCTTGATAGTTCCAAGGAGGAAAAAGACAAGCCAGACAGCATGGGAAAGATGTGGATTTCTGTAGACTTCCTCATGCCTAGCCTATGGCTGACACGTGGACTTCTGTAGTTTTCCTCGGGCCTAGCCGATGGAAGATGCCATCCATGTTTATCTGATGAAGGACAGGAGGCCTTTCCCTGCCAGGAGGGCCACTGGAGTCTCTGTCCAGTTCTGTCCTTTCCAGATCAGGACCACATAAAACATGGCTCCTGGGAAGGCAGGACAAGAAGGCAGTGAGCTAAGCAGCCACTGCCTCACACTGGATTCCCCTCTGTCTTCTATAAGAAGCCAAGGAAAAGCTGCCCATCCATTGAACAGAAGAAACATGTAGAAAATGCTATCCAGGGCACCACAATGGCTGCAGCATCTGTCCCAGCTAAATAAGCTACTTACTGTGCAGTGATGGTCTACTCAAAGAAACACTTATTCCTAGCATCCTTTTGAAGGACTCCTTTTCTTTATTAAAACCTTGTAGAGGAGGAGACTCTACACTGAGGGCCTTCAGCTTCTCTCATACAAATCGTCTCCAGTGAATTTGAAGCATGTTTCTGTCATGAAGTCTGTAGAAGACCTTGCTAAGGTCCACTCCGATGACGAGAAGCCAAACAAAACCCAAAGGAATCTGCACAGTCTTGCCCTGAAGCAGCTTCCCCAACTTCAGTAGAAGAGTTTGGTCCACAAAAAGATTTATTTCCATCTAGTACACCTCCCCCCTCTGAATGCAAGAAGTCAGAGTGGAGCCAGTTGGTCCAGCCTCAGGTGCATGGTGTCTTTCCCACAGTTCATAGGTCTGTGAGAGAAGACCTTTACTTGAGAGTTGATCTCAGACACAACAAGTGGGGGGCAAGCCTTGTGAGGTGGCAAAAGGAAGGACACTCACTGAAATGCATTCTCAAATTGGTATCTCCCTGGACGACTGTAGTTAGTCCTTCTGGTGGACTTTTGATGATGTGGAGCAGAAGCATCCAAAGGACAACTTTAGTGGGTAGTTACCCATCCGTTTCTGACAGTGATGGAGAGCTGAGGGAGGGGCATGGGTCCCACGAAGCCCTCCAGACACTGAGGCTTCTGAGAGAGGCATGTGACCTCTAAGAAGTCAGGCCAGCAACATGTAGGTGGTGTGTGTGAGGCTCAGTGGACTTGCCTAAGTGGTTATCACTGCCATTGATTCCCCAAAGAAGTGGCTCCCATGACTCTCTGTGTGTCGAGTTACTGTGCTCTTAGGAGCCTCGAATTCCATAAGACACGCTTAAACACCCTTGCTATTTGTCTTCCACCAAAGCAGCAAGATGGTGTTGAGCACCCCCCCGGCTTGTGGGGTCGCGGACGTGTTTCTCTCCCCACTCGCTGGGCCCAGCCACTTACCGCAGCAGCACCTTGAGTAGCAGGGGATAGCCCTCCGCGGTCTCAAACTCCAGGAGCAGCGCAGAGGAGATGGGGTAGGAATCCTTCACAAAGTTCAGGATGAGGCTCACTGACTCGCTCACCTCGGGTGCAGGGAGGGTGTCTGCTAACTTGGAGAGGTTCTGAACTGAGAGCCGGACACAGTCAGCAGCTGTGAGGAGGGAAGCACAGCGCTGCTGAGCGGGGAATAAAAGACTTTTGTCCCGCTGTCCCCTCTCCCCACCATCTACCTCCACTTTGACCTGCACAGCAAGACTTGAATAAAAGTAAGCTGAGAGTGTTTTCTGCAGGCTCTTGGGTTCAAGAAGAGGCTACCCGTGGGAGGTGCCATCCTGAGAGCAGCTGATCCCGGGTGAGGGGGTGGGGCAGCCTCTTAGCTCCTCCTTCCTAGAATGTAAGACAGTCCTGGTCCCCGGATAATGAGAGCTGAGCAAAAATCAGCTTGATGAGAAGTTCGGGGAAGGGGTAGTGGGTGAGTGGGGAGGAGAAAGGCAGCAGAGGAAGTGTTTCAGAAACTCAAGAGAAGCCAGGGCATTCAAGCAGAGGTGTGAGCTGTGGGGAAGAGGCAGGTGGGGTCTTTTCACGAAGAGCCTGCCACTGATCTTGTTGGTCACCTGGAGAGCTGGGATGTGATGGGAAGGCATGGATCATAAGGAGGATGGCATGCACATGGAGTGGAGGCTCTCCTGAGTGCCAGGAACATCGCAAAGGTGGAACTGAGGGGATGCGGGATCAGTCTCTCAGCTGTAAGGACTCAGAAGAGCCTGAAGCCCTGAAACCGGCCCTTTGGCAAGGAAGGACCCAAGAGTAGCTAATGATATAGTGGAGATCGGCAGGCTAGCCTCCTTTCCAAGCACCTGCTAGTCCCACAAGCCCATAGAAATTACCCACGCCTGTAAGAAGCCCCTGGACATAGTACCTGAAGGGAGGAAGTTTTCTGAGGTCTTGGCTTGGGCAACAGAGGACGATAGTCAAAGACCCCTGTGGCCTTCAGCCTTTCCCTAACTGCTCAGGCTCCAGAATGAAATGTAGGTGCAATTCAGCTTCAACTATAAGCATAAGCTGAATTCACAGGAGGCTTTGAACCCCATGGTTCTCCTCCAGGGACTAGTTTACAGTAACAGAAGAGTCAGGTGGGGCCTTCTCAATTCTAAATAGTAGATGTTCTTTATTCCAGAAAGAGGACAGATCACAAGGCACAGATCTGTGAACATGCAAGTGACATCAGCAGCTCAGAAACCCAGCTTGTCCCCAAAGAGCCCGTTCTCTGGGATCAACCCCAAGAAAAGAAAATGTTGTGTTCCAAGATGGCTGCTGTGCTCATCTGGGAGAGCTTAGAAAACATTGGGCAGAGGTGGGAGGTGAGTGGATGTGGGCACAAGCCTTTCATAACACGTCCTTGTTAGAGCTGGGCAGCCTCAAAAGCCTCCCTGCTTATCTGGAGCATTTTCTGGGTGCTGCAGTGTCACTGAACACTAAGGAGGGCCCCTGAGATAGCTAATGGAATTGATTTACAGAACATTTCATCTCTAATAAAACCCAAGTGACAAATATGAAGCTGAGGCCAATGTACCAAGGGCTGTCTAGACACTGCATGTGTATCAGCACCCACTGAAAACCATAACAACGCAAGGCAATCAGCGCTATCATTCTGCCTGCCTTATAGATGAGACAAACAGGATACCCCTGTAGTTACGGACCTCAGATCCCTCAGCAGAGCTGGAATTCACCATCTGGTTATGATTTCAGAGTCTCCAGCCTTCACCCTAAACATGCTCCCTAGCTCAGGTGGGAATCAGACATCTCCCTGTTTCAAAAGAATTTGCCATGATCTTCTACCACTCTTGAGCTCCACTTTCCCCATGCCAACATCTATTTCCAAGAAGCTAATGATGGAATGAGCAAGCAGGGCCCTGCATGCTGTCTGTGTGGGAGTACACATGAGGTAAATGGGTCTCCCTTTCCTCCCTCCTCTCATGAAACATCAAGAGGAACAGCACACATATTTTCATAAATGAGGCTACATAAGGTACATAGGGTCATGTACTGGGTAGGTTGCCCATTGGTCTCTTCTTTCCCAGAAATCTGCACTGTTGCCTGCAGAGCCAGATGACCCTCGAGCTTTGCTCTGAGCTAAAGGAACCCCTTGAGTGACCCACAGCCCACACATGGTCTCCTGGAACCTACTTCGCAGATACTGGATGACGCTGGGGCTCTGAGCCTTGGAGACAGCCCGCAGCACACAGAAGGTAGGCTCTCTCCAGAAGAAGCAGCTGTGCTCCCTCAGACAGGTGGTGGCAATCAGTAGAGACTGGAGTTCACTTCCAGAGAGAAGTCCCTCCAGACCCCGAGACTCGCTGCAAATGTTTAACAACATCTGGGAGGAACACAAAATCAGGAGGTTCTGGTTAGGCAGGGCTCTCCTATGGCAGCTTGTCCCCTGCTTCTCAGGAGCATTGGCTGTCATGCCCCAGCAGAAGGGACAGTAGAGTGTGCAAGATCACCCTCTGTCCCCAGCCAGCATGGGCCACATAGCCAGCTAGGAACAGAGCATCCTGTTTCTACTTACAAAAACAACATCCTGTAAATCATATACCTCTTGAGTATAGCAAGAGGTCACACTGGGTGACTGACCGGAACGATCTAGGCCTGTGTGCCTGTACTCTATGATGTTCACATAGTGACGAGTGCCATCACCTAGTGGTTCACTTCTCAGAAGTGATGTGTCAAGTAGAAAGGTGCTTCCAGATGCCAGGCAGGAGGGGGAACCTGAGGGCGGTGGGAGGGGAAGGGAGAAGGAAGCAGGAGCTGGGGCAGTGAGGGGAGTCAAATTGGGGGAGGACCGTACACAGAGAGCACAGGAGAATGTGAATGTTGATACGTGGATGCCCTGAAGAGAACAAGGGGGAAATCTTCTTGCAGCCACTCAGGTAATGCAGAGTGGAGACACAGGGAGAGCCACACCTGGAGAGGACAAGGCTCTTGGGAACTAAGGCTGCTGACTAGAGCCTGACCCTTGCAAAGCAAGCTCAGGGCTGGGGGAGGCCAGGGCGCTGCTTACTCACCTGCAGAAACATCCTCTGCCCTTGAATATCACTCTCCAAAAACTCATCCTTTTCCACGGGAAAAGCAAAGAAGAGATACAGGCACTGCAGGAGCAGGGCCGGAAGGCCTGAGTCCACAACTCTGCCCAGAGTCTCCTGCAAGGGAAGGTCACAGGTCACCCACAGCAGAGGCAACTCTGACCTGCACTGAGCCCCAGATCCGTGGAACTGTAGAGAAGCAAGTTCCCCTCTCCACATTCCATGTCTTCAGCTGGGAAGTGTAGGTGACCCTGGGACCCACTGCTTCTTTGGAAGGTAATGCACTCCCTCCCCTCACCGGAGCCCTGGCCATTCCTGACTTCCTGAGGCATTTGTCTATATCCTTCTCGACAGACAGCTCTTAACTTCCCTCACTGCTTTGGGGCTGTCTGCCACATAGACTATCTGTCCCCACATAGACTGCAGCCAGTGTCCCCTCAAGGGCAAACACTGAGAACAAGTCAAGAGGTTTCCCTTGCACTTAGCATCTATGATATGTCCAGACATCCACAGCAAGCTATACCAGCCCAGATCCAAGCAACATCCAAATACCTACCTGATACTTCATGCTTAGGGCTGCTGCACCCTACAGCTCCCTTGCCAGGGTGGCTACACACAGAAGCTCACTTCCGCTACCTCTGTGCATCTCTTGGCCTGTCTCGAAAGGGTCTCTGGCCATTTCTGCTGATGATCACAAGTGTCGTGGTTCCTAAGAGGGCACTAAACTCTCATCCACCAACCAATGAAGAGGAGGCCTGAGACTGCCAGTTCCATGAGTGAGGAGAGGACACAACCACAGACAGTGTGCAACACGGTACACTTAGGACAAGGGCCAACAGGTGAAGTTCATCCCAATTAGACCAATTGGGAAGCAACATGGAGCCCAGAAGAGGCTCTGGGAGTGATGGACTGGACATCCACACAGGAAGCCTGCCTTCTCTATGCATCTCTGTAATCCAACTCAGGGTTCCTGGGAAGACTAGTTGTCACCATGCATGGGACACACCCAGCCTGGCCCTTCCAGGTAGGGAGTGGTTGATAAATTCAGTCATAAATGTTTTCACACTGACCCTATAAGAGAGGCATGACTAACCCAATTTCTAAAATCAGAAACACAGCACAACCAAGTGGCAGAAGTGAGGTAATTCACTTGTGGTTACACACAGCTTGTCCTTTGGGAAGGCAGGACCCAAGCCTGAACCTCAGACCCTGAAGTCCATGTTTGGCGTCAGAAAGAGATAAGGGAATTGAATAAAATGCGTCGATCCATGGAAGGGGATAAGCCATTACGCTGTGCTGGAGCTTAATTCTCTCTGTCCATAAATAAGGGGCACCTGAGGACTTCTGAGAGGCCTGGAACTCACCGAGTCTGTCCCTGTGAGCACATACACCGATTTTAAGAGCAGGTAGCCATCCTGATTCACGTCATTCTTCCACTGCAATAGCTGCCCAGCTGCAGCCCGGGCTTGCTCTGCAAAATATCAAAAGCTGATTGGTGTTGCATACTATCTACCCAGCTTCCAGGGCCTCCGCTTCCCTGAAGAGGTGTCTGTGTCCTGCTGCAGAACACAGGACTCCTTGCCCTTATACCTCAAGGCCACCTGAGTATATCCAAAACGTTACTCTCTTCAAGATCAATAACCCTAGAGAGAGCAGCTTTTATTATCCATAATAGTCATCCATAGTCCTCTATTGCCATGAGTAATAAATAGCCCCTCCACAACTGGACCCCTACAATTCAGACTTTCCACCCTACTTCTTGCATCACCCAACGCCTTACACTGCTAAAGACCAGCAATCTATGCCATGCTCAAGGTTCCTTCCACCTGAAATTCCCTTTGTCCCTCAGTCCACAGACCCTGTAACACGCCCTCAGTATCTGAGGGCAAGATCACATGATTGGAAGACTGCTAATCGGGTGCCCCAATAAAATATGCATTCTCTGGCCTCTGTATCTTTACCAGACCAAAGTCTCCACTGAACATATGGGTCCTTCTCTAACCCCAGGACATCCTCCAGATATCCAGATTGGTTGTGTGTGTGTGTGTGTGTGTGTGTGTGTGTGTGTGTGTGTGTGTGT
>CAJQZJ010014563.1:2098691-2116165 GCA_907164525.1 Lophiomys imhausi | reverse complement strand
AGAGAGAGAGAGAGAGAGAGAGAGAGAGAGAGAGAGAGAGAGAGAGAAGCCTTGGGGAGGAGATTCTGGTCCTAAGTCAGGATTGAGATGCCATTGACTCTGGCCTGGCTGAGAACTCTTCTTCCTGTGGCAAGGAGACACGAGCCCTGACCACAGAGAATAGCCTATGGTCCTAGAAGTGACCTGATTTCTGATTTACCCCTCGGGTTAGCTCCTGTCAGAATTCCATACCCTTCAGATTCCCCAAAGGCCTTTCTGTTAGCAAAATGATAACCAAAATTGTGAATGGGTTAGTGACTCTTCTGCCATTCTCAAGGCTCACTGAGTTAAAGCATGAATGACTGCTAACCTTCACCAAGCCTTACCTCCACAAGGTTAACCCTTTCTCTTTTAGTTTGACTGACAAAGAAGCTGCTCCAGTCAGGCATGACCCTACACCTCAGGAAATATTCCTTTCCAAGTAGGAGCAACTCAAACTAATGCATGTGCATTGCCTTTGCTCAAAGATATTCTAGATCACCTTGTTTTTCCTTTGGCTCAAAATGAAGAGTCAAGTTTAGAAGTTCCACCTCAATCCACCAAAGTAATTCACGGTTCTTTTATATATACATGGGATTTTCATCTGTCCAGTTCCTGATATTACTATATCTACCAAATTTTTTCAGAAGAATCAGAAAGGTGATTTGTATATTGCTTCTAAGCCATGCTGTTTACGGAACTTTTTGACAGCCCATGAACAAACTAAGGCAAGCCTTCATTGGGTTCATCAGAGACCAATTGTGTTGATATTCAAAGCAATTTCATTTCTAGCCATCTCCCAAGTGTCCTCAAAGCCCTGTATCAGCCTAAGGTGCCAAAGAGCAGCAGGGTCCCACATTAACAATGGCATGTGTTTCCAGATAGCTGGAAATACAACTTCTGCATGATCTCAGCAGAAACAAAAGCTGAAATACAGAGTTTACTGAAAGCCCAGTCATGATCATTGGCCAGTGTGTGTACGAAAGCATCACCCTGAACACCACAAACTGCTACAGTCCTTGTGTGCCGAATAAAAATAAAATAAAATTTGGGTTTCTGACCTTTAGGAACAGGGGGAGAAGGCTCAGCAAGTTCTTCCGACGTTCTTCCGGGTTCTTGTGCATTAGCTGCTGGTACTCCAGAAATTTCTGTTCAAGCATGTCCCAGAGGACAGTGGGGCCAGGGCACTGCCCTTCTAGTGGGAAATCAGGCTTCACAGCAGGGGACTGGCCTTCATTTTGGAAACCTGGGTCCTCAGGTCTGTCCTCAGCCTTTGAAAGATCTTCAGCCTCCATCTTCGGCAAAGTAGATCTGAATCCAGAACAAACAACTGAAAATGAAAAGTCCTCCTACATCACTTCCTGATGACTGATTGGTTGAAAAGTCCAACATTATTCAGTTCAGCTTCTAGAAGAGCGTCTAAGTATCTGAAAGCTACTAAAATGAGGAAGGATCATCCAAAAAAAGATTCAAACTTACATATGATTAACATGTATAATTAACAGTACTGCATGTGCCAGGCACTGCACAGATTCATTACACAGATTCTCATGAAGCAACACTGACCAAGTGTTCTGATCTGCTCTGAAGATACCTAAGGAAACCCACAGGGCCAGAAGCATAAGGGGGATATACATCAGGAGGTTGTTAAAGCCTGAGAACTACTTCAAGGTGATCCTCTTTTAAGAGATTGTGGAACTACAAAAGATATGCAAATATTTGAGCCATAAAGGCCTGAGATTCTTTAGAAACAAAAGGTCTGGGAGGCTGGAGAGACAGCTCACAAGCTAAGAGCACTTGCTGCTTTTGTAGAGGATTGAGGTTTGGTTCCCAGCACCCACATGGTGGCTCAAATCATTTGTAATTCCATTTACAGAGTATCCTACACCCTCTTCTGACCTCTGTGAACTCCAGGCATGCATGTGGTATACAGACAGACAGACAGACAAAATTCTCATACACATAAAATAAGATAAATAAACATTTTAAAAACAATTTTTAAGTCTTAGGTGTTTTATAAAAATTGTTAGCTAAGATATAATTCATACAACACCCAATCACTTATTAACTTTTCTAAATTAAGGACATATATGTCACACATATACATACAATTGGCATATATGTATGTGTATATATACATATATGTCATTTTAACAATTTTTTAAGTATTTAAGTGTCATAAGTATAGCTAAGGATGGCCTGATGCACACACCTGTAATCTCAGTACTTGAGAAGGTGAGAGAAAAGGATTACAAACTCAAAACCAGCCTGAGCTGTATAATGAATTGCATGGAAGCCTAGGCTACATAGCAAGGCCATGCCTCAGAAAGACAGAGAGACAGAGAAAAAGAAAAACAGTTGTGCAAACATCACCATTAGTAACTCCCAAAACTTTTTATAGTCATGTAATCTATATCTAAATTGTAAACTCTACCACTTAAATATGAAAGGGTAGGTTCCTCATCCACTCTCTACATCATCTGCTTCATAGTCAATATTTTTAGAAGACTGTGTCCTCAGAATGACCCGTGAACCCCTGAGCTTGCTCTCTGTAACTGCATACAGGAACAAGCTATGAAGGGCACCACCCTCAAGCTGGGACACACAAGAACAACAGTCTTCCGGATGGAAGCGACTAGAGCCAGTTCGCCTGGTAGGTGCCCCTGCCCCAGAAGTTGCTTTTTTGTGTGTCCTTGACTTTCCATCATCGGACACGTGACTGGTTCACAGCACAGGCTTGTGGTTCATTTGTCTGAAGTGAAAGACACTTGGAATAAAGAAGAAAATACCTAGGCTTCCTGCACAAAGATCTCCCAAAATTCAACATCGCCATGTCAGAATCGATCCTGAGCTCAAACTCAGAGGTATGTCTGTTACACCTGACTAGAGCAGGAGAAAGGGGACCAGAAGTTATCTGTGTATTTCCTGACAAAGCTAACATCCCCCCCTAATGTTCTGAACTTTCTTAGGTACAAATCTGTGCATCCCCAGCCCCACTTCTGTCCCATGTGCTCTCTACTCTCAGGCTTCATACCCAGAAATCTTTTTAATGGATTAAAAAAAAATGTGTGGTATATCCATGCAGTGGAATATGGCTAATGCATTTGAAATGTAATGAACAAACTGATAAATATAATTATCAAATAACTATTCTGGATGAAAGAATTGGGACACAGACAACCACAACAAAATGATTCCATATATTTGAAATTTGAAAACATCTGTAATCTCCATCGACCTAGGACAGGACAGCTCAGGGACCACCTGAGTCTGAGGGTAAGTGGGAAAACTTTACTAGGCAGGGACACTGGAATTTCTGTGGTTATGAAAATGTTCGTTATTGGGCACGGTGTTGTTTACACAAACACACATGAACCGTAGGTTTTAAATGGTCACAGCTGTAGTTGAGATGAGGAATACCCCTACAGTGCTTGGTACAGGCAGTGGAGTCGCTCACACCCCTCAGTCTCTTCCCTGACCTTGGCAAGCTCTTCTGGCAGTATCTGTTTATCTTCTTACTCCTTGTCTTTCCATTGTCCATGTCTATCCCTTCGCCTGCTTGGTGGGTGATGTTTTATTGGCAAGGACACTTCAGAAGCACGGCCCAGCCCCTGGTTTCTATGTGCCTACTTTTCAAGTGACCTGGAAGGCCTGACCTTTTCAGCATCTCACTCAACATGGTATCTTCAGACAGGAACATGCCACTGTGTGTTTGTTGAATCTGTGTCCTCCAACTGCCACCTGTTTGCAAAGTGAAGTTAGGTGTGCATCTACTTGACAGCTCTCATGGTGGCAGAGGGCTAAGTCACTCACAGCCTCTGGATCTGCACACAGTGCTGTAGAGAACTAACCATGCAGACAGTCTCATGGGACTACAGGGCATTGGTATGCACCCCAAAGCAGCAGAATTGAGTGGAGAACCTATGCATGATCAATTCAACCAGAGTCCACTGAGGTGCCTCCAGAAAACAGGCATGGGGCACACTCGCTCCAACAGGCATTGGGAGGCTCCTCTCGCAGCTCACAGCCGGCAACCCTGGACTGGCATCATCCTGCATTCTAGTGATTGACAATGCCATTGAACTGAAGGGTGACTTGCTGCCATGCTGACATGTCTCCCTGGACTCCTGAGTAGGAGCATCCTCCCTGTGCCTTCTGGCCTTCTGGCTCCTCCTTGGTGAACTGAGTACTCATAATCTTTGCTTAGTTGTTTGTGTCTTGTCAATTTCCAAGCATATATTACAAAAGGTGATCTTGTAGATTCCAAAAACTGTAAGTATCAGGGAGATTGTTCAGCCAGTAAAGTGCTTGGGGCTGAGGACCCGATTTTGATCTCCAGAATGCATATAAAAAGCCAGGCATGGTTGCTCTCACTTGTAATTCCAAAAGTGGGAGTTGGAGACAGATGGAGCTCTGTGGCTCTCTGGCCAGCCTAGCCTGCTTAGCAAGCTCCAGGCCAATTAGAGAGCCCCCTGTCTCAAAAAACATGGTGGGGCCTGAAGAGATGGCTCATAAGTAAGACTTGATGATCTTAAAGGAGGCCCAGTTTGGTTGACAGTACCCACATGCCTACCAACAACCTTCTGTAATTCCAGATCCAGGAGCTCCGAGCTCACATGTGGTACACATACATATGTGGAAAACACACATAAAAATAAATAAGCTTTTGTTTTTCAAAAGATTGAACAGTTCCTGAAGAAAGATACTGAAGGCTGACCTCTAACCTCCACACACATCCACAAGCACCTATACACACACATGTACCCCATACACATATCCACATACACACACAAGAACACACATACATAAGTACAAATATCTTCTTTGGATATTTTTCTCTTATAAAATGCTTCATAATTTTTTGTCTTGTTATAATGACTCTTTTTCATTTCCCTTAACATCTCTATAAGAGGCCTAAGGTAGGAGGCATGGAGGTCTGAGTGCTCACAGACAAGCACTAGGGAACTGGGAATGTTAGCACACAAGGTTGTTCCTTCAAGGGAAGGAATGCAATCCCTGTTATTATCCCCCCCCACCCCACCTTCAGAAGTCTGGGAGTAGTGCTCTCTAGCCTGGTGACTTATGTTTTATCTGTATGGCTAGGGACATTTCTAGCACTGTATCCTCCCCCAGACCCTTATCATAAATTTGCTTTTTTTCTATCAATCTATAAAATCTATCATCTGTATTTAGCTTATTTTTTGTTCCTCAAGGGGATTTGTGTATGCTTTGTCATACATGTGGGACTGAGTCCAATTATCACCAGAATAGTTTTTGCCAAATTGTGCTGTGCCTAAATATGCCTGAAATAAAACTGCTCAGGCTCAGATTCCAGAATTTTAAACCAACAGTGGTTACTGAGTTGTTTTAAAACGAACTGCCTTCTTGGTTCCATCACTCTGCTGGCCGGGAAGGCTGCAGAGACTGCCACAGCTGGAGAGGGGTCCATTTGTTCTTTAATGATGCCACACATTTAGGCTGGCCACTCACCACTGCAGTCTTCCCGTCTAAAAGATGAACCATAATGCTTTTCTAATTTTCTGAAAAGGAAACAGCCAGTTCTAAAAGTCAGCAAATTTTCTAGGCTTTTGGTCATGTCTTCAGTGACTTTTCTCCCACCGTCACTGGGCACAGGGGCACGCTGTTTTGGATAATCCCAGTTATTTTATTAGCTCTTGTACATTTTACAAAGCAATGAATTTCCTTATGAATTTTTTTTTTTTTTTTGGTTTTTTGAGACAGGGTTTCTCTGTGTATCCTTGGCTGCCCTGGACTCACTTTGTAGACTAGGTTGGCCTTGAACTCACAGAGATACACCTGTGTCTGCCTCCCGAGTGCTGGGATTAAAGGCATGAGCCACCACACCTGGCTCTTATGACATTTTATACACGTACATAGCATGCTTTGATCCTGTCCACCCTAATTACCTCCACTTGTCTCCCACCCATCCACTACCATTTACTTCAAGTACTGCTGATTTTACAAGTACCCAGGCACAAAACTAACAGCTCCCTGGAGTGTCTGGCTGTGCGTGTGAGGAGCTGTGGGTGCCCTCTGTCTAGCCTGCTCCTTCAGAGTAGATGCTATTCTGCAGTCAGATTCCAGTATGTTCTTGACTCTGCCTTCCTTGTAAGGGTCTCAGCTACTTTCTGTGGACTTACTCCCAAGGGCGCATCCCTATGGAGCATTAGGTCTAAACATGAAGAGGCTTAATAAAGTGTTCTTGAAGTACATGAAAGAATACTTGAGCCAATGAAGGAATCAGTGTCCATGAAGATGGTGCAGCACATACACATGCACACACACACACACACACACACACACACACACACACACTCCCTTGTGTCCCTCTTTGGAACATGTTCTTTGTAGTCACTCTTCCATATGCTTTCCCGCAAACACTGAGAGACACTCTGTACCAGTCAAATGTCTATCCCCACAGAGTTGGACCATATCCAGAATGGAGCCTCCCAACACAAGGTCCTACTAAGCATGGGTACTATCCTATGTCTCAGTCGTGCTGTGGTCACACTCACAGGATCTGCCAACCAACCTGCTTAGTAAGCTATATCTGAGGACCTGAACAGTGCCCCATCTCTGGAATGAACAGTGGGAAGACAAAGCTGCAGGTTGGAAAACCATGTGTGTGCCTGATGGGTGTGATGTTGGTCCCTTTTAGTCCCAGCCCTCAAGAGCCAGAGGCAGGAGAATCACTGTGAGTTAAAGGCCAGCCTGATCTACATAGCATGCTCTAGGGTAGCCAAGGCTACAAGGTGAGACTGAGCCTGTCTAACGACAAAATGACAATGAAAGCAGGACGTGGGTTTCGACAAGCATCAGACCAGACATGGCCTGTTCCCTCTGAGTGCAGAGGCCAGGTTTGTTGAACTGAAACACTTGACTCACCTTCTCAGGAACATATGGAGACTTTTGAGATACAGAAGTTTCTAACGAATAGGGATCCATGAGATTAGCCTCTGACTCAGACAGAGAGCTGTGGCCCTTGCCTTCTGCCTTCTGCCCTTACCTGTGTCTGCTTCAGTTCTGTTTGTCAGGGGAAGGAAAACCAGGGACATGGGTCAGGGTAGCAACCATCAAGAAGAAACCACCATAATGGTCTCTTTAACAAGAAGCTAGTAGCCTAGGCAAGTGCCCACGTTGCCTGCCTAGGGAGAAAAGGAATCCATTTGGGTGAAGGCCACTGGAGGAGGATCAATCACCCCACACAACATTCAAAGATCTTGTTTGTTTAATTTCTGTGTGTGTGTGTGTGTGTGTGTGTGTGTGTATACATGTGTGTGTGTCTGTACCTGTGTGTGTGCATAAAATAAGTATAACGTTTAAAGAAATGCTAGAAATAATGAGCTCAGTCAGTTTTTTTAAAATAAAATTCTTGCATTTCCTGCCTCATCTCCCAGGCTGCTATCTTGAAATGATACATATGGAGCCTAATAAAATTTCTGAGTTGCTCATGTTTTGCAGCTAAAAAAAAAAGTTCCGAGGGCTAGGGAGATGGTTCAATCAGTAAAGTTCCTCCACATAAGCAGGAGGACCCAAGGTCCCATCCTAGCATCCACATAAACCCCCAAAGCAGCAGTGAGTTTCTGTAACCCCAGTGCTGGGAAGATGGAGACAAGCAGACCTCTACAGCTCATTGAGTCGCCAGCATAGCCCAACCAATGAGCTCTGGATTCAATGAGATCCATCCTGAAAACATACACGTGTGCATACACCACACTAACATATACGTGCAACAGAGAATGAAGAGAGGTGTGGGAGAGCTATTATTCCCATTCCTGAATTGAAGTTGAGTTACAGGCAGGTAGATGTTTCAAGTTGTGAGATGCGAGTTGTCATCCTTTGGCACTAAGATGCCAGAAGGTGCTCTAGGGAAAAGCTAGTCTAGAGCAGTGGTTCTCAATCTTCCTAATGCTGCAACCCTTTAATACAGTTCATCATGTTGTGATGACCCCAACCATAAAATTATTTAGTTGTTACTTCACAGCTGTAATGAATCATAATATAAATATCTGATATGCAGGATATGTGATATGCAGCCCCTGTAGGGGTCGCAACCCACAAGTTGAGAACTACTGGTCTAGAGCAACCAGGCATGTGAAGCAGACCCAAGGGAAGGCTGGAGGGGAGCCTGAGCCTCACTCCGCAGCAAAGACAGGCCTGGAGATGAAATGTTGATTGCATGAAATGGAAGATAAAATCTTCTCTCGCTTTCATGCCTGTGATTCTGTTTCCAGTTTGAAAGCTCCTGGAACAGAGACTCTTTCACCTGTGTTACAGGTCTCCCAAGAGCTAGGGAAGCCTCTAGACCAGAATAGAAGAGTGGCTGCCCGTGTGTGTCTGCTTTCCTTTCCATTCATGTACTGAGCTCTCCTCACAGGGCTTTGCATCATCAGATGGGTTTAATTCTCCCCAAAGTACAGAATTCCCTTCCTTCTTTTCTCCAAAGGTGACAGTACAAGGGGGTCATTTTGACATTAAGCAGCATCCCTAGGTGTGCTCACACAGCCCATTCCTTCTCAGAGAGAGATATGAAATCTCTTCCAGCCTGAAAAGTCAGGAACATTTGCCACATTTGTGGCAGGCGTTGAATCAAAAGGGTAACAGAAGATCAGTTACTGACTGATAACTGACTAGCTCTGGGCAGAACCTACGCCTCTAAAATAGAATGAGCAACAGATGGTCCTCAGTAAGAAGAACAGACAAGAGGAGAAGAGAGGCTTGGAGAACACGAGGAGAATTTACAGAGTAGGGAGGAACCTCAGAATTCCTGTAAAATGTGGTCCAGGGCCTAGAGCAGCATGTGCTGTCTGGAGCCCAAGCTGTCTGCTGAGTTTGCAGGAGCATGCTAGACTGGCATGCTGAGCTAGGAGTTTCCTCTAGGCCTCTCCTGCTCTATGGTAGACCCTTCTGTAAAGGCCAGACATTATCTCCTGACTCCAGTATGAACTCACTGTCCAAAAAAAACCACTTCCTCTTGCCCACAGCTTCAGACAACACCAGCAGCCACCACACAGCCCCCCCCCCTTCATTCTGCACTGTGATATCTGATTAGTCTTTAGGGTCCAGTGCCAAAGCAAGGTAAACTGTCCCAGTCCCACCCAAAACCTCACTTCTCTAATATATTACATCCCCCTAGCCTGGCCACTGGGTCTGTCAGATCTCAGGTTCTCTCCCAGCAAGAAGTTGGTCTGAATATAGAGTAGAGTCAGGCAAGAGGGTCCCCAAGGGTGCTGCACAAGGTCTCTCTGAATGTCCAGACTCTCAGGTGGAGCAGGGCAAGGACCAGGTCACTACAGGACTTGACCTCTCAGATGACCCCGTCAAACCCCTTGGTACTTCCCCACACCTCTGTAGTGAACAAGCGTTCCCACCCCCCTTCCAAAGCCAAGTGTCACAGATACTTTAGAAAGAGAGCAGCAGAGCCAGGGCCCTGCAATCTGCCTCACAGATCTTACAAGAGGGAGGCAGCTCAGAATGTTGCCAGAAGCTCTGGAATTCCCCTGAAGACTAAGTGGGCCACCCTTGACAGGAACCAGGCAGGTCTGCAGAAACTTCTAAGCACTAAAGACTTCCTTTTTCTAATTCTAGGACACGATATGCTAGAGGCCAGCACACACACCTCTGTGGTTTTTGCAACAGCAACTGAACACAGGAACTCTCCATATCCTGCAGAAAGGGGCTGGTTCTGTTATCTTGGTATGTGTATCAACTTCCACATTGCCAAAAATGGCCAAGGAGTGGTTCCCTGGCTGAGACCTTGAAGCTTAGCTATGGCATAAACTGGGAACAGCCCGATGGTAATAGATTCCACTCCCAACCATAAGCCTTCTCCACCCTGGAAGCTGCTGTATGGCCTAGCCTCACTGAGTCTTAGAAAATGTTGCCTCAGCTCTTCCAACAGAGTGGCCAGTGTTCTCTAAAAACAGAAAACCTACTAGCCAAGGGTCATTATTCCCACTGTGTGGAGGGCCGTGCAAGACTGGGAATTCCAGACTCCAGAGAGGAAGTGATGGATCTGAAACCAAACTGCTAGCAAGCAGCAGGATCAAGGGAAGAGCCACGTGCCACTGAGGCTGTAGCTCTCCCTCCCCAAACTTCACTCCGGGCTGGCTTAGCACAGTGGTCAACAGTCGAAAGAATACACCTGGGACTTCCTCGGATACTCTTGCCAGCTGCATTGCAGGGATTCCCGGGCTGGACTATCAAGGTTGTTACCAAACACTGTTGACTCCAGATAACAACATGACTCTGAGCAGGAACCCCACCTCCTCCAGTGGCCCCAGCATATCTAGCACCAGTCACGGCTGTACAGCCTCAGTTAACGGACTAAACTCTACTTGCCAGGTTCCATATGGTGAGTTATTGGATTACTGTTCTTGGAGAGAGAACAATCATCTAATCCACACCTCAAAGTTCAGTGTCATGGAAGCCAGGGAAACAGCTAAACCAATGTTGGGCAAAGAGATACCTACCTGAGGACATGGAGAGACCTGTGGCCCAGACCGAGGAGAGCTTGTAGAACTGAAAAGGCTGCTCTGAGTACCACAATGAGCATTTTAAGATTGGGATGAACAGCTGAGGCAAGGGGACAGGCGATCCAGGCAGTATGAGCATTTGAGAACATGTTCTGTTTCTAGGGAGAAACCAGAGCAGAGGATGCCTAGAGCAGAGAGGGCCACGCATAGGCTGAGAATGCCTAGCTAACAGGCCCTGGTCCCATAAGGCTTCTCTAGGATAACTTACAGCAGCCTTCTGCTGACTTCTGCAGGGCCAGGCCCATTCTCCGATTGCTCCCAGTCTCAAGAACAAAAGTCAGTGAAAGTGATACTCAGATACGAAGCCTGAAGTAGCCTTGGGAGGAAAGCAGAGGGGCCTAGAGAAAGAGCTGTCTATCAGCTAGATGTAGGGGTGGTAAGACAGTAGTAGACAGGAGAAGAATCTCTGAAGAATCGGGGGCAGCAGTAATCCCCACATGGATGTGTTGGGGAAATTGAAAGTATGTGGGGTGGTTTGACTTTGAAGGACCCCCATAGGTGTGTATATCTGAATATTTCTCCAGTTGGTGGAACTGTTTGGGAAGGATTATGAGGGATGGCCTTGTTGGAGGAAGTGTGTCACTGCAGGTGGGCTTTGAGGTTTCAAAAGCCCACTCCATTCCTAGTAATCTCTCTCTCTCCCTCTACTCCCCCCCACAACTTTCCCTCTTCCTCATAGATCACATGTGAGCTCTCAGCTAGTGTTCCAGCACCGTGTGTGCCTGCCTGTCTGCTGCCATGCTCCCTACCATGATCATCATGGACTCACCCTCCAAAACTGCAAGTAAGCCCTCAAGGAAATCTTTCTAAGCTGCCTGGGCCATGGTGTCGGAGAGGCTGAAGCATGGCTGCTTCTGTGCAAAGGAAAGAGCATAGGGTAGGTGTGAGGCAGAAAGCAGGGGAGGTCACACAGGTCTCTAGACTGGGCTCTCCCCATCCCACTTGTCACCCTCTGATGTCATCCATTTGTGACCTCCCTAGATAGCTTGGGTTGTTACTCAACCATTCAGTTTAGCTTATTCAACATCTCATATAATTTGTTTAGAATACAGGGGAGGAAAAAAAGACTAAATGGTGAAGCATGCCTGGAAGTTCACACGCTTGGCCTACTAAGAACTGCGTAAGTACCTCTTAATTCTCAGGGAATCATGAAACACTGCGAAGCGAGGCCCAGACCACCTCGGGGGTCATCAAAGGCAACACAAAGCAAAAGCCAAACCACCTCGGTCCCTGGGAGTTCTAGCTTTCATCCTAGAAAAGAACACTTCTCTACTGCACCAAGCAAATCTGGGCCTGAGAATATGCCTTTTTTTCTTTAAAGCTCCACTCTGACAAGAAAAATGGACACTGATGAGGTAGTGTTAAGCATTCTAAGTGTTAATTGGTCCTGTTTGCTGTCTGTTACATTGTCTCTGATTGGTTAAATAAATGCTGAGGGCTGAGATTGGGCAAAGACAGAGAAAGGCGGGACTTCCTGAGATTAGAACAGGAAGCCTGAGCTTTAGACAGAGGATTAATGCATTCCAGCCAGGAGCAGGAAGAAGGAGGACACACACCATGGGTTATAAAAAACAACCAATTTATTTAAAAAAAAAGAAAGAAAGAAAGAAAGAAAGAAAGAAAGAAAGAAAGAAAGAAAGAAAGAAAGGACAACCTCATTCCACATGGCCAGGAACATTGGCCTAGTGTGGAGAATGGCAGTCCAAGGGGGATGTATGTATATATGGGGTCATATTTGGGTAATAGAATTGAGAGCTAGCTTAGATGGGCTAAGTTTGCACAGTTCAGACCAAGGCTTGTCAAAATCCATCAGGTCTCTGTGTGCACTCATTTATAATGGCTGCTTAAAGATTAACAGCCGCCGAGCCAATTAAATATGATATAAATATTAGTAAGTAATTTAATTAATATTTTTTCTACAGACACTTTCTGACACACCTTTTACCCATGATGCTTTCCTCGCCAAGTAAGGCGGGACTTGAACCTTGGGCAGAGTCTCCCCACCTCTGTGATTCAGTTTCCCACCTGCAAACCCCATCCCCTCACCCCCTTGGTGCTTGAATAAATGTTCTCTAAGCAGCTGTTTACCCATACAGGTCTGCTTTGCAAATAAGCCTGCTGTTGTTCACGGATGTCAACCTTCTCTGAGAGCTGAATGTGTGTTTAACCAGAATGAGTTTCCTATGAGAACTTCTTAATGTGCAGGGGATATTTCTTAAGCCAGAGCTAATTTTTCTATGTGCCCAGGAGGTGCAAGAGTGGGACCCAAGAGAAACAGGAGGTGCCAAAGGACCCACACAGTGCTATACAATTGGGATCCTAGTTTCTCTGGAGATGTCTCCAGGCTGCTGGGGAAGATGCTACACTGCCCATCACTGCTTCACAGCTTTCCTCCACCCTGACACAGGAAGCCTACAGCTTCCCATTCTACCCTACACTGTCAGATTTCAGCACACAGATAAATCATGCTACTGTTCCTTCACTCAAATATCTTCATGGCTCCCCATATCCTCCAGGAACAGTCCCAAGCTTCAAGTCTAAGGCAATATTGACCCAATATCCTTGCCTACTTTCCCACTGTGCCCCCAAAGGGATCTGGCCAAAGAAACTATTCATGCCTACCCATAATGACCCTCTCTACCTTTACCCAGCCACCCCCAAAGCCTTGCAGACTGTTCATAGCAGTCTTCCAGATACCGGACATAACCCCTCCCTCTCCGGCTCCCAGCTTCTGACAAGTGTAGTCATCACACTGACTGTAATACCAGCAGCTCTTAATTTCTTCCCTACTGCTCATGACTCATGAACAGAATTTCTTTCTAGGGCTTGTATTTCCTCAAATAAGTTTCAATAAATTATGAAATATCACTATGATTTCATTAACATGTTTTAGGGGTGAATCATTAAGCTCATCAAAAATCAATCTATTTAGGCATGTTAAATTATGTGAGCAAAAAAATATTTCTTGTTATGAAAGCACTCTTTTGAACAGGTTATCAGGGTACCCTTCTTACCAAGAGTGGAGGTACAATCATTGTGGAGGGCACATACCTCCTTTCCCATCTGCCAGACTCTGCCTGGGTACTCAGTAAATGTCACAGCCCATGGGTCCATGAAGGGAGCAGCCCCCACATTCTGATGGCAGGATAGTGGCCCTCAAGTCCCTTGATTGAAGGACCTCCTCTCCCTGAAGGTTGCAATTCTTCTCACCATTGCTGCTACCTAGGCAACCCTCCCCACTTCCTTCAGAGCTGGTGTTCAGGCACAGATCCATTTCCACCCTCCCTTCCCATCTCCTCCCACCCCCACCCTAGCCTGAGGGGGAGCCAGAGCTCAGCCTGGACTCACTCCCAAGCGTCCCTGGCAGAAGCTGCCAGAGTTGTCCTTCCTCTTTTAAAGGTGGGCGTTCTTAAGGCAGGGGCACAGGGGACAGAGCTACAAATCCTTTGACCCTGCCTTGGTTACACTAACCTAACCTCATCTGCTCCACCTGGGGCCTTTCTCCTTGATTCTATTTATGGTTGCAGGGAGCTGGGGCAGAGGTGTGGGCACTGTGACCCTGCGACCCAAGTAGACATTACTGATGCCACACATTTCAGCCAGCCTCCAGCACATAATTTTCTTCCTCACCACCACACCCTTGTGTATGTACTCATTCATTTCTGACTGAATATTTCAGTGGTTTTACAGATATATTTTAATGTATGTTATTGATTTTTGATAACTTCATACAACATATTTTGATTATGTTCACACCTCATCCCACTCCAATTTCCTGTCTTTCTCTCTCATTTTTTAATAACCCATTCTGTCCAATTTATGCGGCCCATATATACTCCTGGGTGTGAGGTGGCCTACTGGAGTGTGGCAGACTTACCAGGAGCCATGCCCTTAAAGAAAACTGATTCTCCCTCCTCCAGGAGCCATCAGTTGTCCATAGTTACTCAGGGGTCAGACCCTGTGAACCTCAAACATACACATACACACACCCACCACACACACATACACACACATATCACACATACATATACACACACATACACACACACCACACAGACACACATACATACACACACATATACACACACATATCACACATACATATACACACACATACACACACACCACACAGACGCACTTACATACACACACATATACACACACAATACACACATACACACCCACATACACACACTGCATACACACACAGACACACACACATATATCACACATACACACATATATACCACATACACACATATATACCACACACACTCACACACCACACATGCACACACACACACACACACACACTCATGCTAAAATGTTCACTGGCTTCATCTTGTACAGCAACCACAGCTGCTTCGAGCTCATGAGTGCAGGGATTCTGCTGTATCCAGAAGACACTGACTGGTTCACTCTGGTTCTCCCAGATCTCTGACACTTACAGCCTTCCTTCCTCATCGTCTTTGGTGGTCCCTGAGCCTTGGGGATGGGGATGTGTGATAGGGACGCCCATTTATGCCCATCCACTCCACAGACACTTAGGCTCTGTACTCTGATCAGTTGTGAGTTTCTGCATCAACCACCATCCACTGAACAAAATATTTCTCTAATGAGATCATAAAATCCATATGGAAGAACAAGAGACCTCAAATAGTCTAAACAGTCCTGAGAATAAAAACACTGCTGGACAAATCCTTGATTTCAAGTTATTCTACAGAACAATGATAATGGCACACACAGAGAGAGAGAGAAAGAGAGAGAGAGAGAGAGACAGACAGAGAGACAGAGAGAGAGACAGAGAGAGAAAGAGAGAGAGGAGAGAAAGAGGGAGAGAGAGAGATCAGTGGAATGGAGTAGAGGACCCATATATAGCTCTATGTAACTACAGATACCCGATCTTTAGCAAAGCTGCCAAAAATATACAATGGTGAAAAGACAGCATCTTCAACAAATGGTGCTGGCAAGCCTGGAGTTTAACCAGAAAAGTGAAACCAGATCCTGACCTCTCACCCTGCACAATTCCAAATGGATCAAAGATCTCAGTGTTAGAGCAGAACCTCTAAAATCTCTGGAAGAAAAAGTAGAGAGTGCATTTCAGGAAATAGGTCCAGGTGGGGATTTTCTGAATAGGACCCCAACTGCCCAGGAAATGAGACCAACAGTCAGCACGTGTTAAAAACCATCTCTGCTGAAGCAGAACCAGTTAACTGACTGAAGAGGCAGCCTAGAGAATGGGGGGAAAGCTTTGCCAGGTGTTCATCTGACAGAGGATTGGTCTCTAGAATGTACAGTAACAAAAAAAAGTCTAAACACCAAGAAAGCAAGCAATTAAGTTAAATAGTGGGCTACGGACCTGAACAGGGAATTCTCAGACACAAATATAAATGGCAAAGAAATATTTTAAATGTTCACCATCCTTAACCATCCATCATGGACATAAAAAATAAAATCTACTTCGAGGCTTCATCTTACCCCAGTCAGAATGGCAGGGTCATGAGAGTGGGAAACAAAATGCATGTCTCCTTGTCATTTTATTGGATTTCTGATGCCAAACATCATTTAAAAGTGAAGAGAAGCCACAAGGTGACTGTCCTCTGGAAGTCTTAATCTTTCGATTCCTTTAGTGATAGCACTACTGTCCAACACAAAGTGTATGGAGTTACCAATACAGTACAACAACTATTTACATATCGTTTGCATTGTATTAGATATTGTAAGTATTTTTAAAGTCATCTAAAATATGTGGGAGGTGTGAAAAGGCTGTGTGCAAACATTATGACATTTCACATAAATAAATATTTAAGCAGTCTTTGGTTCTTGGTATGGGAGGTGGATCCTAGAAGCTTGAAGATGCTGGGTTCTAGAATCACATGTCCAGAACAGTTCAATTTTATTATTTACCAATATTTTTAAGTGCTAGTGAAACACTGCACATTTTGATATTAATTCATAAAATCCTTGAATTCTGGTATGCATCTCAAATTTACAGCACATCTCAATTTGGACTGGCCACATTTCAAACACTCCATGTCTTCTGTATTTGATAGGACAGATTTAGACTTTGAGACGTAAGACCTTAACATGTGCAAGTGTTTTGGATGGGACCAACAGCCAAAGGATTAAGAATATTGTCTGGAAACATCATTCCACTCTGACATTCACCCTTTGAGACACTTGGAGGGAGATGGCAAATGCAAGTGCTGCATTTTTTGTTAAATAAGGTAAGTGATGGCCCCACCATGACGCAGCCAATGAACTCTGGGAGCTCATCTCTCCTTCACCTCCAGCCGGCCAAGCTGCCTTGTTTACTTATATGAACTGGGGTTGGGGAAGGGGGCGCCAACACTTGATTTTCAGATCCATGTCTGTCTCCATCTTTGTGTTTCTGTACCACCACCACTTCACAAATCTTCATCTGTGCCCTTGACCCAGCTCTCCACACAGCAACTGCAGTCTCCCTGACCCTCTGAAAGAACTCATCTTCCATTTGCCTCTTCTCCCATAGTCTATACCCAGAATGTGTTCAAACCTCACTCTCAAAACAGTGTCTAAAATCTAACCAACTCACATTATCCCCCCTCCTATCACGTTGGGGCAAGTCGCCATCACCCCAGCCTGCAGTGTTTGCACAAGCTCCAAGTCTTGCTCTTTTTTACTTTTTCTTTTTCTTTCTTTTCTTTTTTTTAAATTTGCTTCCCACAACACCTCTTCTCCAGATAAGAGCCAAAACAACTTGGCTATAACATGCCAGGGTGCATGAACAGTGGCACAATATATTATTTAGTAATGTTGAGATGATATAAAATAAAAGCCATGTAGGAATCATTCTAGGCAAAATACATTCAGGCTTTAAGAGAAAAGGTGTAAAATTTTATTGGAATATTTTTAAACATC
>CAJQZJ010014563.1:2085752-2098291 GCA_907164525.1 Lophiomys imhausi | reverse complement strand
TCAACCATCTTACAGTGGAGGTTCTTCGATGCTTATCTTCTACTTGGAGTAGAATAGGGGGTGCTGTCAGGCGCTGATATGTCTCGATATCAAAAAAAAAATCTTGATTTAAGATAACATCTTTGAATGCCATATTCTGCAGATCTCTAGGGGTTTTTGAAGATGCCCTAACCCTCTCTTGTATTTAGATAAGCAAATGTTGCTTGTCTCTTAGCAACTTGATTACTGGGTAGTTTAGAGAATATCTGTGATAGACTGTCATAGTAGCTAACAAAGAGACATGTTTGCATGACAAGGAGTATGTTTTAACTATCCTAGACCGTTTTAGACGGTTGGTATCAAGCGGTCAGAGCTTCACATTTTATTTTTAAGTATCTCTAGGTATGATACCATTGGGAAGCATTATCTTTAAATTTGTATCAATATACAAAGATCTATTCAATTGTGGTTAAATATACTCTTAATTATGTATCAATATACAAAGATCAATGCCTATGTAGCCCAATATAATCTTAATATTACGTCCATATGCAAGGGTCAATACCCTGAATTCTATTTTCATTCAAACGTGAGCATCGATTTTCTGTCCATCTCTGTAAGTTGATACTAAAATTTATATAAAAGAGTGAAGTAGTGAAAAAGATAGAAAAATAACAAAATTCTTTCAAAATATGAAGATTGATAATAAACCTTCAGTAAATAATGTTGCTTGGTGTTGGGAATGATATACAAATTGACAAAACAGCAATAAGCAGAGCCACGTGTGAATAATGACCTACCTTACTGCAGAGCTCCGCATAACCGTGGACTTTATAATAGACACGACTAAGAGCCTTGGCTCTCCATGTGGAAAAACCAATGATTGTTTATATAAGAGACCTGAAGGCAGAAATGAGAGAATCTGGGAAATGGAAGGGGAATGGTGGGAGAATTGGAAGATATCAAGAAGTGAATGTGGTGGAAGTTTGTGATAGACTTGAAGAAAAGCATCCTTAACATGTCACAAAAGAAGAAAAGGACACAGCATTGTGACACTGAGTAGATGCTCATCTAGAATTTTATATAAAGATAAATACAGCTAAACTACTGTCATTTCTTAAGTCAATATGATTTCTAACTATATTCTAAATACTTGCATTCACAACACAGATAAGTACAGCTCACACCCCTCATCAAAGGAGTTTCTTTTCGCAACAGAAATCCAACCACCAGTCAAAACGCAGAGAACGGGGGGACCATGGAGGGCCCGCCCACACACCCAATGACGCAGCTACAATGCAATCCCTACAGTGGAGGCTCCACAGAAAATCACAGAAGAGAGGGTGGGAAGCCTGTAAGAGCCAGAGGATCAGGACAGCTGTGCTGAATGGTGACCCCTAGACACGACAGGGAAAACACGCAGGAATCTCAACAATAAGGCTGCCTGAACAAGACCAAAATAGTAGGAACACCAGAAAACATGGCAACGCAGATGGGGAAAATTCCACATGCTTCCAACCCTACAAGAAGACCTGTAGGTTATCAGTGACTCAGAGAAAGGGAGAAGGTGTTCCTCCATGGATGAGCCCACTCATAGGATATCGTCCAGTCCCAAGTGGTCATCCCTGGAAACATGGACATATGGTCAACATTAAATGGACTAAGTTGGTTATATATACATGTGTATGTACACACACACACACACACACACACACACACACACACACACAAAATGAAGAGGCCATAGGCCATAGATTTTGGAAAAGGGACACAAGAAGGAGTTCGAGGGGAAAGTGGAGTGAAATATTGTTTTCACATATAAAAATCTTAAAAAATAAAGTTGAAGAACAAAAACAACCAAAAAAACCCCCATATTTTAGCCCACATGGAACAGAAGAAAACTAATTCCAAGCTAGATGAAGTACTGAAAAATGAAAGGCTAAAGTTCATTTTAAAATATTGTTGCTATCAAATGTTGGTGAAAATGGGAAGCAGAGGCAGCTAATATTGCTGATAGTTCAGTAAAGTGATCCACAATGTAGATCTTTAGGGCCCACACCTTTGGATTCAGCTATACAGGGAGGAGAAGGGATATATGTAGGTAACACGCAAGTACTGGACCAACTTGTAGAATAGACTTTAACATCTGCAGATGAGTATGAGGGTTTTTTGTAACCAGTCTTCAGAGTACACACTAAGGATCATGATAAGTTTGCCCATGACCCAATTCTATTCATAGAGTATACACTTTAGAGAAATTCTTACATATACTCTAGCATAAAGTACAAGAGTAGCCATACCATAACTGCCTGTAATAGGAAGAAAAAACTAGAAATATCTCATGTGTCCATCAGCAGAATCTCAGAGAACTACGTTCATGTAATAGAATGCTACACAGAATTAGATATCAACAAATTAAAAGCATGTGCAGCAATACAAACAAATTTCCAAAACATAGTTAACTTTGAAACAATTAATCAAGTCTTCAATAATATTTAATTCAGGCTTGAGAGATGGCTCAGAGAGTAGAAATGCCTGCTGTATAAATATGCTGACCTGAGTTTGGTTTCCAAACACACACATAAAGCCTAGCACAGCAGCATAAATTTGTACCCCTGGATCTGGGAGGCAGAGATAGGCAGGTCAACCAGTCTGTCCAAAAGGGTATGCTCTAGGTTCAGACACCTTGTCTCAAAGATAAAGATGGAGAAAAATAGAAAAAGATACCTGATGTCAAAGTCAGCCCCTACATGTGCATGCACAGGGAAGTGTGCCTGTACATACACACACACATGCACACACACACACACACACACACACACACACACACTGTACTTAACTTCAGGCTAATGAAGTTCAAGTATGTATAAAACAAAGCCATATATTGCTTTGGCTACTTTTCTGTAGCTGTAAATAAAACAACATGACCAAGACAACTTATTTAAAAAAAAAAAGCATTTAATTTGGGGCTTACAGTTTCAGAGGATGAGAATCAGAGCAAAAGGAATGGTGGCAGGAAGATCCGAGAGCTCACATCTTAAGACACAACCAGGGGGCAAAGAAAGACACACACACACACACACACACACACACACACACACACACACACTAGAAACAGAATGAGACTTTTGAAACCTCAAAGCCCACCCTCAGTAACTTACCTTCTCCAGCAAGGCCACACCTCCTAATCCTTCCCAAGCATTTTCATTAACTGGGAGCCAATTATTAAAATATATGAGCCTAATCCCATCATTCAAGAAGAGTACACCCTTAATCCCAACACACTAGAGACAGGAACAGGCAGATCTCAGAGCTCAAGGTCAGCCTGACACAAAACAAACTAAATAGAGAAAAACTTCGATCCAGGAGTGGTGGAGCACATCTTTAATCCCTTCAGATGGGAACCACAGGTTTTTGATCCCAATAATTAGAATGCAGAGACAGACACATAGGATTTGGAAGGACTTAAGTTTAAAAGCTACTTACAAAAGGCCTACTCAATACAAACAAATTGTCCTTTGAGATCTCAAAATATATACACTAAGGCTTATTTAGCTCCAAAATAACAAAATAATTTCTTCTTTAATCCAGATTGAAAGATAATACTTTATATATTGTCAAAAAAAAAAACAAATTTGCTTCAGGAGAAATATTACCTGACCCCCCCCCTCAAAAAAAAAGGTATTTGTCCCAGAGTTAGGATTAGGGCAGGGCTCTGTTCTTATCTTTCCAGGAGATTTAAAGCATCCATTCAAGGAATCCAGGGACAACTGGACAATGGAAACCTCCTCAACAGAAAACAGAATCAGACACCAAAGAAGACGAGTGGCCCAGATGATCCAGCCTTGCAGACTTCCTCAATAGTGTTTCCATCAAAAGTCTACAACCACAACAACTCAAAATCGCTAAGATCGTTCAGCTCCACACACTGCCCCAGCCAGAACTTCAGTAAAGCCTGGAAGATCAGCTTCTGTCTACAAACTTCTTAGGACATCTAAACAGCTGAGCACAAAAGGACTGAACATAAAAGGATTGTATTAACATTTTTAACCATTTTTCCATTCTGGTTTGGGCCCCAAACAGGTTTACTATGACCCAAATCAGCAGGAAGTCATTTTAAGAGAGCAACGTCCCATGCCCAGAGGGTGGGGAGGGTGTTTCTCTTCCCCCTTTTGGTTATTTGATAGATAACAGAAAACTTTGTTATTTAGGGGAAGAGACTGCAAGCTGTTAAATGGTCTTGTTAAATGGGTTTTGGAGGTTAGACCCAGGGACTTCCTTCTTTTTCTTTTCTGCATCCTTCTTTCTCTCCTATGTAGGAGTGCACAGACTTGAGAAAAATGGGACATAGACATAGTATGAGAAGGACCAAGAAGAAGGGACAGATTATTGAATATGCCCTCATACCTTTGTATATTGATACAAAATTAGTATTATATTTAGCTAAAGTGGTATTGATCATTGTATATTGTACAAAATTAAGATTGTATTGGACTACATCGGTATTGGTCTTTGTATATTGATACAAAATTGAGATTATAGTTGGCCACAATGGTATTGACCCTTGTATATTGATGTAATATTAAGATTGTATTGGGCTACATGGCCATTGATCTTTGTATATTGATACAAAATTAAGATTATATTTGGCCACATTGGTATTGATCTTTGTATATTGATACAAAATTAAAGGTAATGCTTCGTAATGGTATTCTACCTAGTGATACTTAAAAATGAAATGTGAAGCTCTGGCCTCTTGATACCAACCGTCTTAAACCGTTTAGGATAGTTAAGAAATACAAACTCCTAGTCATGCAAGCGTGTCATTTTGTAAGCTACTATGACAGTCTATCACAGATATTCTCTAAGCTACTCAGAAATCAAGTTGTTAAGAGACAAGCAACATTTGCTTATCTACATACAAGAGATAGATAGGGCATCTTCAAAAACCCCAAGAGATCTGAAGAATATGGCATTCAAAGATGTTTTCTTAAATTAAGATTTTTTTTTTGATATCGAGACATATCAGCTCCTGACAGCACCCCCTATTCTACTCCAAGTAGAAGATGAGCATCGAAGAATCTCCAGTGTGAGATGGTTGAATTAGTGGCAAGCCTATCTCTTGGCATGAAAAACTCCTTGCTTCAACTGTAGACAGACTGCTGTCCAAAAAGGACAAAACTTGGTAGCAGGGAAGTCAACAGCCTAGCTCTGCCAAGACAGGGTAGGTAAGTCCTTCATAATTCCTGCTCTACAATCAATTTCTGTCAGAGAAACGGGACCAAAAGGCTGAAGACTGATGCTGGAATGTATGGAGAGAAAAAAAAGGGAACTGTCCAGGCAGCCACTGATATGTCATTTCTTAGTTTTGGATGATGCAGGCCCTGCACTTCCTACATAATCAGATATATTTATCCCTCTCAGGTCTCTGAGGTGGTTGAAGAATAGATATCTAGAGTCTCATAGTTAAATTTTGAGTTGTTTAGGAATCAAGAGGGTGTTCTGGATCTAAGAAGATGTTTTTAAAATTGTGATGCAAGTTAGTATGAAAGCTGAGTCAGATATAGACCTTTAAACTCATGGAGATGGTTAGATGGTAGAATGTTAAAGTCAGGGGCCAAATATGTATGGACTGAACATTGGGAATGTATGCTGGGCCATTTAACTCTCATAAATGTGGTGTATTTATTTCTGTTGTTTTGTATAGTATTTACTGTTATAAGAGAAGGAACCATTTGTTGGACTGAAAGGGGAGCTGTTGGGGGGAAGAGGGTGGAAGAGTGGGACAGGAAGGGGGAGTAGGGAAGGGATTGTGACTGAGATGTAACCTGAAGAAATAAAGTATAAAAAAAATAATATGAGCCTATGGAGGACATTCTCATTCAAACCACCACACATGTATTAACCAACTTAGAGATATTGGGGGAACCAGAAATAAAATCAAGGGAACAAGAATCCCAAAGTTGGGACAACAGCCACCTCTGAAGAAAAAGAAGGATGGCTATACAAAGGACTTCAAAAAAGTGATGATCTTTAATAACAAAACTAAGGAATAAGCACATGGGACCTAGTTATTCTTAATCATCTGTCCTCTGTACTTTTTCAAAATTGTTCATCCATGTACTTGGTATTTAAAATGCTCCTGGGGGTGAGGAATGACTTAGGTATTAGGAGCACTGGCTGCTCTTTTAGAGGACCAGCATTCAATCCCTAGCACACACATGGTAGCTCACAACCATCTGTAACTCCAGTCTCAGAGTATTTAGTGTTCTCTTCTGACTTCTGTGGGCACTGCATACAGGTCATGGACAGATGTGCATGTAAGCTAAAGACTTATACAAGCAAAATAATAAGAAAATTTTTTAGAGGCAAGATGACATCTGAGGCTTGCTAGCTAGTCTTAACAAATTGATAAGACTGCCCTTGAATGAAGAAGATGCCACCTTGTAGGGAATATGTAAGGGCTTCTGAAACTCAGACTCTGCAGATCAGCTTGGCACCTGGCAGCGTGTGGTTCTGGGCAACCATTGAGAAGGCACTCTGAAAGCCCAGGAAACTGAAAAGAACTTTTGGCTTGGCATTGCCTGGACACTATAAAGATCAGAGCTGAAATGGGCAGAGCCCAAATGAAAAGCCTCCTTTTGGAAAAGTTCTGAAAAACATAGAGAAAGTTCCCTGCTGGAAGGTGTGGCCAGGGACCACCAGTTACTGCCAGAAAGGCTGCAAGCTGTGAGTTACCGCTAGAAACTGAGAAACCACGAGAGACAACATCTTATTTAAGGACATGGGAGCAGAGCCCAGGAGGGCCCCACATAAGAGAGAAGCCCCATATGAGAGATGCCCAAACCTCGAGAGGTACATAGTTGTGAAGACAAATGCCAGCTGCTTTCACTGAGGTCTGACTGATAGAAAAAGCCTCAGAAAGGGGCTCTGGTCATAAGCCAGCCTAAGAAGTCTGGCAGAAAATGTGTGGCATAAAATTCTCTGAGGCCCATGGGAATTCATGCTAGACAACTAGAATGGACAGATAGGAAGATCTTCCCACACATGAGCCCACACCCACCTCTCTGGCTAGTCCCCAGCACACCCTTCACCCCAAGCCACCACACTGGCCTTCAGGCGCCCTTCCCGAAGGCTTTCAAGAGCAGTTCTCAGAAACCACAGTGCAGACCTGGGCTCTTTCAGTCTCCTCTCAGCAGACATGAGCCCTCCCTGGCTTCCTGCACACTGACCTCCAACCTGCTTCATGTCACCACACGGGGCACCAGAGGCCCCCATCTGTTAACTGTCCCTTCACCAATTTCAAGCGTTCATTGAACTACTGAATGGGAGGAAATGCGGACAGTTATGTTAAAAGTGAAATATTCCATAAAAAAGGTAGTACACAGTGTCCCAGTTATCACTCCAGAGAGACTGGCACGGAGGATTAGGTTATATTGAACGAGAAAAGAATCAATCCTCAGTGAGCCAGCCATTCCTGTTTATGCAGAAATGCTGGCCCTCAAAGGTTGAGTGTGACAACTCAGGTGAGGAAATAAGGCCTAAAGAAACTTCTACTTACCAGATCCTGGGGCAGGTGAGGGTAGGGTCAGCTAAGGACAGGACCAGGTCTTCCCCGCTGTCCCAAAGGCCAGAGTGGGTGGTCTGCCCTTCAGAAGTTACACAGGGGCTAACGGGGGGCGTGGGTCGCAGTCAGCAGCCTCTCTCTATACCTTGACAGAGGCACAAGCCCGAGCTAGTTTTCCCCAGTTGTGGCACACTCCCACTCCTTGGCAGAGCCCAAAGAAGGGACTTAACCTGTGGCCAGAGAGTAAGGAATGAGCTGATGCTGGTCAGCTCAGCAAAGCCCACAAGTGACAGAGCCCTCAGGGACACAGAGACTGAGTGTCTCTGATTACAGCGACTTCCTTTACCACTTATTTCCTGCCACTCAGCTCTCTCTCTCTACCACCCCAGGCTCAGAGTAGGTACTGATGGTCACACATGTGCTCCTCAGTTGGCTTTGCAGGAGACACTGGGGTATCCTGTCACAACAAGCAGCCCCCACTAGGCTGACCTGTCTTGTCCAAGAGCTGGAAGATGTACCTGGAGGGGTGGCATTCAAAGTCTGCTGATGTCACATGGTGTGGGTACTTCCATCTCCAACCTCCAATGGCTCAGCTCAGGGCAAGGGAAGAAGACCTTGCCTCGCATGGCGGCCATCAACAGCGTTTCATTATGAATCACTTGTGCTGGGTTTCTTTTCATTTCCTGGAGAAAGCAGAAGTGGGAAGTCAGCAGATGACTGCCCTGCCCACTCCCAGCCAATGATAGAACTGCTTCACTGATGACTGGCAGGGCAACTTGGGTTTCACAAAAAGGTCCCCTGGGACTGTGTGTTTGGTGGTCAAGCAGAGCCAGGTGGGACGGAGGAACAAAGGGAAAGTACAGCCTGGTTGCCCATGTCTGAGTTCTGTCTCTGCTGTCTACTAGCTGTGTGCCCAAGCAGGCTTGGGTCCATGTGACTCCCCAGTCTCACCCCTTACTTCCCTGAGACTCAATTTCAAATCCTTGGAAGTGAATCTAAATGACTTCCCTTCTCCAGATGGTTGATATGGGAGCAGATGTGTGGAATACCAATATGGAAGAATGGCTCTTTCTAAGACTGCAGCAGAGCTCTTGGGATCTCCACAGGATGGGGAAGACTGGGTTGGAGCAGAAGCTTAGAGAAAATCAGAAACACCCTGTAGATAAGCCAGGGACTAGGGAGATTAGAGGATGCAAAGCCAAAAACTGCAGGAGTGTGAGGTTCAGAAACACACAAAGGAGGAAGGGGATGTTCTCCTGTGAGTGTGTCTTCATTCATGCAGGTGATGGTCTGCCCAGGTGACCTACAGAATGACGTGGGACAGCTGGGGAAAGGGCAGGGCCCGGGCACTTACAAAGGACTAAGAGGAACAGCTGATTTTAATGTTGCTGCTTTGGGCCTTTAGTACTCACCAAGCATGTTCTGATAACTCCACCTTTCCCCATGGGGAAAAGGCTACGTAGTGTCACAGTCGTGCTCAGCAAATAACTCAGGCCCAATGCAGAAGTTACCCACTAAGGAGCAAGAGTGGCTCTTTCCGTAGGTGGGCATTGCAACGTGGAAGGAAAACACACCTAGACTTTTCATGGCCAAAGTCCTGGAAACAAAAAAAAAAAAAAATAATGTTGCCCAAAGAGCAATGGGTGAGAAAAGTAACATTAAAATGAACAACTTGATGTAAGTTAAGCTGATGCTCTGTCAGAAAGAACAGAAGCCAGAAGACTATGGAAGCCCATGTGCCCCTCCTCTATCGCATGCTGACCAACTTGACCTTGTGAAACTCCCATGCAGGCAACCACAGCTGCTGTTAGCTAACGAGTACAGTGGTCCTTCCATGTCCAAAGACATCATTTCACTCTGGCCCTCCATGACCTCTGACTCTTACAGTCTTTCCACCCTCTTTTCCGTGATATTGGCTGAGCTATTGGCAGTTAACAGTGTCTGTGGGGTGAGAATCAGTTTGTTTGGCGGCGTGATCCCTGGTAGGTTGGCCCTGCTCCAGTGGACAGTCCCACAGCTATGAGAATGTGGGCAGCCTTTATAGGACTCGGTTTTTAAAAATAAGAAAGGCAAAAGAAAAGAAAACAAATTGCATGAACATGAGATGAAAACATGGGTCACATCCAGAAGAAGCTGGAGGGGGGACGGAAACATTGGAGATGCATTGCGTGCAAATATGAAATTCTTAAAGAATTTGAAATCATGGGAAAACAAAATCTCAGAAAAGAAGACAGTGGAAAGATATCTTTAGCACCCTGAAAGGAAAATAAAAGATAAAAGTTAACCCATTCCCATAATTCTATTGCCAGTGAAGAAAACTGAGCATAAAATAGTTATTTCAGATAAGGGAAAGCTAAGGCCACTCATCTCCAGCAGGCTTTCCCTAGGAATTCCAAAGACGTCTTTGAAGCTAAAGGAGAAAGCCTCTACGTGGAACTTGGGTCTAAAGAAAGAAAGAAGAGCATTATTGCTGATGGTCAACATGTGTGGGAGTTGTGCTCTCACCCTAATTTCTTTAAAACAGTATGAGTTTTTTTTAATGCAGCATTTCCTTTAGAGTTTGTGCCACCTGTAAATTATATGCAGATGGTCTTCAACTTTACGCTCCAACCTACAATTGTTCAGTTTTACTTTGATGCAAAAGCAGTGTGCGTTCAACAGAACCCTTACAGAAGTTCAGGGCTTAAACCTTGTCCCAAACTAGAGAAGTGTATCCCAATCCTCTCCATGATGCTAGGCAGTGACAGGAAGTAGAGCTCCCTATCAGCCATGAGGGGAACAACACAGGCTGCAGAGCACTGTGACATGAACATCTCCAGATACGGATATTTGATACATCTCATGAACTATTCAGCATTTCAGTGTACACAGGCTTTGTGTGTGCTCTAGACTAATGTAAGTATTCTGAGCCTGTGAAAAGAAGCCTAAGCCCTGAGGGTTGGGGACATGGAGCACTTGGTAGGTGCTTTGTGTACAAACATGAGCGCCTAAGTTTGGATACCCAGCACTAGGTGAAAGGTGAGTGTAACGGAGCACTTCTGTAACTTCATCTGACTTATAAAATAAAGCATGCTAATTTTGCACATCACGTCATAATGTAAAGAATAGGAAATAAGATTAAAAATCGCTACCTTCCTAACAGCTGACAAGCATGTGAGAACAGTGCAGCAGTCTTTTTGCCTGTGTTTGCCATAGTATATGTTTTTGGTCTTTGTTGTTGCTGTAAAAAGCTTTGGAATTAGGGTATATAATCTGCTCTGTAACCTGGGTTTGTTGGTAGTGTTTCAGTGGAAGGAGCTGCAAAGGCCTCGAGTTTTCTCTCTCCAGAGACTCGCTGTCCTCTTTAAACACCCTCTGTGCCTGGCGCTGTGCAGCACTAGCTTTCCTTCTGTCTCCGTCAAGTTCATGGACGGCACTCACACCCCCTGGAACCGAAGCACTATGCACAACCACACATGTGTTCTGGCTGAATGGTTTTTCTTTTGGGGAAGTGGGAGGAGACAGCTGAAGCTTTGTTTTAACTCTTGAATGCCTTTATTAATGTCTCGGTGGTCATGTGGCACTGCTGGAAACGGGGTCTGTGTGGCTTAGATTTTTGTCACCTTGACACAAGCTAGACTCATCTGATAAGAGGGAACCCCAATTGAGAAATGTCCCCCATCAGACTGGCCCTATGGACAAGAAGGCTATGGGACACTTTCTTGATTACTGATTTCATGTGGAAGGGCTCAGCCCACTGTGGGTGGTGCCATCCCCCTGGCTATTAGATGTAAAAGACAGCAGGAGAGCAAGCCAGCAAACAGCATTCCTCCATGCTCTCTGCTTCAGTTCCTGCATCCAGATTCCTGTCTTGAGTTCTTGACTTGTCTTCCCCTAATGATAGACTGTAACCTGTAAGCCAAATAATTCATTTCTTCGCCCAAGTTGCTTTTGGTCCTGATGTTTTATTACAGCAATAAAACCCCAACTAGGGTAGGGTCCGGTCAAAGGAGTACTAGGAAATCTAGGGTAACTACACTGAAGATATAGAGAAGGGGTGGCTCCAAAGTGGAAATGGTAGTGGACATATGGACAACTAAAGCTCTTTCAACAGCATGGATATCCATAATGAAAGTAAATCAAGGCACCTTTTTCAGAAATCAACTGATCTCCATGGGTTTATTCCAAGCACTCTTTCCTGTTACACTGGTAGATGTATCTGTTTTCATGTCAGCACTGTCCTGTTTGTTTGCTAGGACTTTGTAATAATATTTTGAAATTTGACATCAGAGGGACTTCATTTTGTTATTTTCCTGAAATTTGAGTCTTCTCTGTCCATATGAACTTCAAGAGTTTTGTATGTTTCTGTGAAGAATTGCATTAGAACTTTGACAATGTTTATATTGATTTTAGACATAAACTATAAAAGCAAAGTCGTAATGCTTCTAGAAGGAGATAGAAATATCTCCTCAACTGAGAGCAAAGACTTCCTAGAGGAGGCACAGAAAGCAGGAGCTGGAAGAAAGAGACTGGTGCACCCAGCTTCATCCTAATCCAAGTTTTCTTCTGACTAAAAGATGACATTGTTAGAAAAGTAATGCACATGTAATCTGATCAAGAAGTGTCCAAACACATACAGATCTCCAGGGACAGGGTGTGGTTCAGTGACAGAGAACTGGCCTGCCATGCACAGCGCTCTGGGTTCCAGACCTTTCAAGGAGGAGGAAAAAGGGAAGGGGGAGGAGAGAAGAGGAAGAAGGAGAACAGGAGCAAGAAGAGAAGAAAGAGAAAGAGGAGAAAAAAGGAGGAGGAAAAGAGGAGAAAGAAGAGGCTGTCACCCAACAAACTGGTAATCAAAAGATAAACAACTTGAACCTACAAGATGGCCCTGCAGTTAGAAGCACTTGCCACACAAGCTGGACAGTCTGAGTTCAGTGCCCAGAATCCAGAGTGAAGAGAGAAACTGTCTCCCAAAAGTTGTCCTCTAACCATCACTTGTATACCATGCCACATA
>CAJQZJ010014563.1:2073123-2085742 GCA_907164525.1 Lophiomys imhausi | reverse complement strand
GATTAGAAAGTGCATGGAAAGGTGCTCAACATTGTTAATTAACAGAGAAGTGTAGATTAAAACCACATTGAGGTATCTGAGCCTCTCCTACATTATTGGTAAGAATGTGTGAACAATGTGGCTTTTGTAAATGCCCCAGCAGCTCTTCATAAGGTAAACATATGGGTGGATATGATCATATTTCATTGTGTGCAGGCATGAAATTCTCAAAGAATACAAACATATAATTTTAAAAAGTCAAATACACAAGTGACCAGGAACTCCATTCTCAAAAATAATGCATGAACATTCTTGATAGTTTTATCATTTTTCAAAAAAAAAAAAAAAAGCAAAAACCAGAAGCAACACAAATGTCCATCAATAGATAATAATGGGTAAACAGCTAATGGTCAATGCATTCAATATAAGTCACCTTAACAACCAAAAGATTACAATGATTGATTCTCTTTACAAAATTAATGAATCTCACAGGCATTGTGGGGAAATATATAAAAATCCCATTCCAAGCAAAATTCTCAAATGGGTAAAATGGTAGAAGCCCTGGTTAGGGGCATTGACTAGGAAAAGTTTTAATGAAATTTTCTGAAGTGATGAAAATATTTCTATCTCCTAGCTTCCTCGCAACTTGGACAATACACATTAAGCAAGTTGTCAAGATCATAAAGTCAAGAAGTGCATGTGTCAATATTCATAATATTTTATATTTAAAAGCTATAGAATGAGGCTGGGAAGATGGCTCAGTGGGCAAGAGTCCTTGTTGTAACAAGCGAACATGAAGAGCTGAGTTCAAATCCCCAGCCTCATTCTGTAGCTCTTTCTTCCAATGAAAGAGACAGGCATTGATTTATTGATATGGCCCCAAGAACCTATAGCTGGGCCCCAGCTAAGTCTCACACCAAGATGGCCTCAGAAGGGTACCTGACAGGATACTGGCCACAGGAGGAATGCTAAGATGTTTTAGGGGTGGTACTTCAAACTCTGGCTGCTGCCTTCCCAGGGGTCATAGGCAGAATTCATTGGGTAGAGGCGAGTCCTCCCCAGACCAAGCTAAGAACTGACATTCCAACCAAAGAAAGGAAATACCAAAGGCATTAAACAGATGCAGGCCAGCAGAGTACTCTGCTCTTGACTCCTATGTGGGAAAGATGGATAGTGCTGGGAGGTGGCTGAGGGTCCCCAGAAAACGAATAGACAGGAAGGAAGGGAAGAGACACAGGATCACAGAGTATGGGATAGAGTTATGCTCATGACCCCACCAGCATTGTAACCCGGATATAGAGCAGGCACAATGACACCCAATGTGTTCTCGTGACAGCTAAACAAATTGCAGGAAAATACAGCTGCGTGGGAATTCTTTCAGGATCAGTGGTTCCTACATCTTGAGGGAATGGCAAGCAACAGAGACTCTTCACCAGGAAACAGGACTTGCCTTGGCTGTAAAGCCTAAGGAAGTGTCTAGACAAGCTTTTGTCTGGTGTTGGGAGCTGGAGCTCAGGGCCTTTTCCAATACACCTCTCTGGGCACATGTTTTGGGTTTTTTGTTTTGTTTGTTTGTTTGTGGAAGCCAACAGGAGGCTCTCTTGTCATGATCTCTCTGCCTCACTGTGCAGACTTTTCAAGAGTCATCCCCAGCTAGACTTCTGGCTGCAGTTTTCAGAACCATGGCAGAACGCAGCCCAGAGTGGTGACAAACCAAGAGGCACATCTATTCCCACAACTTCCTTTAGATATGCAAATATCTGATCTAATCAAAATGTGGTCTTGAAATCTGGCTAGAGATGAAGGTTGTGAGTTGTAGTTCAGCCCTGCCCTGTGAGAGGTCCCCTGAGGCCGGAGACACCCAGCTGCGGTACACAGACCAGAACTCTCAACCCCAAATCCAAAAACCCTTGGGGAGGGAAGGAGTGTGGGCAGCCAGACTCATAGGCATTTCTCATCTGGGATCCTAGGCGACCAGATGCGGGACTCCTCTTCAGACATTTTGAGCCATCACCACTCAAGCTCCAGAGAACCTTCCTTGCAGCAGGTCACTGATTGACAGCTGAAAGAGACAAAAAGGAATCAGATGTTCTGAGTAACATGCTTTGGAGAAAAGCAGAGGGAACAAATGGCCACGTTCATTGGCTCTGAGAAGCTGGCGTTAACAGGAGCAGAGGCCGCTGTGGGGTCAGCGACTCTCCAGGAAGTATCACAGCATGGGTGACGGAGTAGAAAGAGAAAGATCGTTTCCATTCTCGGACACGTGAGCTTGCTCGAGATTGGACGCCTCTCTGAAATGGAATCTCCCTTAAGACTATGTGAAGATACATGAAATAGGCAACAGAAGGGACTTGCCTGTCCCCTGCCCGAGGGACAACCTTTGTTGCAAGGACATAACTCATGCCTGGAGCCTCTGCTTGGCACAACCCTCTCTCCTGGAGCTTTTGCTGAAAAGAGAAGCTGCGGCGATGCAGGTAGGGCCAACTCCATGGTCCGTCCCTCGTCCCAGCAGGATGGCATCCTAACAGGCCTACCCCCAAAGAGCTTACCAGAGGATCTCAGCACCATCAGCTCCCTCTGGATGGACTGTGCCTGTACTAAAGAGGGTGGGGAAGCCTGGAGCAGGAGACAGAAGCTGACCCACACACCAGCTTGGGGGATGGGGTACATACTCCTACCAAAGCCTGCATCCTTAACTGCACTGTGGCAATTTTCTTCACCTGAAATGAAGAAACCCATTACGGTTTCATACAAACTTTATTTCCATGAGATTAAATGCTGTAAACTAGCATTTGTCCTGAACCACATGTGACAAGGGACCTACTTACAGGCAGAGACTTTCTGTAGCGTGCACTTCTGGAGGCTTCATGGGCCCAATAAGAGGGAAACAGCTCCATGTTCCAGGTCCTCTCTCTGAAGATCTGGAGGAAAGAAATAGGACTGTGTAGGCTGCAGGTCCCTCACTTTAGTGAAGGTGACGATGAGACAAGACCAGACATTTCCTGTTGGCTGTATTTTGTTTTGTTTTGTGTTATAATTGCTAGTGTGTTAGTTGCATGTATCAATGGGTTAAACTGGCATTTCCGTGCACACATAAGTCCTTCTCTTGATGGTTCCCACCTTGCCTACTGCATGCCCCCATCATCCTCTCCCTCTCCCAAACCACCCTCCATCCCCTCACTCTTCCATACTGGATCCTCTCCTACATTCTGATCATCTAGTTTTCTCTTTTGTGGTTCTAGATTTTACTAAATTAGAGGAATCATCTGGGGCAAACATATGAGATTTGGCTTGGAGTGATATTATCTACTTCTATGAGCTTTCTACTTGGAGGGAGTGTGTGGTGGGAGGCACAATGTGCTGGCCAGTACTAACTTACCTCTTTCAACTCATCACTGCAGAGACCAGGAAGCTTCCAGTTTAAGCCACTAAACTGCAGGACTCTGAGCTTCTGTTTCACACTGAATCTGGAGTAGCAGGGATTAAAAATAAGAACAGACCACATGGTTAAGGGTAGTGTTCAGCACACTGTGTGTATCTGTGATGTTGACAGGCACCTGGTGTAACCAATCCCAAACCCTCCTGGCTGCCCTGAGTAGGTGGAGGGCCAAGGGAAGGATTAATTATTGCTTCAGGCCATTCAGAATGATGGTGCATGTGGTCAAAAGCAAAAGGCCCCATAGAAGGGACTAGTGCAAACCAGGTAGGATCCGGGTGGAAGGAAGTAAAAGTTGTATTCTTAAATACCAGGTGTGGCTTGATGTTTTTTATTTATGAAACTGTTCCTATGCGAGACAAACAAAATTCCATTTGTAAGCACCTAAGAAATGACTTTGCCTTTTCCCCGTGACCATCTTCCACTTCAACAAATGTCACTAGCCATGAACCACTTGAGAGGATATGGTGGTTGCTGTGAGAACTGTAGCTAATTCTCCCTCGGGGTTTATTCATTTTGGGCAGTACCTTCAAACATGTACAAGACCTTAGGTTAGATTCCAAGCCCTGGAAAGGAGAAGGGAGGAGAAGGGAGAGGAAGGAGGAGGACGAGAGGGAAGGAGAAGGAAAAATGAACGTGAAAATCATCGGGCCTACACAGTTTTCTTTCTTTCTCTGGCTCCTGTGTACTTTATAATATTTTATTTCACTTTTCTACAAGTTGACTTTCAAACTTCGTTAGTTATATTTTATTCATTCTTCTATTAATTCTATCCATGAATTTAAGCACTTGTGTTCATTCATTCTTTTAGGTATCCAGTATTTGTTCTACAAAGAGCAATGACTTCAGCATAGCCACTCCCTACCATTCTCTTCTCACTCTCGTCCTATTTGGTTTATTATGTCTATATCACTATGGCTAAAATTATTTATGTGAACTAAAAGGTTCTTACTTGTTCTGCATATATAGGTCTTATTTTACATGTCTGAGTGTTTTGTTAGCATGTATATGTGTGTGTATACACATACATATATGCAACATGTGTGTGCAGTTCTTACAGAGGCCAGAAGGGGGCATCATATCCCCTGTAATTGGAGTTACAGACAGTTTTGGGCTGCCTTGTGGTTGCTGGGAATCAAACTACAGGTTCTCTGGAAGAATAGCAATTACTCTTAACTGCTGAGCCATCTCTCCAGCACATCTTCACAGAATTTAATTCAGTTTTTAATTCTAATTTAATTTAATTTAAGCAAAGGTAGTACTTAATAATTATTAATTATATGTATCTGTGACCTAAACTGATTAGTTCTGCCCACGAGATACAAGTCACAGAGGTGGCTGCTGCACATCTTCCCGGCTCTGCATATAGTAATGCCAGTTGGTACCTTAAAACTGGCCATGGAGGGAGAATTTACACCATAAAAATTGGGAAATGCTACAAACCAAGGCTTGGTTTACTATTTTGGTCACTATACTTTAAAAAAGTGGATGAAAAAATGTTCTCTGTTCGTATGTTTAAGCTCTTTCTTTTCTCATTTTTATCACTTTTTTTGAGGATTTTGTACATTTTATTTTTATCATATTTACCCCTCCCCCATTCCTCCCAGATTAATTCTCCTCTTCTCAATCCACAAAACTGTGTTCTTAAAAAAAATCATGCCAAATTTGTGCTGCCCACTCTTGGATGTGTGGTCTTTGCTGAAGGGTGGTTAACCCACCAGAGCCCTCACCCTTTAAAAAGAAAAATAAATAAATAAAGCTGATCTTCCTCTCCCACCAGCTGTCAGTCAGTTACTAATAGCCCCTGGTCCTTGGCTAAGGGCGGAACTTGGTGCCCACTTTCACCTTCCATTACTAATAGCCCCTGGTCCTTGACTAAGGGAGGAACTTGGTGCCCACTTTCACCTTCCATGCTGAGATTTTGTCTGGCTTGAGCTTGCCCAAGTCTTGTGCATGGTATCTCAATCCATATGTGCAAATGTCCTGCTGTGTCCAGAAAACAAACACCTCTGGCTCTTAAAATCATTTCACCCTCTCTTTCCAATAATCCCTGAGCCTTGGAGAAAGGGGAAAGGTAGAAGAAATGCTTAAAAAAATAAATTAAACTTAAATTGTTCTGTATCAATAAACCCTACAATGTGAACAGCACAAAACATGGAGGGAATATTCTCCAGTGTGTGAAAACTGTTGTCCAAGCAAAGTGACTTGTGCCATGGACAAGTGAGTTAAACCCCACCCACATAGAGCTGGAGATGCAAGTGGCTTCCATTTAATAATTACAATGCAAATGAGAATGACAAGTCTTTGCCAATAGACTACAGATCAGATTTCATGACTATGAACTTACTGGGCAAAGTAATGTTGGATCGGGAGGCAAAACCATCTGTCAAACTATGGCTAAGCTGAGATTGTAGTTTGGCTTAGACCAAGAGTTTGGCAAAAATAAATAAAACCATTAAGAATCAAATCAGCTGTGCGGAACTTGTAACGAATACTGCATGCTTTGTTGTTTGAAGAGAATCTGCTTCATGTCCTTTATATTAGTCATTCATTTCAAAATTTTTTAAATTTACTCTTTTTTCTCCTGGGGAATGAACCCAGAGCCTTAAGTCTGCTAGATGAGCATTCTACACCCAGCTACATTGGCAGCTATATTAGTAGGCTTATGATAAACTTAGTTGTTTTAGATATACAGACAGACAGACAAATCTGTCCCTTGGCTTCCATGGTGGTTAGAGCTGGAAGCCCCCGTGGTCATCAAAATCTGCAGGCGGCCCAGTCAGTCCCTTCCATAAAATGATTTGCATAGAACTGTGCCCACAGCTTCAGACATTTTAAGCTCCTCCAGTTGGCTTTTATACCTAATGCAATGTAAACACTGTGTGAACCTATACAACCTCTCATCTGGACAAATGACAAGAAAGCCATGCATTTTTGCTCAGTACAGGTACAAGTGTATCTGGGTACTTCTTTTTTGTTTGTTTGTTTTACGAGGCAGGGTTTCTCTGTCTAACAGCTCTGGCTGTCCTGGACTCGCTTTGTAGACCAGGCTGGCCTTGAACTCACAGTGATCCGCCTGCCTCTGCCTCCCAAGCGCTGGGATTAAAAGTGTACGCCACCACGCCAGGCTTGTATCTGGGTACTTCTTATCTGAAGATACTAAATGAAAGGTATGAACCTGCAAATATGGACACCCTGCTATGTTATCTATCTGTTACCACCAAAACAATCTCTCTATTTTTTCTTTTTTTGAATGCTACATGTTGAGCAGTGACTGAATACTACTTTCTCAGGAGTTTATCTGGCCTTTCCGCCACATCACCTAAGAAAGCAGAAGGAAACAGAAATGTTCTTCCTCTTTTTCCTCAGAGCCAGCATAGCCCACGGGCTACAGGACTGCCCTAGAGGACTGGAGAAGCTGAGGCTGGAAGACAGGGGCAAGCCATCCCCACCACCACCACCATCTACCCTCAAAGCGCTGACTGCCTGTAGCTTTCTTGGCATCTTGGGGTGGTAATGAGATTGAAAATGACATCATAGCTGTGAATGAGGATATGCAGGCCCAGAGGAGGGCAAGGCAGTAAAAATTCGTCTCAAAGAGGAGTCTCCATCCCACTACCAGTCCTCCATAGAGCATGTGGCTCAAATGGCTGATCACCTTATGATGGTGATTCATGGTGGGCCACGCCAGGAGATGCTGGGCTGCGCCAGGAGACGCTGGACAACAGCCACCATGAGCCCGATTCTGAAGTATGAGGGTGAGACCGAGAAGCAAAGACACTTCTGCTTTCTGCCCTGGGCCACCGAGACACCAGCCTAAGGAACAGATTTGAATTCTCAGACCTCAACACAGGTTCACTTCAAGTTTTGAGGGAAACTTATGAGCAATTTCATTATAACTGCCTGGGCTCTCAGCAAGAGCCGTTCCCCAAGTCTGGAGAAGCTGTGGAGGGTGGTAACCTCGTTCTAACTGTGTAGGTGTGACTGTCAGCCGAGACACTGATAGTCTTTTGCTTTCAGACATTTCTGAGGAGAAGAAAAAAAATCACCCTTATTTCTCCTGGTGTGAATCCATCCTAACGACAGGAGCCAGTATCAACAGGTGTTTTTATATTTGCCTGAGGTCCTTGTAGAAGTGACGGGAAAGTTGGGGTAGCCGGTACATAGAAAAGCAGACTTCTATGTGGAAAGATATTCTCTGTTTGGGGGAGACAACACGAAGAGGACCATCTCAGAAGGCTTTAATCGCATACTGTGCAGCTATTCGGACTCGACAACAGATATTATAGTAGATGCTTGGCTTACGGCATTCAACTCAAGAGCTCCAGTGAGGCTGTGAGCATGCGTGCTCTGGGTTTGGAGTGGTGGGTTTTGCCTTGGGCATGTCACTTCAGCTGTTTATCCTCCAGCACCCCCACTGCTACAGTGAAGAGTCTCACATCCTTCTTTATGGGTTGTTTTGAGAGAAGGGGCACTGAAGTACAGACTAACTAAGGCTGCAGCTCCCTGACCCAGGAGCACCGGATCCAAAAGTCCTCCTTGCAGGGAGGTTGTGTCCCTTACATACTGTGACCACAGGACTCAGCACCCAAGAGCTGCAAAGAAACCTTCTAACTTGACCCCCCCAGGACTCCAAGCTGGTTCCCATGGGCTGTGCCCTGTAGGTGGAGACCAGTGTGAGCAGGGCAGGCATCCCCTCTTCTTCAGAGAATCTCACATACTCTCTAGGCATGAACCCAGTACTGCATTGCCATAGAGGCTCCAGTGTCTGCCTGTCCGCAGAAGTTCTGGAAGAAAGCACGGCTGTCCAGGAGAGCAAGGAGGGTCCCAACTAGGGCAACGTGCTGCAGAGACCCATAAGAACCCCTACACAGCATACGTGGGCACAGTACAGCTCCAGCCTCACACAGGTCCTGACCCAAACATCTGTATGGTGGACAAGCGTGTCCTCCATTCTTGCCCTGTGTACACCCTTCAGAGGAAAGATGAGTGGATTCTGGTGCCCTTGATTTGAGTCAGGTTCAGCACTGAGGTGCAGTTGGGGACACACTTCTTCAGTTTCTAGTGACACTTATCTATCTGACTAAATACAGATGTGATTATGGTAAAGTCTTCCAATCCTTTCTCTAAGACCATCTGAGCTTAGTGGGCAATCCACAGCAGTCTCACTTTTGCAGTTACAGCAGACACCCATTTCAGGCTTCTCCCCAAGTTCAAAATCAAGTCTCTCAGATATGTACATCCAACAAATACATGCATCTGGCAGGTACATACACAGCAGTGCAGTGTTCACAATGGGTCCTTCCTCCACAGCACCCTGGAAATATGTCATACAACTGAACTGCTCACTTCCTCTCTCAACACAGAGGCCGTTCATGCTGGCTACTCAGTAGAGAATCAGTACCATATGCATTTATTTTCTGGTTTCTGAATAAAAGTTTCATTTTTTTCAAAAATAATTTTACTGATGTTTTTATGTTAGCCATCACATGCACTTGCTTTAAGAAAAAAAAAAGATTTATTTGTTTTTATTTCATTTGTGTGTGAGTATCGGCCTGCAGGGGGTCACGCACCCCACGTGTGTGAAGTACCCGAGAATGCCAGAAGAGGGTGTAGAGCCCCTGGCACTGGAGTTACAGGAGATCATGAACCACCTCATGTGGGTGCTGGGAACTTAATCTGGGCCTCTGTGGAAACACTGGTTTGGTTAGGGCTTCTGTTGCCGAGATAAGGCCTCATGATCAAAAGCAACTTGGGAAGGACGTGACTTTACTTCATCGTACAGTTCTCAGGTCACATCCCGTCACCGAGGGAAGACAGGACAGGAACTGAAGCAGGACGGGAACCTGGAGGCCAGTGCTGGAGCGGAGACTGTGGAGGAGTACTGGTTACCAGCCTGCTGCGGGTGGATGGCTCAGCCTGCTTTCCTACACCACCCAAGACCATGCATCCAGGCATGGAAGTGCCCACAGTGATCTGGGCACTCCAACCTCAATTATTAGTGAAGAAAATGCCCTGCAGACTTTCCTACAGGCAATATTGTGTGGCCATTTTCTCAGATGAGGTTCCTCTTCCCAGGTAACTCTAGCTTGTATCAAGTTGACAAGGAAATAAATTAAAATGAAAAACAAGACAAGCAGCAAGCGCTCTTAACTGCTGAGCCATCTCCAGGTCATATGCTTACCTTTTGATTTTTGTGGAAATATTTTTTTTCTTTTTTATTTATTCTTTTTTCATATTTACATCCTGACTGTAGTTTCCCCTTCCTCCTCTCCCTCACATCCACCCTTCCTTCATTTCCTTCAGAGAAATACAGGCCTCCCAGAGATATCAACCAAACATGGCATATCAAGTTAGAAGAAGACTAAACACATCCCCTCCTAGCAAGGCTGGAGGAGGTAACCCAGTAGGAGGAAAAGGGTCCCAAAAGCAGGCAAAAGAGTCAGAGACAACCCTCACTCCCACTGTTACAGTCCCACAAGAACACCATGCTACACGACCATAACACACACGCAGAGGGCCTACTTCAAACCCATGCAGGCTCCCTGATTGTCATGTCAGTCTCTGTGAGCCCCTCTGAGTCCTGCTTAGTTGATTCTGTGGCCATGTTCTCCTGCTTGTCCTTAACCCCACTGTCTCTTACAATCCTTGCTCCCTCTATTCCACAGAATTCCCCAAGCTCCTCCTAATAACTGGCTGTGGACCTCTGCATCTGCTCCCATCAGTTGCTGGATAAAGCCTCCCTGATGACGATTATGCTAGACTCCTGTCTACAAGTTTAGTGAAGTATCATTAGGAACCATTTCATGGGTTTTTTTGTTTGGTTTTGTTTTGGTTTGGTTTTTTTTTTTTTTTTTTGCCAGTCATGTTTGCTTCTATCCCTAGGCCTCTGACATATTCAGCCTCTGACTCCTGGCCCTCCAGGCGGTGTCAGGCATGGGTTTCCTCTCGAGCTGTGGGTCTCAAGTTGGACTAGTCATTGGTTGGCCACTCCCACAAGTTCTGCACCACCGTTAGTTACCCAAGCACAGCTTGCAAACAGGACAAATTGTAGGTCAAAGTTTTTGTGGCTGGTTTGGTGTCCCAGTCACCCCACTGGAAGCCTTGCCTGGTTACATAAGATGTCTGGTTCAGGCCCCAAATCCCCCATTACTAGGAGTCTTTGGTAGGGTCACCCTCATAGATTCCAGGGAGTTTCCACTGCACTAGATTTCTACCTTAACCCCCTAATTCCAGTTATTTCTTCCTATGCTCTTTCCCTCCACCTCCCCTGCCCATCTAATCCTTGCTGTTCCCATCCCCACCTGCCCCCAGCCCACCCATGAAATTTATTCTATTTCCCCTTCCCAAGGAGATCCATGCATTTCCCCCTGGAGCTCTCCTTGTTCCTTAGCCTCTCTGAGTCTGTGAACTATAGCATGATTATCCTTAATTTACAGCTAACATCCACTTATAAGTAAGTACCTATCATGTTTGTCTTTCTGGGTCTGGATTACCTCACCAAGGTTGATTTCTTTTTTCTAGTTTCATCTACTTGCCAGCAAATTTCATAATTGTTATTTTTAAAACAGCTGAGTAATGCTCCATTGTGTAAATGTACCACAGTTTCTTTATCTATTCTTCGGTTGAAGGACAAGTAGGTTGTTTCCAGTTTCTGGCTATTATGAATAAAGTTGCTATGAATAAAGTTGAAGAAGTGTCCTTGTGATAGGATGGAGTATCTTTTGGGTATATTCCCAGGAATGATATAGCTGGGTCTTGAGGTATATCAACTCCCAGTTTTCTTAGAAACTGTCATATTAATTTCCAAAGTGGCTGTAGAAGTTTGCACTTCCACCAGCAGTGGAGGAGGGTTCCCCTTTCTCCACACCCTCACCAGCATGAGCTGTCATTTGAGTTCTTGATCTTAGCCATTCTGACAGCTGTAAGATGGAATCTCAGAATCATTTTGATTTGCATTTCCCTGATGACTAAGGATGTTGAACATTTCAACTGTCCCTCGGCCATTTGAGATTCCTCTGTTGAGAATTCTCTGTTTAGCTCTGTACCCCGTTTTTCATTAGGTTATTTAGTTTGTTGATATCCGGTTTCTTGAATTCTTTATATATTTTGAATATTAACCCTCTGTCAGATGTGGAGTTGGTAAAGACCTTTTCCCATTCTGTAGGCTGTCGTTTTGTCCTATTGATGGTGTCCTTTGCCGAATAGCTTTTTAGTTTCATTCATAAGTTTCATTAGCTTATTAATTGTTTATCTTACTGCCTGCACTATTGGTGTTCTGTTCAGGAGTTGTCCTGTACCAGTTCATTCAAGTATATTTCCCATTTTCTCTTCTACCTGGTTCAGTATATCTGGTTTTATGTAGAGGTCTTTGATCCACATGGACTTGAGTTTTCTGCAGAATGGTAAGTATGGATCTATTTGTATTCTTCTACATGCTGACATCAAGTTTAATCACCATCATTTGTTGAAGATGTTTTCTTTATTTCCGTTGTATATTTCTGGATTTTTTTTTATTAAATGCTTTATTTTTTTTTCTTCAAGTTACATCTCAGTCACAAACCCCTCCCTATTCCCCCTTCCTATCCCGCCCTTCCACCCTCTTCCCCCCAGAAGTTTCCCCTTTCAGTCCAACAGATGGTTCCTTCTCTTATAACAGTAAATATTATACAAAACAACAGATATAAATATGACACATTTATGAGAGTTAAATGGCCCAGTATACCTTCCCAATGTCCAGTTTATACATATTTGGCCCCTGACTTTAACATTCTACTATCTAACCATCTCCATGAGTTTAAAGGTCTATATCTGACTCAACATTCATAATAACTTGCAACACACTTTTAAGAGTATCTTCTTAGATCTATAACACCCTCTTGATTCCTAAACAACTCAAAATTTAACTATGAGACTCTAGCTGTCTATTCTTCAACCACCTCAGAGACCTGAGAGGGATAAATATATCTGCTTATATAGGAAGTGCAGGGCCTGCAGCTTCCAAAACTAAGATAGGACATACCAAAGACTGCCTGGACAGTTCCCATTTTCTCTCCATACATTCCTGCATCAGTCTTCAGCCTTTGGGTCCTGTTTCTCTGACAGACATTTGTTGTAGAGCAGGGATTATGAAGGACTTACCTACCCTGTCTTGGCAGAGTTAGGCTGTCGACTTCCCTGCTACCAAGTTTTGTCCTTTTTGGA
>CAJQZJ010014563.1:2019203-2050856 GCA_907164525.1 Lophiomys imhausi | reverse complement strand
TTAGATAAGCAAATGTTGCTTGTCTCTTAACAACTTGATTACTGAGTAGTTTAGAGAGTATTTGTGATAGACTGTCATAGTAGCTAACAAAGTGACATGTTTGCATGACTAGGAGTTTGTTTTACTTAACTATCCTAGACAGTTTTAGACGGTTGGTATCAAGAGGCCAGAGCTTCACATTTTATTTTTAAGTATCTCTAAGTATGATACCATTAGGAAGCGTTACCTTTAATTTTGTATCAATATACAAAGATCTATTCAATTGTGGTTAAATATACTCTTAATTATGTATCAATATACAAAGATCAATGCCTATGTAGCCCAATACAATCTTAATATTGCGTCCATATACAAGGGTCAATACCATTGTGGCCAACTATAATCTTAATTTTGTATCAATATGCAAAGATCAATACCAATGTAATCCAATACAATCTTATTTTTGCACAATAAACAATGGTCAATACCACTTTAGCCAAATATACTACTAATTTTTTATCAATATACAAAGGTATAAGGGCATATTCAATAATCTGCCCCTTCTTCTTGGACCTTCCTGTGCTATGTCTATGTCTCATTTTTCTCAAGCCTATTCACTCCTACATAGGAGAGGAAGAAGGATACAGAAAAGGAAAAGAAGGAAGTCCCTGGGTCTAACCTCCAAAACCCATTAAACAGGACCATTTATCAACTTGTAATCTCTTCCCCTAAATATCAGAGTTTTCAATTATCCTTCAAATAACCAAAAAGAAGGGTGGAGAAACACCCTCCCCACCCTCTGGGCATGGGACGTTGCTCTCTTAAAGTGACTTCCTGCTGATTTGGGTCGTAGTAAACCTGTTTGGGGCCTGAACCAAAATGGAAAAAATGGTTAAAAATGTTAGTACAATCCTTTTATGTTCAGTCTAGGGCATCTTCAAAAACCCCAAGAGATCTGCAGAATATGGCATTCAAAGATGTTATCTTAAATTAAGATTTTCTTCTTTTTTTTTTTTTTTTTGGTTTTTCGAGACAGGGTTTCTCTGTGTATCCTTGGCTGTCCTGGACTCACTTTGTAGACCAGGCTGGCCTCAAACTCACAGAGATCCGCCTGCCTCTGCCTCCCAAGTGCTAGGATTAAAGGCGTGCTCCACCACTGCCCGGCTTCTTTTTTGATATCGAGACATATCAGCTCCTGACAGCACCCCCTATTCTACTCCAAGTAGAAGATAAGCATCAAAGAATCTCCAGTGTGAGATGGTTGAATTAGTGGCAAGCCTATCTCTTGGCATGAAAAAACTCCTTGCTCCAACTGCAGACAGACTGCTGTCCAAAAAGGACAAAACTTGGTAGCAGGGAAGTCGACAGCCTAGCTCTGCCAAGACAGAGTAGGTAAGTCCTTCATAATCCCTGCTCTACAACAAATGTCTGTCAGAGAAACAGGACCCAAAGGCTGAAGACTGATGCAGGAATGTATGGAGAGAAAATGGGAACTGTCCAGGCAGTCACTGGTATGTCATTTCTTAGTTTTGGAAGCTGCAGGCCCTGCACTTCCTATATAATCAGATATATTTATCCCTCTCAGGTCTCTGAGGTGGTTGAAGAATAGACAGCTAGAGTCTCATAGTTAAATTTTGAGTTGTTTAGGAATCAAGAGGGTGTTATAGATCTAAGAAGATACTCTTAAAATTGTGTTGCAAGTTAGTATGAATGTTGAGTCAGATATAGACCTTTAAACTCATGGAGATGGTTAGATAGTAGAATGTTAAAGTCAGGGGCCAAATATGTATAAACTGGACATTGGGAAGGTATACTGGGCCATTTAACTCTCATAAATGTGGCATATATATATCTGTTGTTTTGTATAATACTTACTGTTATAAGAGAAGGAACCATCTGTTGGACTGAAAGGGGAAGCTGTTGGGGGGAAGAGGGTGGAAGGGCGGGATAGGAAGGGGGAATAGGGAAGGGTTTGTGACTGAGATGTAACTTGAAGAAAAAAAAATAAAGTATTTAAAAAAAAAGAGTTTATGTTAGCTTCTCTGTGTGACTTAATTATTGCAGACATATTGGCACTTGAAATGGTGTCTCTGAAGAGTGTAGAACTTACTCCATGCCTGAAAGAGTCTGTCAATGAAACACTCATCCTTATGATTTTTTTCTGCTTGCTTCATGAATATCGTGTGTACAGTTTTCTTGTCAGTGACTCCATGCTTCCTTCCTTGTTCATTTTTACTATCTTTGTAAGCTCCTTACTTGCCTTATACGAGTGCATGCCATTGCTAGCTTGCTGTACTAAAGAGTGTCTTGATGTCATCATCTAGTGCAGTTTCTTTCCTATCACTGAGCCTTACCTAGCAAGGGATTCACAAATAAGATGTGCTCCAGCTCCCACACTCTGTTGATTATGCAGCAGCTCTTTGCGCCCTTTGTTACCTGGAGACTCTGAGCACCCTTTTCTAACTGCCTGTACCTGACTAGTTCCTTCCACCCGTCTCAGTCTCCACTTGAAAGTTAACTCCACCAGAGGATCCCCATCTCCTTCACATGCTTATATGAAGGTTCTTTGTGAGGATGGTTGTGTAGATCAGTGGTACAATGGAGGAGGAGGAGGAGGAGGAGGAGGAGGAGAGAGTCTTGACTCTAATATGAGTTATCCTTCCCAGCAGAAGGAAGGAAGGATCTTTGCTTTTGAGTGCGGGCCTTTCTTTTCACCTAGTAGGGGTTATTAATTAATATGTCTGAGGAAGGCCTCATGGAATTGGCCTTACAAATGGTGAGAAACTTGGGTCAGCTTCTCCATCCCTGCAGCATGTGTGTTGGTTCCTCCTGTGGGCTACTCGGTGTGGGGGCCACGTCCTCTTGTTTTCATCAAGTTGTACCTGTATGACAGGAACCAGAACTAAATAGTTACAAGCTTAGCAAGCAGTGCAGCTGAATGGCTCAAGATTAAAAAAAAAAGCCCAGAGCAACCAAGGGTATGTGAGCACTTAGAAGACTGAGTCCACTAGGAAGGCATGGGCAGTGCTTTTATACCTGTCCTATCTGAGCCCTCTCCCCAGAATACAGTCAAAGGACGTGGACAGACAGTTAAAGGGAATCTTGTGTCTGGCCTGTGATAAAGTCTGCTCAGCCTCATGCAGAATTATTTTGCATTGCAGCTTGGAAGCAGTGGAATGGGTCAGAGCATGGGCTTTTGAGTCAGAAGACAGGGTTCACATTCATATTCTTACTAGATGTCCTTGAACAATACTTTGCCCTTCTCAAAATGGCAGTAAATCTAATTATCTTGTTGTGATTCTATAAAAATTAAATAAGCTTATCCTGAGAGTTCAAGCTCCATGTTAGCAGGCACTACTAATATTACATGTGGGTAGCCTCAAACACGACCTGTTATGTGAGGTTTCATTATCTGACACCTCCTTTTGGTGAGACAGGGTCTCTGTATAGTACTAGCTGTTTAGGAACTCGATATGTAGACCAGTCTGGCTTTGAACCTACAGAAATACCTCTGGTTCTCCCTCCCTAGTGCTGGGATTAATGGCATGTGCTACCACACCCAGTCCTATCTTACCCATATTTGCTTGATTCATTTTCTGTAACAGGACACAGTAAATTGCATTTTTAGGTTATTCATATTTGTGTTGTCCTCATGGTGAAACACAGTTGCCAAAAAGAAAATTAAAACTAAGCTCCCTACAGGTTAATTTAAGTGATTATTTTGGCACCTATGTAAGCTTGAGCTAGAATTGTATGCTTTTATATCAGACTTGGCATCTGTCAACATACCCCATTAAATTTATTCTCATCTAACTTCTGATGCAAGAGAGTTCACTTAAAACATGAAGCTTAATTCTATAGGTTTTCAAAGACCTTGGAGATGTCATAGACAGTGGGAGCTGTAGATAATGCCATTTTAAAATACTGGAGAGATGACTTAGTGGTTAAGAGCACTGGCTGCTCTTACAAGGGACCTAGGTTCAATTCCCAGCACCCACATGGCAGCTCATAGCTCTCTGTAACTCCAGTTCCAGGGGATCCAACATCCTCACACCAATGCACATTAAAAAAAATGAAAAAACTAAGATACTTTATCAATGTCTTAATGATGTGTTTAAGGTCAAGATTAACTTATTTTCCTTGAAATTTCATCTGTGTATTTACAGTCTTAACATCTGATGCAGGTAGAAAAATTATAACAGTAATTAGAGAATCCTAACAGAGTTTCTAAGGATCATCCATTTCAATTCTGTTGTGTAATTGAGAAAAACAAGACCAAGAGAGCTAAGCAAGTGGCTGAATACAGCTAGCAGAAGGTGGAGACTGACTTGGATCCACTGCCTCTTATCCTTACTGCTCCAGCGGCTGTGCAGTAGGATGGCTAGAAAGAGACAGATGTGAATCAAGACCAACTGATGGGTCCTTTCCTAGCATTTAAAGCCGACTTTCATTCTCCCTAAAAGATAATACATGATGACTTTTGGTAGAGAAAGATGACAATTCATCATTTTCCATTTTTATATGCACCTTAAGGTTAATTAGAACCTTTTAAAACTGGGTGTTCTGAAGCTTTAATGTGTGCATAAATTGGTTGAGCAATTTTAATTAAAATTTACCTTTGTTTTGAAATTACTTTCAACATTCAAAGATTAATGAGACCTAGTCATGGCATCTCCCAGGTTGTAGGTATTCAGTAAATATGGTTTAAACAGAAGCACAGGACTGTGATGGTATTTCAGAATCTCACATGTATTGTCAAAAATAGTAATAGCTGACAAGGTAGTATACTTTTCTAATCCCAGCACTCAAGTAAGTCATGGAGGCAAGAGGATTGTGAATTAAAGGCCAACCTGAACCTAGAAAGACCTTGTTTAAAAACATAAAAGGGTAAGAATAGCACACATTCTTCTGTATATGAATATGTATGTATTTTTATGCTCATGCACTTACTGTTTTAATTGTATATGTATGTGTGCATACACTACATGTGGATGGCAAAGAACAACTTGTGAGAATCCAGTTTACACTTCTACCATATGCGTCTGGGGATTTAATTCAGATCATCAAGTTGGCAGCAAGCTCATTACCTACTGCACCATTTGAACATAAGTTAAAATGCACTGTTTCCCCTCTTTCTTAAATATGGCAGTGTGTATTTCCTAAAAATATTTTTATTATTTAAACACATTTTAATTATTAAAATCACAGAAGTAGTGCCGGGTGGTGGTGGCGCACGCCTTTAATCCCAGCACTTGGGAGGCAGAGGCAGGCAGATCTCTGTGTGTTCGAGGCCAGCCTGGTCTACAAAGCGAGTCCAGAACAGCCAGAGTTACACAGAGAAACCCTGTCTCGAAAAAAAAAAAACTAAAAAAAAAAAAATCACAGAAGTACATGGTTATATTTATGTTTCCTTTATTCTGTGTCCTCATTATGCCAGATGACCTAATAGATAATAAATCTAGCCTTTTCTCTCTAGCTAGTATCCTGGACCAGATGTTGTATTTAATTATGTGTCTTAACCTATTTGAGTCTGGAGTATTTCCAAAAGTGTTTTATGACACTGACATGCTTGAAGTATAAAGCATTTGAGTCTGGGATTGGGTTATGCCTTTTCGGATGACTGAAGCAGTGGAACTGTCTGGAGGCACTTGATGGCATTGGACACCATTGACGGTCTTCAGTGTGACCCCCCAATAAAGGTGTTGCCTAGTGGCTGTACTGTATAGTTGCTGAGGTCTCTCCCCCTCTTTGTTCGCCTTTAATGGATCTATGAGAAGACACTGCAACACAGAACTTCTCCTCGAGGTGGGACCCATTAATGCTTACAGTTGTAGCCTCCTCCCTACTCTGAGCAATGTTAAAGTTGTTTGTTTGAATATGTAAAATAGGCCGGGTGTGATGGTGCACACGTTTAATCTCAACATGCAGGAGGCAGAGGCAGGTGGGTCTCTGTGAGTTCGAGGCCAGCCTGGTCTACAAAAAGAGTCCAGGACAGTCAGGGATACACAGAGAAACCCTGTCTCAACACCTCCCCCCCAAAAAAAAGAATATGTAAAATACTAATGCACTCTAAAAAGTCATAATATAGAAATATATCTTTCATAATTTTTTTTGTTTTGTTTTGGGGTTTTTTTTGGGTGAAGGTGGTGTTGTTGGGGCTTTTTTGTGTTTGGTTGGTTGCTTGGGTTTTTTTGTTTGAGATAGGGTTTCTGTCTGTGGTAGCCCTAGCTGTCCAGGACTCACTTTGTAGACCAGGCTGGCCTCGAACTCACAGAGATCCTCCTGCCTCTGCCTCCTGGGGTGCTGGGATTAAAGGCATGGGACAACACACCCAGCCCTCCATAATGTTTTAATTGTATTCCCACCTTCTCTTTTACAAAATAAGATGTACATTAGTAGCTTAAGGGCATTTGTTGTTGGCAAGTTCAGTTTTGTTCATATTCAAAATAAATCTATCTATTGAGATAAGGATTGAAAAGAAACTTAATTTCTAGAAACACACTTCTGGTTCAGAGATGTGTAGCTTTGATTGGAGACAGTGGTTCTCAGCAGTTTTTTCTGTTCTGACACCCCTGGAGGTCACTCATCTAGCATCTTCAGTAACACTGACTGTAGGTGGCCAGAACAGAGGGATGCAGGTGTGTTAGCAGCTTAGGTGGGGAATTCTTGTTGAAGTCAGTGATGGCATCAGAACTTCTCTGATAAGGCTGTGATACCAAAGACCAGTGAATGTGTAGACACAAAATTATTCAATCAAGCAAACAGAAAAATAATTCAAGATTAATAAAAATAATTATGTATACAACCTTTATGCCTTGGTTTGCTGCTTCAAATGAACTTTCCTTTCCTTTGTGGTCCAGAGAAGGTAACTGTGTGAGACTGCTGCATTTGAATGTTATTCCCCAAAGCATAGCTGATGAGCCATAAGTTGGATAATTTATGTCATCTTGTATTCACCATACCTAATAGCATAATTGTTAGATTTGTAAATCCTTAATCTAGGATAAAACTGTGGCTTCCAGCTTCTGTAGCTGGTAGAAAAAGCTAATGGTATGTTGATAGGAAGTGCCGTTATATAACTGCCTGTTTTCTTTGTTGCAGCTTTAATACAGATACTGGCAGCTGCTGCAGCTGAACGGGACGTGGTTTATTTCACCTTTGGGGACTCGGAATTGATGAGAGACATTTACAGCATGCACACTTTCCTTACTGAGAGGAAACTGAATGTTGGTGAGTGGGAGATATCTTGACACTTGGTATCTAGATGGATGTGTACCATCCAGGAGGGATACTTGCTAAGTCTGAATGGATCACAGTGAGAGAGGTTTAGCCTAGAAGTGACAGAACACTTAAGCAGGCAGGTTCTGCAGAGGTTGTTTTTTGTTTCCTGGCAGAATTTCAGTCATGATACTGACTTAACTTTGTCACCTTAGAGTAAAGTCTCTGGCCTAGCATGGTGATATGTACCTGTAATCCCAACCAGTTGGGAGGGTCATTGGTTCCAGGCCAGCCTGGGATAATAGTGAGCCCTGTCTCTTAAAAAAAAAAAAAAAAAAAAAAAAAAAAAACAGGAAAGAAAACTAAAGTAAAGGTAGGAAGCTAGAACTAATGTCCATTTTTACTTTCATTCATATGGAAATCTAAAGCGGGTGTGAGGGTAACAGAGTGTATATTCAACACACATGTAAGAGGAAGGGGTGGAGGAGGGGTTGAGGGGGGAAGGTGGGCTCAAGCCTGACTGTCCTGAAGTACTGAGGTGCCCGCTCTATGAGAGTACAGTGTGCTCATCAAGTGTGCTGCTCCCGGGGGAGCTGGCTGGATCGCTGACGTTACAGTGAACTCCATACAGGACATGGACAGTGGATCAAGGACAGCCCAGTATAATCATAACCTACATTACTTTAAAGTATTTTTTAAATGTTACAGTTTATGTCCAGGAAAGCCTTCTAGGCATTATAAACTCATACTATATTTTCAGAAGCCAAATCTGAGCTTATACTATTTAAGATAAGTTAAAATAGCAGGTTTCTTTTTTTCCCATCAACAAACTTAATGTGCAAATTGTTCTGACCTTTCACTCTCTAGGAAAAGTGTATAAGTTGTTGCTACGATACTACAATGAAGAATGCAGAAACTGTTCCACCCCTGGACCAGACATCAAACTTTATCCATTTATATACCATGCTGTCGAGTCAAGTGCAGAGACCACTGACCAGCCAGGACAAAAGACAAGGACCTGAGGAACCAAGTCAGTAGGACTTCTTCTCACCTCTCGGAGGCATCCTGTTTGAATGGTGGGGTGTGGCATATGAACTGACTTAATCTGATATAAATGTGTATATAATCCACATTTGTAATCAAGATGTGGTTTCTTCTATATATGCAGCTATCATTTGTACATCTGTGCTCCTTTCATCCTGATTGACACAGGCTTAGACTTCTCCTTCAGTCTTCATTCTTTGATTTTTTTTCTTCTTTATTTTGCCAGCCAGATTTCTTGGGAAACCCTATGACAGGTTGCACTCAGCCTGTAGGTCTCTTTCTTCCTGTCACTGCTTTGGTGGCTAGCCGATGCCAATGCACCTAGAGGAAGTTAAAATCTGGAAATCTCAAGTGCAGTTTGCTACAGATTTCCCTGTGAGCCTTCCACTCTCAACCCTTGTTGGACTTTTGTTGTCTATATTTTGAATTTTGAAAATTAAGAGTTGAAATTTTTCTTACATTACTTAATGCCAGTATCTTAGGCTAAAACTGTTTTCTATTTAAGACAGACTAATTTCCAGTTACTCTTTTGAAGCTTCATCCCTGGAAGCAACGGTTTTTCCCCCTTTTCCCCAGCTCCATTTTTATTGGCACTATTTTAGAAGCTGACCAAGAGGAAAGAAAGTGTAGAATAAAAGAATTTTCCTCATATGGTATAAAGAAACCAGGTTCAAGAGAGAGTTTGGGGTTTTTTTTTTTCTTGTTTCTTGAGACTTGCTTTTTTTTTTTTGCAGTTAGGATCAATGTTTGCTCCATGGTGCTTAAGGCATATTCATGTAACCAAAGTTGGGGACTGGAAACTTCATGTTGTACATATTGAAGTTTCTCTGGCAGTAAAACTTAGAGTTAATAAATTTTCATTAATAAACCATTTGTCAGAAATTCCCATATCCCTTATGTTTTATTTATACATATAAACATGTGCTCTTTAATTGTGCCTTCAGGAACACAGAAAATCCAACAACTGAGGTGGGGAGAACAATTAGTTTGGGCTTTATCAGAGCTGTGTTTAAAATCTGTTATTCACATTTGTATTTTTAAAGCCACCAACAAAGTAAATGGTAATGGATGTCTTTGTGAGGTTAATCTGGAAACCAAAGCCAATTCTACATTAACTGATTACTCTTTTTCAGATTTCCAAAATGGTCTTAAACTATTAAAGTTCTGGTAGTCTAGTTGTCAGGAAAAGCCAATAAAAATCATCCTGTTACTAAGAGGCTTTTGTTACATGGTCTAAACTCCTTTGCCATCATTGGCAAGAAAAGAGGGCCTGGGCCAGAGCCTTCCGTTTTGTATGGTGATCAAGAGGATAGTGGGCCTTGACATGAAGGCTAAGGAGGCTGGCCTTATCCTCACTGATGCTAAAATCTCCCTTCCAATTACTCTTTGCTGAGGGATTTATGGATATACTTTATTTCTTTTGCCATTCCCACTCCCTTCTCTCTTAGGCATTCACATGATAAAGCAACCGATTGTAACAAAAACTGTAGATCCAGGCTAAAAGACTACCTAGCCTGGTGATATTCCAGAATGTCAAAGCGTAGACCCAGCTCTTTTTTTTTTTTTTTTGGTTTTTGAGACAGGATTTCTCTGTGTAACAGCCCTGGCCATCCTGAAACTCTCTTTGAACACCAGGCTGGCCTCAAACTCACAGAGATCCACCTGCCTCTGCCTCCCAACATGCCAACACACCCAGCTTAGACCCAGCTCTTAATGCTGTCCAGGGTCAGTGATTCGGTCATCCACCCAATGCATCTTGTGGGGATGCCAAGAATGAAGCCTGATGGGTGTCTGTCAGTGTGTCCTGATGAGCAGACTGAGGAGGGAGGTCACATGGGGCATTATTACTTTGTCCTTGAAGAGCCTCTGCTTGATCAAGGATCATGTAATTAGCATTCATATCCATTCTGTTTAACAGCACCATTGTGTTCTCTTTCATGTAGCATTTATTGTTTTATTTCATGTTGTTTACTCCCTCTTCCTTTAATTTACCAAGCTTAGAAATCTTAAGTTTTTAATAAAGGTCATTTTTCATTTCTTTCTAACTCACCCACTTACAGAAGCCTTGAACAGCAACTGATAGGGCATTAAATCAGGAAAATTGAGTTTAAATACTAGCTGTATTCTAGTTAATATTTTAATCTTGGCTCTGGCACTCTTACTTCACTGAGCTAGTAAAACTAGTAGCACCTGAGAAATAAGCATAAAGCCAGCAGTCGAGTATCTACGAGTATCTACTGTCCGCTCCTTGCTCTACACAGTGTAGCCCATTCTTGTAGTGAGCCATTGGATCCTCAGAGGCTAGCATATGTGACACCACACCTACCTCTGGAATTCATTATAAGAGAGTAAAGGACAGACAACCCCCCTCCCCAAACCAGGGCCATAAAACAGGCCCAAAGCTTCAAGAAATAGGATGCCCATGGAATTCCAGAAAGTAGCCAACCCCACCTCATGCTCTGGAGCCCAGAGGTCGCAAAAACAAGCAGTCTGACCTCTCTCCCAGCCTGCAATTTCATAAGACAGTTTCTGGGTCTAACAAAGCCATGCCCTGCCCCTCCCTAAGCACTGCAGAAACTGATCTTACACTGTTATGTGTCGCATTCTCCTGCACCCTCCGATACCAAGTGACAGGATTTGGGGGCGTCAGCCTTTCAAACCAATAAAGGTTCGCTCTTGTCATTTCGAGGTTGAGTTAAGTCTGTTCTTTCGTCCACTGACTTGTTTCTTACAAAGAGGGCCTACTCTGTCACCCCTGCTGAGGCTGGGACCTAGGGCCTTACGCGTGCTCTAGCGCTGAACTTTGTACCCTGAGCTCTACAGAAGCAGCCCAGGTCGAACAACAAAGCTCTTTCCTGTTTCATTCTGTCCCCACCCACGTGCCTGAGGGTCCTTTTATGCAGTAGTTTGAGTGTGCCTCCATTTTGATTAGGGCCTATTACATGACTTCAGATGTGGATTTTTTTTTTTCACTTGTGACATCATGTTTGTGCTCCTAAAGTTTTGGATTTGGGACTAATCCACCTTTGGAGTTTTCACATGAAGGATGCTGAAGCTGAATAGTCATACTTCACCATGGGTGAGTATTTTTACATTCAGAGAATTTTCTCTATTCTTGCTGACTACAGTGACATCTGTGTTCAAAGGTAAGCCTGAAAAGGAGATGTAGCTAAACCCTGTGTTTACAGTACCAGAAATTTCTCTCTAATGTGTAATGTCAGTCCCAAATGTCGAGTCCCACTCTAGAATGGAGTTTAAAGGCTGGCCTGTGATAGAGTTGAGAGTTTCTGGAAACCTTAACTAGAAGTGGACTGTCTGTGTAGATTCTTACCTGCTTCTTGCTCCCTCCTCTGGTATCTGTAACTTCACTCTCGTGGCTTTTCTTTGATGCAAGAAAGACCTGGTCTAGCATATCCAATTTAAAGAGAAAGCTCAAAAAGGCTTAACCTCTGAAGCCTGTAGACATCACCCACCCCTTTGCTTGCAAGGAGGGAAGGACAAGTCCCATCATTGCTGGGAACAGGAAGTTGCAATAAGTCCATGCTTTTCAGAGGGAAGAGGCATTCCAGTGTGAGACTCAATAGCCCAAACTACTCAAAGCTGGTGCCCACCAGTGTCCACTGTTCACTAGCAGAGTGCCCGAGTCCCTTGTTCCCTAGGTACCAGAAGAACCTATGAGCCATCAGGTGGCAGGTTTCTGAAACTGGCCAGAAGTGTGTATTTTTATCTACTTAAAAATAACTGGTTTTATTTTTCTGCCTGTTCATTTTATATGTATGATTAATGTGTTGTGAAGATTCTAAATTTAGGGATAAGAAGAGGTCTTAAGAGTTTTATAGGGACAGAGTAAGAACTTCCAACCCTCATTTGTCACAGCCTTCTTTTCCCCTCAAGTAATTATTTACTGTTTGTTTGAGACTTTGCATGCATGTTTCATCTAAGACATTTAGAATGTCTTGGGAATTTGGTGAACATTTTGCTTGTAGGTTTGTCATTCTATATGTGTTAGGAGCATGGGTAGCCCAGCACAAGGAGTTTTCAGACATGACCAGCCTTCTGGGTGCATTTGTTTTTCTCCCATGCTAGGCTTTTGAAGTCGCATTGCCTGGCATTTAATCCTTTCTCCTAGTTTTCATGCGTACAAGAGAACTTGAGTCAGGAACAGAGTCGGTATGGTGACTGTTCTGAAGCCCATGACCTGGGACATTAACAAATTCATAGGTTCTAAGAGCCTTCTTGTACTCTTTTTTTTTTTTTTTTTTTTTTTTTTCAAGACAGGGTTTCTCTGTGCAGCCCTGGCTGTCCTCAAACTCACAGTGATCCGCCTGCCTCTGCCTCCTGTGTGCTGGGATTAAAGGCATGCACCACCATGCCGGGCTCTTCTTGTGCTCTTGTGCTCTGCTTAGGAGAAGCAGAGGTGAGTGACCTGTGTCCCCTTGTCGCGTCGACCTCGACCAGCAAGAACGACGCAACTCGCAAAAGCTCTTCTCAAGCAGTTTATTCAGGAACCTTGTACATCTGCTTCTCTGCTTGTGTCTCTGCTTCTCCTCCCCCAAGCCCTTATATGCCTACTCAAACCCAATCAGATCATGCCACCTGGTGATCCAAGATAGGCTCACAAAAGGAGGAAGCACACCGGGCTAGGCAGCTGCTACCAACTAAGGCTTGTTTACAGCTAAGCTTGAGCTTTCTGGCATCAAGCCAGGCGCCATCTTAGGGTTGCGGCTCACCACAGTTTTGTGGCTCGCCACATCCCCTGCACTCGTTTCTAGGTTGAGGCACAGGGTGAGGTTGAAGACTGAAAACGAATAAATGATATTTTCTTTTCACTTCCTTGTTTTCTCTGATTTAACCCAGAGAAGCCAGTTGACTCTCTTTGCTATCAGTTTGACAATTAAATAGGAGCCCACATTATGATTATTCACCACAGCTGAACATTATAGATGCTCCGCTTTGTATAGCAAAGGACCTAACACATAATGTGAGGCTGGCTGTCTAAATACCTTTACAGGGCTCACACCCTGATTTCAGTAGGCCCTGAACTCCAAGAGAAAGGTATTGAGTACATAGAACACACGTGACAGGAAGGTAAACAGGTGTCTTCCGGGAGTGGAAGGGCTCAAGGGGATATAGGGAGATTTACACAAATAGAGAGGGAAAGGAACAAAAACAAATTTTGTTTGTAAAATTAAATGCCATAATGAAGCCTAATACTTTGTATGCTAATTAAAGACCCAATTTTTAAAAGTGGTTTTCTGTTACATTTCCCTGAAGTTAGTCTATGCAGTCTGGATAAAGGGAAGTTTCTTTTGCTTTAGCTACATTTGTATCACCTCAGTTAGTCTAAAGAGTACAAATGTAACCAGTAAAAGATGAAGATAAACAGATGAGTTTCATTTAATAGCACAATATTTAAATTGTGGGGGCTGAGGGATGGAAAATACTTGGGAGTCCTTGATGAAAAGATAGGCCTGCATGGCAAGATTATTGTTTTCTATTAAGGTTTGTAAAAACACACAGCAAACTGGGATGTAAATTTTGAGTGTGCCGATCAAAGCCTGTTTACTAGAATTGACAGCCTCAGAGCTATACTCTGGCTCTTGTCTTGAACATGTGTGAAGACAGCACTTTAACCTGGGCCTTGTGTGCCTTCAGAATTCATTCCACAGGATCCGGTGGGCTGCTTTTTACATTCCAGCATCTCTAACACCAGAATACTTCTAAAATTCTACAGTGCTTTTTCTTACTGATAATAAGATTAAGATACATTTTGTCTGATGAACTGAGGTAATCCCCGCTACCACAAGAAGAAATGAAAACTATTCTTGACAAAAATCTGCCATTTTAAAACTATCTAGTCTATTTTTTTAAATACTTTATTTTTTTTTTCTTCAAGTTACATCTCAGTAACAAACCCCTCCCTATTCCCCCTTCCTATCCCGCCCTTCCACCCTCTTTCCCCCAGAAGTTTCCCCTTTCAGTCCAACAGATGGTTCCTTCTCTTATAACAGTAAGTATTATACAAAACAATAGATATAAATATGCCACATTTATGAGAGTTAAATGGCCCAGTATACCTTCCCAATGTCCAGTTTATACATATTTGGCCCCTGACTTTAACATTCTACTATCTAACCAACTCCATGAGTTTAAAGGACTATATGTGACTCAACATTCATACTATCTTGCAACACACTTTCAGTTCATCAGACAACACCATGTAGAATAAGGCAATACTTGCAATAAATAAGAGTAATTACATCTGTATTTTTACGGAAAAACTATTATGCAACTCTTCATTCAGTTATAGGCCATATATCCCACCCTAATAAGATCATGCCTTACTAAGATGCTACTTGGTTTGGGTGTATTCTCTACGTATAGTTTGTGAATCTAATCTTTTTGTTACAATTATGAAAATGTTATCTATTAAATAAAACACTATAAATATATTGTATATACATCAACTTATATATCAATTTTACATTTAACTTATATATAAATATGTTAAGCAAAAAAAAAAAAGATACATTTTGTAATCCAAGGAATCGTATATTCGAGAGACCTTGGTAATCTTAGTGGCAACTATATGCCAATCACTATTAATTGTAACTAAGAAAGGGAGTCCCTGTTATCAAGTTTCTGCTCTAGAAAGAATATAGCCGCTCACTAGTCTTAGAATGGGTGGTTAGGAACTTTTTGTTGTTGTTTTGGGTTTTTGTGGGGGGGTTGTTTTGTTTTGTTTTTTTTTGTTTGTTTTTCTAGACAGGGTTTCTCTGTGTAGCCCTGACTATCCTGGACTCACTTTGTAGACCAGGCTAACATTGAACTCACAGAGAGCCACCTGCCTCTCTCTGCCTCCTGAGTGCTGGGATCAAAGGTGTACGCCACCACGCCCAACTTGGTTGTTTTTTAAAGAATTTTACACATACACAAATTAGAAAAATTAACTGCAGTGTATCCACCATTATTTTTAACAATGTATACCTTATTTTACCTTCACTATATTCCTACCCTTTCCTATCTCTAAATTATGAAGTTCATCCAAGACATTTCATCTGTAATCAGTACATCTGAAAAATGTGTTCAGAACAGGCGCACACACACACACACACACACACCAAGGAAAGAGGAAAGAGGTCATGAGTTATATATAACCGCAGCTCTAAATCATAAGAAAGGGGAGAGGGCAATTCCCTGTGTGACAGTGACAAAACTACTTGGTAGGCTTTGAAAGCAGTCTGTCCAGGGAGGGAAAAAAAAATGTTAGAGCCGGGCATGATGGCGCACACCTTTAATCCCAGCACTCAGGAGGCAGAGGCAGGCGGATCTCTGTAAGTTCAAGGCCAGCCTGGTCTACAGAGTGAGTCCAGGACAGCCAGGGCCACACAGAGAAACCCTGTCTCTAAAAAACAACAAAAAAAAGAAGGTCTCACAATGTTATGGAAAAGCCAACAACCCAGAAATGCTGAATGCAGAAGGAAATGAGAAAAAAGATGCAGGCTTAAAAAGTATTCAGGGAGCTGGGTATGGTGGCACACCCCTATAGTCCCAGCATGGGGGGAGGGGGGGAAACAGCCTGCTCTACAAAGAGAATTCCAGGACAACCAGGATTACACAGAGAAACCCTGTCTTAAAAAACAACAAGGATTCTGAGAAATAATTTCTACAAATTTCTCAAATTGGTGGATGGCACAGGCTTCTGAGAAAGCTTCTCAAGCTCAAAAAAAAAAAAAAGCCCCAAAATGCATAACTATTATAGTCAAACTTTTGAAAACTATGAAAAAAAAAACTTGAAAGTAATGAGCAAGGACACATGTTGGGGTAGTGTTAAGCATTCTAAATGTTAATTAATTGGTCCTGCTTGCTGTCTGTTACTTACATTGAAATCTGATTGGTGAAACAAAATGCTGAGGCCTGAGATTGGGCAAAGACAGAAAGGTGGGACTTCCTGGGATTAGAGCAGGAAGCCTGCACTTTAGACAGAGGATTAATTCATTCCAGCCAGGAGCAGCAGGAAGGAGGCACACACCATGGGTTAGAAAAAGGAACCTCATTCCACATGGCCAGGAACATTGGCATATCGTGGAGAATGGCAGTCCAAGGGGACATATGTATATATGGGGTCATATTTGGGTAACAGAATTAAGAGCTAGCTTAGATGGGCTAGGATTGCACAATTCAGGCCAAGGCTTGTTAAAATCCACATGGTGTCTGTGTACTCATTTGTAATGGCTGCTTAAATATTAACAACTGCCGAACCAATTAACAATAATCTAAATACTGGTTAAATAGTTTAATTAGCTATATTTTTTTACAGACATATTCTAGGACAAACAGTTCAAATGACTGGATTTGTTATCAGAATTCATGAGGATTGGAAGGGAGTGCTATATACTGCACAGCTGCCAAAAGAAAAGGATTCAGCAAAAATTTAATTCAGGGATAGAGGGCATCATGACAGTCTCAGGAAAGCCAAGAGAGCCTGTTGCCAGCAGATCTGATGAATAGCCTGGCTGGAGCTCTCCAAAGAAATGAAATAGTTTAAAAAAAATTAGAATATCAGGAAAGAAGAATAGAAAGTTGAAATATGGGTAAGTATGACAAACCTCAAGATTTCCAAAGGTTTATTGAAATTAAAAGTGGTTTTATTTATTGCCTGGCATGGTGGTGCACTTTAATCCCAGCACTTGGGAGGCAGAGGCAGGCAGATCTCTAGAAGTTCGAGGCCAGCTTGGTCTACAGAGTGAGGTCCAAGACAGTCAGGGCTACACAGAGAAACCCTGTCTTGAAACCCTCTCCCCTCAAAAAAAAAAAAAAAAAGTGATTTCATTGTATGTAGAAGAAATGAAGCAATGACTCAGGTATAAATATTTGAGGATAGAAAGCATGAAGAGATGTAAAGTTTCCACAGCACACAAACTGGTATACCCGGTGACAAGCTGTGTGTGGTGGCATAGGTGGCAATCGCTAGAAGAGATGTACCTGTGGCTGCTATGTATGTGTGACAGTGGAATTCTGACAAGTGCTGAATTAACCTATAAGAAGGCAGGGAAAAAGAAAACAAAACAAAAAAGCAGAAAATACACAAAAGTCAGTGTTCAAAATGATCAATAGAACAAGCAAGCCTTTATTCCAGCTAAGAAAACAAAAGGGTAAGCTTATATGTTATTAATGTTGAGACCTGCTTTAGCCCTTAGCATAACCACAGCCATTTTTGTCTTCAGTCTCCATTTTAGTTATAAGATGAAATTACTCATGCTTTGTTACCTTGACAATCTGAAGACACCCTATCTACAGCTCCACTTGGAACCAATCAAATAAAGGTCAGTTAGAAATGCTTTCTCTAGCTAGTCAGAATGATGTACTGCTGCCCTCTGCTTGCGGCACACCTGGTTACCTGGTTGTTACCTGGTTGCTTTTTTTTCTTATAAAAAGCCCTTCTTAGAAACAGACCAGCATCACAGTTAGGCTCCTAAGACTTCTCTGTGGACCTGGTCATGCTGGTCATGATCAGCTTTGGGGTGTGAGTTCAATAAACCATCAATATCTGCCTGAGATTGGTGTCTGAGCAGTCTGCGCAGCTGTTCTTGGACTATAACACTAATACTATCAGAAATGAAAAGATCATCACTGCACTTCCTAAGACACAACAGATAATAACTGAGCATTATGAACCTAGTGCTCACAAATTTGATATACTAAAAGAAATAGACCAATTATTCTTAAAACATCTGCCACAAATTTAGGAAGAATCTAAATAGGCCTACCTTTAATAAAGAATTGAGTAGCTAATGACCTTCCAAACAGAAAGTTCCTGCCCCATATGGTTCCTAATGAAGCCTATAAAATGAAGGAGGTACTTAAAGAAATTATCTGCAGCCTATTTTGGAGGGTAGGAGGAAAGGGAATGTACCTAGTTTGTGCTATAAGGTAAATACAACAAACCAGACAAAGCCTTTAAAAGACAAATTACAGACCGGTATCTCTCAACTTACATGTAAAAGTTTTGAATAGGGTATTAGCTACTTGAATCCAACAACATAATTTATAATCAGCCCATCATATTTCTTTTTCCTGTCTCTCCTTTTTTTTTTTTTTGTTTTGGTTTCTTGAGACAGGGTTTCTCTGTGTAATATAGCCCTGGCTGTCCTGGACTCTCTTTGTAGACAAGGCTGGCCTTGAACTCAGAAAGATCCTCCTGCTTCTGCCTCCCAAGTGCTGGGATTAAAGATATGCACCATCTCCCAATCCATCCATCCAATTAATCATATTAATAGGCTAAATAAAATAGGGGTCGGAGCCAGGTATGGCGGCACCACCATATTCACTAGGCATGATGCTACCCTTCCTGTACTGGAAGTAAAGTGTCCTTTACCAGATGAATGACAAATGAATTATAATACATCCACAGATTGGAAAAGTATTCCAGCAGTTTAAAAAGTTATCAAATCACTAAAAGCCATGGAAGAACCTAAAATGCATATCACTAAGTGAAAGAAGCAAGTCTGAGAAGACTCATGTTGAAGTTGATCTGAAACTTTGTATTCAAATGTCACTTTGTCGTGGTCCCCCCACCCCAGTCTGCTTGCTGCCTTACAAGCAGATTCTCACATATACCAAGGGACGCTGTGTAACTTTGCTCCCCAACTTATCCCTAATTGGCTAATAAAGATGCTGACAGCCTTGGCTGGGCAGAAGAGAATAAGTGGAGCTAAGCATCCCGGACGTTTGGGGTAGGAGAAGGACTACGAGGAGAGGATGGAGACAGAGAGAATGAAATGGGCTAGCCAGGAGCAGCTTCTTATGAGGACCAGCTTGATGAAGCAGAAGTGGCCCAAATGAAACATGTGCAAGTATTTATGGGGTTTGGGGGGGAAGCAGACAGCTTAGAGGGTTGGTCATATGCCCAGCTATATATAGTGCTTTAGGCCTATATTAAACCTAACTGGTCTCGTGTGTGTTTATGTAGGAAACAATGGGTTAAAGAATAACTACTGTGGGGGCTGGAGAGATGACTCAGTGGTTAAGAGCACTGGTTGTTCTTCTGAAGGACCCGGGTTCAAATCCCAGCATCCACATGGCAGTTCACAGCTGTCTGCAATTGCCAGGCGTGGTGGCGCATGCCGTTAATCCCAGCACTAGGTAGGCAGAGACAGGTGGATCTCTGTGAATTCAAGGCCAGCCTGGTCTACAAAGTGAGTCCAGGACAGCCAAGGATACACACAGAAACCCTGTCTCAAAACAAACAAACAAACAAAAACTATCGCAGTATTGATCTCCAACATTAGTTAATATATACAGAATAATTCATTTTACAGAGTTGTATTGTGTGATTCAAATTATGACTTCTGGAAATAGTGAAATATAGTGATGAAAAATGGATAGATACTGGACGTGGTGGTGCACGCCTTTAATCCCAGTACTTGGGAGTCAGAGGCAGGTGGATCTCTGTGAGTTCAAGGCCAGCCTTGTCTACAAAACAAGTCCAGGACAGCCAGAGCTGTTACACAGAAAAACCCTGTCTAGAAAGAAAGAAAAAAAATTGGATAGATGATTTGTAATAGCTGATAAATGTACATTAGAGGTTTAAGGTAGAGAGGGGCAAAAAGTAAGGTTTAAAAAACTAGATCATGGGCCTTTTCAGTTGATGAGACTATGATTCTATTTAAGTCTATATAGATTCATGACATAGCATCTGTCAAATAATTCAGACTAGCTCATCAGTTACAAATGTGCCACACTAAATCACGGAGTTAGTTAACAAAGGAAACAGGGCAGCCGGTAGGGTGAACAGGGAAACAGTGTATCATTTGGGCTCAGAAAATTATGTTTTTACAAGAGTAAATAGTTCAGGAGTCCAACTCCTGGTTATAATAGCATTGGTCCTCTTGTTCTTGAGAAGTTCAGCCTCTCTGCTGCTAAGGTCTGCCTTTTGGTCCTGCTGCTCTGCCATTTGTTTGGCATCCTTCGCACCTGTTCTCTTTGGTATGCTTTAGGTTCCCTGACCCTGATGCTTCACTAATTCATCTGTACCAGAACGTCCCTTCCTGGAACTCTGGATGTTTTAGATGTCACTCTGACCTCTATTTCTCTTAGTTAATTAAATGTATATTAAAGAAGCTTTGTTCTTCCCATTTGGTCCCCAGCCATACATAGCTGCATGCCCACCTAGAGCCCTGCCAATTCAAACATTTCTTCCACAGAATGAGATAGCATTGCTCAGGCTCCATGTCAAGGAAAAAGGGACTGCCATGCAAGCCAGCCCTGCGCCCTTCAAAGAGGGCCTTATAAAGGGCCAGCATCGGCTGGGCGGTGGTGGCGCACACCTTTAATCCCATCACTTGGGAGGCAGAGGCAGGTGGATCTCTGTGAGTTTTAGGCCAGCCTGGTCTACAAAGCGAGTCCAGGACAGCCAGAGCTGTTATACAGAGAAACCCTGTCTCGAAAAACCAAATAAATAAGTAAACAAACAAATAAATGGGCCATCATCTACATGTACTGACATTAATGAGAGCCTGGTGGGACATTGAAGAGACCCAGGACAGGCCAGCATCTAGCGGGTAAAGGCCTCCTCTTTTCTCACTACTTTTCCCTCCCCTTTTTCTCTCTTTTTGCCCCTTGTACACACTACAATGTCCTTTCATCCTAATGCCAAATGCTTCACTTTTTAGTCCATAAACACTGCTCCTAGTTAACACTCCCAATGGCTGAGCTGTTACGAGAAAGCCTTATTTTGCCTGCCATGTAGCATGCCCAGATCACTGGCATGACCAGTTTTGAAGAACAGAGGGTTTTTTTGGGGGGGGGGGTGGTTGTTTTTTTTTGTTTTTTTTTTTTTTTTTTTTTTTGTAAGGTGGCTTCATGTGCAGATAGGAGAATAATTCTGAATCTACCTCCCTAAGGATGGAGTTTGGGGATACTCATGGGCTGGGGTGTGGGGAAGGTGACTGGAGACTAGGAAGTGGCCCAGGGTCTCTGCATGTGCAACCAGTCTTCGCCATCACCATCCTCACAGTTTGGAGGTATTAATCTACCCCTTAAATGGATGGCTTGAAAAGTCAACTAAAATAGGATAACCACCCTACAATCCATAGATCCAAAAGAGCAGGAACAGGGACTTGGTTACCTGTCAGTGGGACACCCCACCCTAATGGAGCTGCCATGTATGCCTCCTGTGCAAGAGGAAGCTCTTAGACCTCATGTGACTAACAAACTGAGGGGGGCTGATATATGGAGACACCCCACACCGGAGGCGTGGGAGAGGGGGTAGAGGGAGGGGGAGGCAATGGAGATGTGACAAAGTAATAAATGTTAAAAAAAAAAAAAGTCAACTAAAAGCAAGTAACCAAGAGCAAGTGAAGCCATTAAGTCTTGAGGGCTTATCCAGGCTTTCCTCAGTCTGTCAAGGGCGTGCTTCAGGAAGGCGCATTCAGATATTCAACGTTAATCTCTCAGGGTAGGAGTCTCTGGGTTACCCATGCTGGGCTGGATGAGTGTTTTATTCCACACACATACACCCACTTAGGAAACCAATAATGCTATGACAGCAGAATATGACTAATGTCCTCTGCCCTTCTCAAAAAGCCCCTGGCTTCCTTTAGCTCAACAGTGAGGAGGTCTGTCCAGCTAGGGAATGAAGGGAGTGCTGGGCCTACACAGGGTGGGAACTCACACTCACACAGGATCCAGAGTGCAGACTGCCTGCCTGACACACACCAGAACAGACCTCAAGTCTCACATTAGAACTAATTTCCAGCTAATGCAAGGCAGGCCTTCTCTGTCTGCTCTCCTTTTCACAGTCTGTGGGAAGGATTAAGCTGTTGCTACTTTGCCTCCAAGAAAAATTACTGCCATATTTTGTCATAATATTTAGACCTTTGTCATTTTTCTTTCCTCATATGGGAATTTATGTGTTTCCCTTCAAAGTCATGTGTAGCAGAAAAATTTTATTTAAAAACTTATATTTATTAATACTTAACAAATATCTATAAAACACCTATAACCTAAAACCTATAATCTAAGAACACCCTAATACCTATCTAAGAATACCTAACTAACACTATTTTAACTTTATTAAAAGGATATTAATATTCTTAGTGTAGGTCCATGCAGGATGACTTGGTTTACGGCAGTCCCAGCAGGTAGTACCTTTCAAGCTTAAAGTCCATTGGGCCTTACTTTGCCAGTTTGCAGGGCCAACCTATTTCAACCACCAAATTGTGGCTGGTTTATAAAGTCAGTCTGTTCCAACCTCCATACTGAGACCGGCTTTCTCCATAGACTTCATGGCCAGCTTTTGAACTCTGCCTCTTTGCTGCCAGCCTTAATAGGCTGAATTACGGCAAAAGTCTTTCTCTCTTGGGCTCTACCTTTCAGTTTATTTGCAGCCTAATGGCCTGAATATGCCATACCTTACTGTGCACTTCTCCAGCGTGACTTTTCAGTCAGTCAGGGCTGGAGGAAGAGAGCATTATATGGAGCTTTCTGACTTATATATCAAAATATCTCTAGATCCTTGGTGGTCTCAGGGGTCTACAAAGTCTCTCGCAATGTCCAGCAGTCCCATTGCTTCTCACGGCAACAAATGTCATCTGCGGGGCTAACTAGCCACAGGGCAGTTTGTGTTTCCATCTCTGCAATCTCAAAGGACGCCAGGCCAGTCCCCTATGTGATACCAGTTGCTAAGCTGAACTTCATACCAATTTCACTAAGGCGGCCCAACTTCTACCACAGTCATGGACCTTCCCACCCTCCGGAGCAAACCTGAAGGACACTGATTTTTATCCCTTGAAAACATAATTCCACTCTGAACAGGTCACTGGCACACCCATCATGCACTGCCCAACCTGTTCTCAGGGAAGGAAAGAAAACTTAAATTCCTTAATATGGTAGGTAGATAGCTTCAAAATCCAACTCTTCTCTCCATGTTCTGCAGTCTCATCCAGCCTCTTCCTCTGCTTAGAATTTCCTTCCTCCCCAGTTTGAAACCAGTAAGTTCCCAGGCAACTTACAAGACTATCCAGGATTACCTTCCCTGGTCTCACGTGTGGACAGCCTTCTACCCACAGCCCTGTACCATGTGGAGCAATGTGTCTAGAACACAAAATGCAAGTTCTTATCTCAAGTGTTGGGCTGCATGTCTAACAATCTCTTGCACAAATGCCTTTCTGCCGCTGCCGTATTTTGGGCGGTGAAATGGCGCGCGCTCCTCCTCTCACCTGTGTGCTCAGCGGGAACGGATGTAGCCCAGATCCACTTCGAGACATTAAGAAGCTTCCAGAAATCCTAACTTTTGTTTTTAAGGCTTTTAAAAAGGATTTTGTGTACATGTGTGTATGTATGTACAAGTGTGTGCAAGTGCTCTTGGAGGCCAGGAAAGAGCATCAAATCCCCTTGGAGGCCAGTTGTGGGCAGTTGTGAGCCATCTGGTGGGTGCTGGGAATCAAACTCCAGACCTCTGCAAGAACAGCAAGCACTCTTACATACAAAGCCACACCCTCCATGCCTGTCGTTAGATAAGGAAACAGATCCCAAAGAAACTACCTGGCCTGCTGGAACGCCACAAGCAGAGAGAGCAACTAAACTAGGATCGGAAGCAGGTCCTTGCTTGTGGACAAGCTTTTCAACTTAGAGTTTAAGGACTAGTCTCACCCAGTAAATATCTGATGTCTTTGGTTTGTGAAAACTTTCTTTTGAGCCAGGCAGGGTGGTGCTAGCCTTTAAGCCCAGCACTTGGGGGGGGGGGGGGGATAGAGGCAGGCGGATCTCTGTGAGTTTGAGGGCAGCCTGGTCTACAAATGGAGTCCAGGACAGCCAAGGGCTGATACACAGAGAAACCCTGTCTCAAAAAACCAAAGCAAGATTTTTCCCACCACTGGGGATGGAGCCCAGGTCCTTGCACATGCTAAGTAATTGTTCTACTGGTGATTTACAACTCCAGCCTGAAGTTGTTGGGTCATTTTTATCATTCCAAGTGCATCACTACTAGTTTCTCTGAACTCCAACTGTTCTGCCTGTTTCTCTTGACTGATATTCTGTGGCCCTTAATTACAGGTGGTGGATTCTTGCTTCTCAGACGCCCCCCCGCCCCCAGCCCTGTACTCACCATCAGACCTGACTTCAGCTTGTGTCTTCCTCTCCACTGACTTACCTGTCTCTGTTATGCAGACTATGAGACTGTTACTGTCAGGCACCATGCCCTCAGCAGTGTGTGTGACGCAGTCTCCCATAAAGTCAGAATCAGCCCATCAAGACAAGCAGAGCCTTTGATATGTGTGTGGCATGCACATTCGCATTGCTTGCTTTAGCGGCCACAGCAGGCTGAGCTCATCCCTTTGTATGCCATTGGACTGTGACCCAGAGGTTACTTTATGAGGCCTGGCTCTTCCTCTGTGTCTCTCCCATGATGACTCACACATCTCATAAATTGTTGCTGGTGTTCAGAGTCAGGGACATTATACTAGCCTCAGAAGTGGCAAAGAAAAACACAATTCATCAAAGCAAAAGCTGCATCTGCCACCCACTCAGAGCAGAAGTGATCAGGTCTTAATGATTGACAGCAGCGGCTGGTAGGACAGTCACACACCTTTATCCCACTCCATAGGCACAGCAGATATTTCCAATGGGGCTTCCATGATTTACACACAAGGGGGCCACCAGAGTGACTCTGACAGATCTGAGGTTTAGAGTTAAGTCCCCAACTATCTCCTGTATCCTGGTTCCTTTTCCGTAATAAAGAGAATGGCACTGATTGGTTGTGGGCTTCCAGTGGTTTAAAGGTGACAAGCTCAGTATAGTCTCACTACTGAGAAGACAGCTTTATGTAGTGGAGTGTCATGTGGCCATCAGCCTCCTTCATCCTTCTTTTGTGAGACAAGTGAGAAAATCCGGGGACCTGCTTTCTGGATCACGCATAGTTAGTGCCATGGCAAGGCTAGAATTTCATTCTGCTTTTCACTCCTTTGTGCATGTACACACACACACACACACACACACACACACACACACACACTTGAATGAACAGAAAATGTATACAAAGAAATAAAGAAGCAGAATACAAATTGCAAATTAGTACAATCACTTTCAGAAAGCTTTTTGGCAGTATCTACCTTGCTCTCTAAGACCTAGCTCATGGATATGTGATTAGTAGATGACTCATATTGCAGTGTAATAGATATGCCCTACAGTGCTCTAAACCCATTATTTATAATATTAAAGAACCAGAATTTCAACTAGAATAGAAATGGCAGGCCAGGCGTTGGTGGCGCACCCCTTTAATCCCAGCACTCGGGAGGCAGAGGCAGATGGATCTCTGTGAGTTCCAGGCCAGCCTGGTCTACAAAGTGAGTCCAGGATAGCTAGGGCTACACAGAGAAACCCTGTCTCAAAAAAACCTAAAAGAAAAAGGAAAGAAAGAAAGAAAGAAAGGGCAAAAATAATGTTGTACACTCCTCTAAGACATCACTGTGTACTAAGCAAAGTAACAATGCATGTTACAGACATGACACTGCCTGAGAGGAGCCAAACACAAGAGTTTGTCTCTGCCCATGCCCTCAACATGGGTGGTTTCAACCAAACTTGGTCAGAAAGTAATCATTAAAGAAGCAATTGTGGAGCCTGGAGAGACAGATTTATGCTTATGAGTTCTTACTGTTCTTGCAGAGGAACCTGATTTCAGTTTCCAGCACCCAGTTGGTGCATCTCCCACCCTCTCATAGCAGAAGTGATCACATCTTACCGATTGATGGCAGTGGCTGGTAGGACAGTCACACACCTTTATTACACTCCATGGTGGGATATCCACATGGTGGCTCACGGTCATCTCTAACTCCTATTTCAAGGGGATCCAGCACCTTGTTCTGGCCTCCATGAGCATTCCATATACATGGTGCACATGTGCACATGCGCGCACACACACCACGTACACACACACATATGCAGGCAAACACTCATACACATAAAATAAAAATAAATTTTAAAGAAAGAAGATATTGTGTTGTATTGGTACATACAGATTTTTGTCATTATGCCCTAGATATAGTATAATAGCTATTATTTGCATTAAACACCATAAGAACTCGAGAGAGGACTTTAAGTGTGCAGAAGGCTAATTATATGCAGTATGTGGATGTGGCTGAGGGGATCAGCACACTGGAGCTAGAACTCAGGACTTTGCGCATTCTAAGGAAGTACTTGATCACTAAGCTACAGTCCCTAGGCCAGAGTTTTATGTAAATAATATCCCTTGTATATGAGGGACTGGAGCACCTGAGGGGATGATTATCCACAGGCAGAGCTCTACTGTACTGTTCCATTTCTGCAGTTTGAAAACAATCTAAGTTGGTGTGTTGGGAGCAGCGAGATGGTGGTTGCCTTTGAGGAGCAGTAACAGGGAGGCAGCACCATACGAGCTCTTCAGGATGCTGGGAACTGTTTATATACTGGTCTAGTGGAGACTACATGAGTGTGTGCTGTGAAGAACTTTAATCTATATGTGTAGGATTTATGTACTTAATTGAGCATAAACTATAGGGCAATAAAAATTAAAGGGGTTGATTTTTTTAAAGATTTTATTTATTTATTTTGTATACAGTATTCAGCCTGCATGTATGTCTGAACTCCAGAAGAGGGCACCAGATCTCATTGTCGATGGTTGTGAGCCACCATGTGATGATTGCTGGGAATTGAACTCAGGACCTTTGGAAGAACAGCCAGGGTTCTTAACCTCTGAGCCATAATTCCAGTCCAGTTGTTGATTTCTTAAATCATATTTTTTCTATGTATATATGAAAAATTTTCCTACCCCTTACTACCTTTAGGCATTCTTGCTTAATGTCCGAGTGTCCTAATTACTTTAAAAGGGGATAATAGCAATAATGACACTTCTCTCTTAGATTTGTGGTTTTGTCATCTTTCCATTATGGCAACAAAACACTTGAGATAATCAGTTTAGAGGAAAGTCTATTTGAACTCATGGTGTATAATAGTTTTGAGTCCATGGTTGTTTGGCCTCATTGTTGTAGGGCCTGTGGTGAAGCAAAACATAATGGTAGGAGCACATGGAGAAAGAACTCCCCCCATGGAGAGAGTGAGAGGGAGGAGAGGCAAGCCAACCCTTCACTATTCCCTTCAAGGGCATTCTTTCAAATGACCTCACTTCCTTCCAATAGATTCCACTTCCTAAAGAGTCCACCGCCCAGTTTGCTGGGAGCTGGACCAAGCCTTTAAACACAATGGCCATCCAAACCATTGCAATTTTCTAGGAGAATCAAATATGTTATAGAATACTTCATAGAGAGCTTGGGGGGCACTTAAGTGCTTAGCGACTGTAAACAATAACATTCTGTGAGAACCACTCTTTTGGGGGGGTGGAGGGGTTCAAGACAGGGTTTCTCTAGGCAGACATAGCTGTGCTGGAACTCACTCTGTAGACCAGGCTGGCCTTGAACTCAGAGATCTGTCTGTCTCTGCCTCCTGAGCGCTGAGACTAAAGGTGTGAGCCACTACACACGCACGGCCAAAAGCACTTTCTAACATCAGTTAACATTACCAAGCACTTCTGATTTTGAAGAGTGGAGTTCTAGTGCTCCCAGATCTATGAATAGATTCCTCAGTGGTGCAAAAACAAGGTGTCATGGGTTATTTACTCTTAATATCCTGCATCCAGACTTCTAGGTTATTTCCAGGTTGGAGCTGCGATAAATATCTCCAAAGTTTGGTTCTTTGGGATAGATTTCCCAAGAGTTCTGTATCATGGTAAACATTTTGAGTTATTTTCATACCTACTTACAACTAGTTGTAATAGGTGTTTCTGTAATGTGAATGTCCTAAGGGAGTACCTCTGGGTCCCTCTTACGTCACTGTTAATTTGACTCCTTAGCACCCTCAACACTGGCTACACATCAGTTAACTAACTTCCTTCCTTCTTTCTTTCTTTCTTTTTTCTCCAAGATAGGGTTTCTTTCTCTGTGTAGCCCTGGCTGTCTTGGAACTAGCTCTGTACACCTGGCTGGCCTCAAACTCACAGAGATCCACCTGCCTCTGCCTCCTGAGTGCTGTGACTAAAGGCAAGTGCCACCACTGCCCAGCTCAGTTAACTCCGTCTAAAATAAATAAATCTTGAAGATATGAGACTCTTGAGAATTTCACATCACTCTTCTGGTCTGTTTTCTGTTGCTGTAACAGAGTACTTAAAACTAGGTAACTTATAAATGGAAGAAATTTATTTTGGCTCATAATTCTGAAGCCTAGGAAGTCCAGGAGCATGGCAGCAGCTTCCGGGGAAGCCCCACACTGCTTCAAATCAGGTGGAAAACAGAAGGGCAAGTCGGTACAGGTCAAAGGGCACACGCAAGAGTCAGCCTTGCTTATAGGAACCTGCTCTGGTGTGAACAGACCCACTCCAGCAACAAAGAATGCATTCCCCTTAACTGCCAGTCTCTTCTAAGCCCAGCCCCTAGCACTCCTCCAATGGTGATCAGTGTCCATCGTGAGTCAAGACAGGACAAACCATATCCAAGCATTAAGGGGTAGTGTGGTGGCATAAATCCATAAATCCAGAGGCAGGAATTGTGCCTGGAGTGGAAGAAGCTTCCAGGTCACCCAGCTGGCCTAGGACTGAAAGTTCAGGTGCCTTTTAGTTGCCCCATCACCCTACTCTAGACAAGTGCACTAACCTTTCTTCCTCTTTCTTTCCTTCAGATCCTACTTCCTTCAACAGCTATACCAGAAGCTACCTGAAGGAAATACGAGCACACCCATCAGGCCACCCCCAGGGGGTTAGTTCTTTGGCAGTGGCCTCAAACAGGGGCTTGCCCACCTCTAAGCCCAATCCGGCCCCTTTCCCTGAGTCAAGGTCTTGTCCATAATATGACCATGGAAAGATGTCAAGAAGCCAAAGAGAAAGAGTAGTCAGCTAGAGACTAAAAACCTTTTGAACAATGCCTTTAAATGTAGAGGTCATAAATCTATGAGAGGCATTTAAGTAGAAGGGAGTCTGGCGGTGGGGAAGAGGAGGGAGAGAGTTTCAGGATAAATACAGTGAGAATGCACTGCAAGCTTGAATGCAAGTGTCTTTATGAAACCCATCACTAGTTACCTGTATGCCAACTACAAACACAAAAACGATACATTTTTGTTTTTTAAGGGTAAAGGGAGTTTGTGGAAGAAGATGGCCACTGCCAAGGGCTTGTCCTCAATGGCCACAACACTGAGAGTAGCGATTTCCTGGTACAGGGGCAGACTTCTCACCTTCAGGAAATATTGTCTTCCAGCCCTGAGAATAGCAGTCAGTGTCATGGACACCAGCATCAGAGGCTTCTAGGAATCACTGAATGGTCAGAATCCCCCAGGCTGCAAGCAGGAGGGAGGCAGATGCTCAAGAGTCCAACACACATGGTCACTGGGAACAGTTGTTAACCTCAGCCACAGGGTCGGTGAACAGTGGGTCCAGGTGGACACAATTACATGCTACCAGCCAGTTGTACCTATCTGAAGATCCTGGAATTAGCAGAATTCTAAAGGTTTCCCTCTCATTTCATCCTTTCTCAGTTGTACTCCCTTTAATCCAGGAGCTTGTGTTTGGCTACCATTCTTGTCAGTCTTATCCCTGGCTTTACCATCCTCTCCCTGGTGTGACTGGAAGCCAAGTGAGCAGATGCTGTTACTCACATTTAATCTCGAGGGGAATCACCATGTAATCTGTAAGGCTTCAGGACTTCAAAACTTGAAGTCGCCTCTGGCTCTCAGGATGGCTTGTACATCCTGAGATGGGGTGGCTATCTATGTATAAAGCTTTGTTTTAAATTAAAATGTATAATCATTTTAATACAAAGCTTCATAAGAAGAAATGGCTTGTCCAAGAATCACACAAAGGCAAGACCTTGACACTTCATGCTCTTGTAGATCGTCCATAAAAGCCATAATAGAAAATCTGCTTTGTGGTGGCCAGGAGAGAATTACCTGCTAGGAAGGGGCAGAAGGGAAGATATCCCCTCATCTGGAATTCTTGAATTTAAAGAGGAACCCACTGACTGTTAAGCCACCAAGCTGATTCCCTTGAAGTGTCCTTTTTGCTGTAGGCTTAGTCTTTGTGTACGGGGTGCAGGATTCTTGGATTATTGAGACCAGTGCTTCTGGCATCTAATAAAATGTGTACATTAGTGAGAATGCTAGAGAAATGTGGATTCTACTTTAAGCCTAGACTGAGATCCTGAGTTGCTGACAGGCTCCCAAAGGATGTCAGGGTACCAGGCTTCTGGACCACATCCTCAGTAGCCACCATACAAGCAGCAATGAACATGCTGAACAATCCACTCCTGAGCCTCTGGGGTGGAAACATGGGAGCTGTTTCCTGAGGGGTCCCCAAAGACCTCATTTCTTACTGTCATCATGATGTGAATGGTGATAGATATGTCCTTACCTCTTCTGGAACAACCATAGTGAATGCACTGCAATCTTCTCTTACTTTAAATAGCAAGACGTTGTCTCTATCCGATATTTCAGTAGCTCAGTTCTTATTTATGAAATCAATCTAAGATCAGGCAACAATGCCATTGATTATTCCCTAAGGCCCTCATCTCTAGCCCACACACTTCATATAATATGGGAGCCGAGCCCAGTCTTATTAACTAGCAGCCCACACTTCCTCTTTGCTTCCACTGGAAGTTAATTATACTGCTGGGATTTCTAAGTTACTCTACTTACAATTGCCTAAAGACTTTGCAGAAAAGAAGGGGGCTATTGAGTGTGAGGCAGCCAGCGCTAACTTCTGTTACAGCAAGTGGGTCAGGTGGCTCTTGCATCTGTAATTTGTAGATTTGCTGGAATTTGGGACTGTAGACCTATCTATACCTTAAACCTGGCAGGTCAGATCTTAAGCAACCTGTTCAATGTTGAGGTTTAGCTAACCCAGGAATTCATTACATGGTGAGAATGCCTTCTGCTCATTTTAAATGAAGAAACTGAAATTGTGGAAACAACACTTACAGCTTTGCCAAACGTTCAAGCACCATAACAAAGACAAAAGAAAATGTTACATTGTTAACTCAGCTGACCGAGTTTGAATATGAAAATTTTGTATTTTTTCTGTGCCTTTGAACTTCTGTAACAAGTTAGGTCTTGATGTGGAAAGTCTCGACACTAGAACCAGCTCATTAAAGAGTTCCTGCTTCTGCCTGCTTTTCCAGCCACTTCAGGCCCCTTCAGTTCTCTTTTCTGGTCTCTGTTCTGTCACCTTGCCTCTCTAGGGCCTAAGGCTCTTCTGCAACTAGCTAGAAGTAAGTGAACAACACCCTGAACCGGTCTGTCCCCAAAGCAAGGGTTCCTTGGGTAACTCCTTGAGTTGCACTCCAAGGGTCCTGAGTGAAACTGTACTTTTAAATTATTATTTAACTCTTATTATTTACTAAA
>CAJQZJ010014563.1:1957287-2014203 GCA_907164525.1 Lophiomys imhausi | reverse complement strand
ATATATTCACTAAATCTAACTTATATTAATCTATCAGCCCCTTCACCTGAGCAAATAGTTCTTTTGGTCTCAAATACATGATGGGACTCAGCCCTGCAGCCGCACAGGGGCAGCAGGGTTGGATGGACCTCTAGGCCCCAGGAAGGGATGCTTATTCTTACCGTCTCAGTGCCCACTACCGACATCCTCCCAGCCTCACCACCCGGACTGTTCTAACACTTTCTCCATTCCTCCTCCCCTGTCCCACTGGTACAGCCTTTCTTCCCTCCAGTCCTTCATTAGGGAAACCTTTCCCTGGCCTTCATTAGGCCTCCAACGGTCTTTGAGCAACTTCCAGAATGATTTTTCCATAATAGGCTGACTTGCCCTTCACTTGAACCCTAAAGGTGTGCTACAGAGTTCTGGGCCACTCCAAGGCCCCTGATAAGACCTGGCTAAGTCCTAGCTCTGCTAGGGAGCACCTGAAGCCCTGCCAGACTACCCCATCTCCCAGAATATGTCAGACTTTTGCTGCCTGCAGGCCTTTGTGAGCAACACTCCTTCTGGTCCAGGAAGCCCCCGCCTGGTTTATTTGTCCTCCCCAGGAGATCAGATAAAGGGGTGGGGCTTGCCAGGATGAATACACAGCAGCCACTGTTGTAGAGTATGGGACTCCTGACTTCTTTCCATTTTTCCAGAACCCCCAATCCCAGGTAAGGCCTATTAGCTTTCTCACACTGCAGGCAGAAGCTTCACTCTGGAAAGTTTGCGAACTCTGAGGGTGCAGCTGGCAAGGCTGCCTAGCCAGCACCCACTATCACACAGAGGTCTACCACCACCCCTGGGCATAGCTGCAGCCTGCTCTGTGTGCCGAGGATTTACCAACTGCACATGGGAAATGACTGCCGTGCATGGCTGGCAGGAGCAGGGACCAGAGAGGGTCTTTTTTGCACTGAGGTTGGCCACAGGGCCCCACTGCACTGCAGGGAGTTCCGGCTACAGGGGGCCCAAGGTGAGCCCAAGGAGGGAGCCCTGAGGCAGCACTTTGCAGGAACCACAGGGCAGCTCAGGCCCTCCTGACCGCCCACCTCTCCACCCTCCTCTAGAGTCCACATCAAGGGCACTTGAGCTTCCTTCAAACTGCTCCCGCCTGTGCACTGTAGCACATCTACTCAAAAACTCCCTCTCATCCCACAGGACCCCAGCACAAAGGCCATTAACTTCCACAGTTGTCAAATCCCTCCCAGTGGAATGTCTCTCAAACCCTGGGTGTCCAAGACTGATGATCACACCCCCACCCTCACCCTCAGTCAGATCAGGTACAGGTGTGGTCAAGGAGTTGTTCTGGAAGGAGAGGGGTTCACCTATTGAAAAGATAGACTTTGGACTCAGGCCTCCATCTCAGGCTGAGCAAAAGTTTGTAAAATTCCACTGCCCTGACCTTATCATCGACTTTCTCATTTCATTGTTCCACCACCACCCCCAAATGCCATCCTTTGGAAATGGCTTGCAAAAATTCCAAGATGCACCCAACCCCAGGGTTAGAAAATTCCCTGAGCAAACAACCGCCTAGCCCCAGGGTTGGGAGGCTCTCCTTGAACAAACACCGGGACCAAAGTTCCTGATTCTCAAAGCAAAATCCCTCCGTCAGGAATGTACACCAATGCCTAAGCTATTGCTGAACGTATATAAACCTGAAGCTTTGTCCCTTCCTAGTCGCCTCTCCCTCGAGTGTAGGCCACCCCACGCTTCGGCCACTTGAGTCGGAGCAATAAATTCCTCTTGCATAGATTCGATGTCTGTCATTGAGGGTCGGCAGGAAGATAGGGCAATGGCCGCGCTGGGGGCTGGACCTTACACTAGAGGTACATGGGCACATGGAATAAGTGTTAGTGTAGGAAAGGGGACCGTGGCCAGTTGTAAGGACAGGAGAGACTGCTGAGAGCTGGGCCTCTTGTCTCCCAGGGCTGCCCAGAAGGCTGCCACCCATGCTGCAAGCAGGGATGTTTTCTTCCATGAAAGTAAGATGGAATCAGAAAGCCCACATCAACCCAGAGGGACCAAATATATAGAAGCCTGTCACCAAGTGCCCAAGCAAGTGGGATGCTGGCACCCAGCTGTGAGCTCTTGGAGATGAGATGTAAGGCACCTGGCCAATTCCATTTTAAAGGCAGGAGCCATTATGTGCTATTGTTAAAACTTGAGTTTCCAAGGTGGCAAGATGGCGGCAATAAGCTCAGACACATTCTGATCATCAGGAAAACTGACTTTTTACTGGTGGAAATATAGACACAGGAACAACTGAGATGCCAGACACGGGACGTGGAGTGCTTCCCCATCAGGAGACAGGGCACTCCCTGCCTCAGTGGAAGAGCCTGCAGATCGGATTTTTAAGGAAGTCAGCTGTCAGTTTCAACCTCCAAACAGAGGCCCTCCTCAGTTCCCTGAGTCTGCAGTGTCCATGCAGGCATTCTGACACTCAGGAGAAGACCAGCAGAGCCACTACAGTAAATGGATGGACTAGAAAATTACATTGGATGAGGTAATCCAGAACCAGAAAGACAAACAACATATGAAGTCTCATCTGTGGATGATAGATCCACATCTTTAGATACTGAGTCCCTCAGAGAAATCTCCAGCTGGCCAAATGCGTAACATAATCATTACATGTGAAGTTCAGGAGAATTTGTGGATGAGAGAGGGGCAGAGAGATTGTAAGTGCCAGAGGGTCAGGACATTTACTGTGAAGTACTATATTCTATCATATAACATGGGAGCTGAACTCATGACATTTCAACAGTATGGTCACCCAACCAAGACTTGCAATGACAGCACCAACTGACACATCGAAGTAAATGAGAAAAATTTCACAAGGATTCACCCCTTGCTGAGAGAAGATTAATCAGTTTTCTCCATGACAAGTCTCTTTCTAGGTTATCCAATTCCAAAAGACTAGCTTATATGCATATTCATTCTAACAACACCAAATGGACTTAGCTGTTGCATTATATATATTTACATATGTATGTAACATATTCAAGCATGTTTTAATATGAAAATCCAATTGATTTTAACTACAAATCTTAAACTAAAAAAGGCGTGACAGTGCTCATTTATTATATTTTGCATGTTTTTTTTGGATGATATTGTTGGATTTGCTTCTTTCTTTCTTCTGGGGGAAATAGTTGAGTAATGCAGAATAAATTGTTCCCTTTCCCAGAAATTGCTTTGTGTTACTTGGTCACAGGTGTAGACCTCCTGTCTTATTACACAGAAGACATTGACCCTGCCCAAATCCCTCTACAGTCACTGCAATTCTGTTTTAGGGACACTGGTTGCTGTACTATCTTGAGTTCCAGAAGACTTAAAAAAAACAAAAAGGCTGAAAGTGATGAAGCACTCACACTGAGCCTAACTTTATATAAATGGGTAGGATTACCTATCAGACCTGGAGATCAATCACTGCTAAAGGTTTGGAGAAAAAGAAACGTTTCCGAGGGCTAAAGGACCATATGAATAGTAGTAACGTAAGTTGAGCCTGGAAACACGTCAATACAAATGAAGCTCTGAAAGAACAAAAACTCCAGTCTCTCATCCTGGCCTCTCCAAGTTCTTACCCACCCACCTCTGGTGTAACAAGCTCATAATAGTAAAATAACAAAAAAAGGCCTGAAAACCTAACTTTCCCTCCCTCAGAGGCCTTGAGTGACCATTTGGACAGAGTCATAGGCAAAGAGCTCTCAAAAGAACTTAATGTTTATACAACCTGGTTAATAGCCCTACTGAGACCCTCTCAATGAGGCTCTTGGTATTCTCAAGGAGGACTGACCTCCACCCCAGACCAGGTCATGAACCTCTTGGTATGCGCAGGCAAGACTAACCCCCACCCTGGACCATAAACTATCTCTGGGAAACTGTGAGGATTGCCTTGAGAGGACTGATAAGATTGTTTTGTGGCTTGTTAATCAAGAAAGATTGACTGGGAGTTTCCTACTCGTCCTGAGAACAGGGTTGTCAGAGGACTCTCTGAGCTCATCTTACAAGACCAAATGTGATTCTGTATGTTTCGGTCTCCCTAACTGCCCACCCCCTCCCTTACAATCCTTTAAAAACTGGAGTACGGGTGATGGTCCATGCCTTGGCTCGTACCCTGAATAAAGATCCCTTTGCCTTTGCATTGAGTTGGAGTCTTCCTGGCCTGTCTTATGGTTTTGTGAACTGGGCATAACAACTCCATGGCTGCAGATAACTACTTAGATACCAGAGACCAAGTTTAAATATTGAAAGGCTCTTTTCAAACGAAGGACAATTTGTAGTGATAAACAGTCTTCCCACGGTTAGTGAGCACTAAGAAAACAGCAGTCCCTTAAATCCAGAATTGCTTCACGCCTCCAAGTTTCCTAGGGACTAAAATGACTTATCTAATATTGCTTACTAAGTGAGGTGTTTCTACTGTGGTCTTCTGCATGCAAGTGTTTGTGTGGCTTCATAGAAAATCATATGTGTATTAAAAATAAACTCTTTGAAACCTATATTCAATATCATATATTGAAGCAAAACATCAACATTTTTAACTTAAATTGAAATGCATTGTCAATGGGAATGTATCTACCTTACTTCAAATATTATATTTAAATTGATATTTAAATTTGAATCCATTTTCTTTCTTAATAAAATGTATCTCCTTGAGATACCAGGCTATGCCCTTGTTATGACATCTTGATAATAAAAACAAAACAACAGCAAAAAAAACTGAGTTTCCACTTACTGTAGGAGTTGAGTTGCTGCTTTTAAGTCTGTTTCTGGAGTCTGACCTGCCCCCACCCATGTCCTTGACTTGTGTATGAGAATACCCTTTTACCCTCCCTAGCCTTCCCTGACGTTCCTTAATCACCTTCCCTGACCCTCTCTAATCACATGGCTAATACATGGTGGGTTTTTTGTTGTTTGTTTGTTTGTTTAGATTTTTCTGTATTTCCTTATTGCCCCCCTGCAGGGGGTTAGATAAATTAAATTAGATTTAGAAAATATATAGGGGTTTCTGATACTGTCTCTTAATTCGGGGCATGAAGATCATTATCAGCATGTGGACTAAAAACAGGAAACAAACAGGAGACTTAACAGACTGAAAAACAATGTTATAAGTCAGGAAAAACAGGAAATACTCAATGGACTGAAAAACAAGGTTGTCAGAAAAACAGGAAAGACTTTATGGACTTAAACAAAGTATCTGGCCTGACATTGTTTTCAGCTGCTAAGTGGGCGGAGCCCAAATTAAGCTGAAACAGAGTTCCTCCTATTTAAGGACAGTGCGTGGAGCCCCAGGAGAGAAGAGGTCCCTGATGCTTGAGAGCTCCGAGAGTCCTGCTGAAAAAAGTGCTGGCCATCATTTGGTGGCCAGATTTCCCTGAGGCAGAAAGAAGCTGGTGAGCAAAGAAAGCCTGAGCAAGACACCAAAAGGTCAAGGACTAAACCCTGTAGCTCAGCTTTTGCCTAGAGGGGTTTGATCTGTCCCAACAGTGGACTAAAGGAAACTGTGCCTGGCTTTAAGGACTCTGAGGCAGAGTGGCAGAGTTGCTGATGCGAAGGGTTTGGGGTCTCCCAGAGAGAAGAAAGCATCAAGCCTTATTTAAGGTGAGACTGCAATAACCAACTTACCCTGACGAACCTGCATCTGAGAGATCCAGAAAAAGGACTGCTAAGTATGCTAAAGAATATACAGCAAAGACTGTGTTCCTGAAGACTGAGGACCTGCCCCAGAGACTGTATCATTCTAAAAGGTTAGAAAAATAATTATCAATATGTTTAGTGGATAGGTTAAAGGGGTTGTAGGAATTTATAGGATTAATAGTTAAGAAATTGTTGGTGTTTGTTATAAGTGAATATAGTAATAAATAAATAAGTGTTAAATAATAATTAAAAAGTTAAGTTACAACCCCCCCATTGTCTCTCTTCTGTAAACCTGCTTTGCAACTACTCAGATTTTACTCCTTAAAAGGAGCCCAAGAAGTGCATTCAGAGCTGCTATCTTTAACCAGACTTAGGAGGCAGTTGCTGGCCAGCTCTAAGGTGCACCCCAGTAAGATCAAGCTTGCTTCCAACTTGGCTCAAATTGTGGCAGTGGTCTTATTCTCCCCCGGTGGGGTTGACAGCAGGCTCTGAACCTCTAAGCAGATACCTATGAAGCCTGCAGTCTTTGTTTCCCAGCCCTGCCTGGTCTTTGGAAGACTTCAAAGGCTCTGGCACAACCTTTGATTGTGCAAGGCGCTGGCAGGATGGCAGGAGGGTATCCATCTTCTGGGAAGAGGAATTTTGGTCCATCATATAATGGTTTGGATACTGAGTGTCCCTCAAAGCCCACTGATTTAAATGTTTTTTCCCCTTCCCATGGTGCTATTAGGAGATAGTGAGAAAGTTACAAGATGCTGAGCTTTCTTGGAAGTCTTTAGGTTGCTGGGAGATCCTTGAGGAGGACAGTGGGACTCTTACCATTCCTATTCTCTCTCCACAAGACATGCTGCCACAGTCTCACCATAAGCTGAAGCATGAAGTCACTAGCCAGAGTAAACATTTTTTCTCTATAAACTGAGAATCTTGGGTATTTTTAAGTTACAGAAACCTAACTGGTACATGCTCTCTGGAGTTTAGGGGACAAGACCAATGCTGATGGCTGATTAGACTTGTGGATGGCAGTGGTAGCCTGGAGAACTTCTCTATGGAGAGCTCAGCTCCTCACATCAAAAGGGCTGTCAGGTGAGGACCACACTCTGATGAGACTGGAGATAGAGACTGGTCAGGTAGGGCAGGGACCCCCAAAACAGCAGTTCAGGTAGCATCCTTGCTGGAAGCTAGGATGCTGAAAGAGTATCCCTTGTCTTCCCTCACCCCTGTCTGGAAGTTCTGCCTGATGTGATCAAACTAAGAGGAGGTGCCTGGACATCTATGCTTGTACCAGTCAGACCTGCTAGCTTAAACCCCTGCTCACGCTTCTCCCCAGTTTCTGCCATAAGTTTTTTAAAAAGCCCCCAGACTAGCAGCTCCATGATACCCTATTTCTTGGGACCCCCCTTTTGCTATACAGGAGCCCTACCTACCCCCCATAAGCACCAGCCTGTGACTCTGTAATAGACTCCTTTCTAAAACTTGACCTTTGTGGTCCACGAATTTCACTCCTCAGATTTTCAAGACAAGAACCTGGAAGCCACTGACTCAGTGGAAGTTTTGTTGTGACCGTCAGCATCTGTCACCCTGACTCTGGGGTTAAAGCCCACCTGAGACAAGAGGAGAGGCCTTCTCTAAACTCAAAGACACCCCAAAATTATCTGCTCACCTCGGACACCCTCTAACAGTTGTAGTAGGTGTAGCATGTTCTCACAACTCTGAGAATACTGCATTAACCACCACCAAAGGCACATTTTAAATGGGTGACTTGACTAGTATGTGAACTTTATTTCAATAAAGCTAACCCTAGAAAAAGAGCCACACAGATATGCCCAAATTAGTCTTTGACAAAGGCACAAAGCAAGACAATGCAGGAGAGACGGTCGTCTCAGCAGTGGTGATGGAGAAGTTGGACACGTCTAGAAAGACAAAAGAAAAAGCTAAACCTGAGACTCAACCCTTATGTAAATATTAACTCAAAATTGATTGTGGGTTTTAAATGTAAAATAATACAGCCTTCAGAGCAAATGGGAGGAAATATTCAGGATGTACAGTCATGTGAAAATTTATTAGATAGGATGGGGCTGGGACTCAGTAGTAGAACACTTGCCTAGCAAGGCATGTTGGAGCAGTCAGAGTCCAATAACACCATGGCCAAGCTTGGTCACTGACCTTGACAAGCCAATAAAAGAGCCAAATTAAGAGTGAAAAGGATGTTTTAAACAAATAGTATAAAAACTTATGAAACGTGATTTGTACGCTCCCTTTCTTGGCTCTTAATATATAAAAGACTCCCCTACACCATTGTTTAAAAAGCATCTACCCCATATGCGGTTCCTCGATCCAGTCGGGCTTGTTTATTTATTGTAGGCTTTGCTGTCAGACACAAGAGAAAGGTACACAACTATCACACAAAGTGAGTTGTAAAAACCATCACAAAACAGAAACTTTTTTAAACGTGTCAGATCACTCACTTAATACCTCAGCCCTGCCCTGTGGGTTCAACTTTGCTAGGAAGTTAAAGTGAGTCCTGGTGTTTTTTGTAGGAATGGAAAAGCCATTGCGTATGCACTGTTTAAAGGTGCAGCGTGACTTAGCGGCACAATCTGACTTGCCTTGGCCTCTGCACCTTATGGCTACTGCTTTGGCAGCTCTCTCTACTTCCCTCAAACCTTGTGCCTGTAGCTTTGCACCTCTGCTCCCAGGGATAGGAACAAGCCTAGCAAACATTCCATGATGCCTGATACCACTGGCAGCTGTGTCCAGCTAGGGCCCGAGCCAGCATCAGTCAGGCTGTGTCTGAACACTAGTTCTGCATCCAGGTTCCGTGGGCTAGTGTGAAGGACGATAGTCAGCGGTTCTGGTTCAGCACCCAGTGAAACGCTGGTCTTGGGTTTGGTGTAAAGAGTGAAGTTTTATTGCACACCAAGCGCTCAGCTCACAATTAAAATTAATTGGAATAGCTTTTTGTTCATGGTAACCACATTCAGAGTTTGTGGCGACGGGGGCCCACACCCCTGGCAGGTCCTGGCATAGCCTCTTGTTGCCTTCCTCTAGAAGGTGGGCTATGTGACCGACCTCTCTGGAAGCTGTGGTCTTCATTTAGGTGCAAACCTCCTGTCACTGCTGGCACTCAGCCCTCCACCAGAGTGCGAGCTAGAGTCCCATTAAGCACTAGCCTTCCTGTCTCTACACTATGAAAACAGTGCTGGGAGTTTTAGATGTGCTCACTGTTGTACAAGCGTCTGCAGACATATGTAAAATAAATGTTACACTGTGCTACTCAAAAAAAAAAAAATAGTGAAAAGGAGAGCAGGACGTGGTGGCACATGCCTTTAATCCCAGCACTCGGGAGGCAGAGGCAGGTGGATCTCTGTGAGTTCGAGGCCAGCCAGGTCTACAAAGAGAGTCCAGGACAGCCATGGTTACACAGAGAAACCCTGTCTCGAAAAACAAAACAAAAATAGTGAAAAGGAGACTTAGTCAATGTGATCACAAAGGTAAAAAGTCAGAAGAGGTCCAGTGACACACACAGGCAGATGAACACATGCAAATGAACTCCGCATGCACACACAAGCACACATACTTATGTGCACATTCTAGTCCATATTTTGGGTCCAAGTGTGAGGATTAAATTTAAATAGAAGGCATTTAAATGCATGATTAGGCAATTGAGTCATGTGTGGTCCCACCCATCCTTGCCTTCCCAGCAGACTGGAGCTCCTGCAGAAGGCTCCTAGGGGAAACTCTGTTCCTAGTTAACTGGTGTGTGTGTGTGGGGGGGGGGGTGTACCTTGTTTCGGCAGTCCCGATGCTAGAGTGAGAGACCCAAGTCTCTTTGGAATATCCTCTTTTTTTTCCCATTCCACTTACACTGATAATCCCCCAAATAAACAAAGAAACTTTACACAACCCATAAACTAAGAGAAAAGTGTGTCTGACAGGGACAAGTGTCTGGGCCACCCACGTGACTCTAAAATCCAACAGTAAGAAAAACAAAGAACAAGGGCAATTTGATTAGAAAAGGGCTACAAGACAAATAGAGGCATCCCTTTGAAGAGGTCACGCCCATGACAAACCCCGTATGAAAAGATACACATTAGCCATTCAGTAAAGTCAAATTACAGCCACAATAAAACACCACAACACACTCATCAGGATGGATAGTGCGTGCACACACACACATACACACTCAGATGTTGGCAAAGATACAGAGAAACTGTCACCCATACATTTGGTTAGTGAAGATGTAAAACGAAACAGACTCTGGGGAAGAAATGGGAAGTTTCTTTTTAAGATTTATTTATTTTTATGTGCATTGATGTTTTGCTTCCATGTATATCTGTGTAAGGGTGTTAGATCCCCTGGAACAAGAGTTCAGACAGTTGCAAGCCACCATGTGGTTACTGGGAATTGAATGCGGGTCTTCTGGAGGAGCATTCGGAGCTCTTAACCACTGAGTCATCTCTCCAGCCCAGAGATGGGAAATTTCTTACAAAATTAATCATATGCCAGGTGGAGGTGGTACACACCTTTAATCCCAGCACTTGGGAGGCAGAGGCAGGTGGAGGCCAGCCTGGTCTATAGAGTGAGTTCCAGGACAGTTAGGGCTGCAGCAAGAAACTCTGTCTCAAAAAACAAACAAACAAACAAAAAAATCATATGACTACCTAATATGATCCAGCCATTATTTATCGAGGCATTTCTCTTCCTTAGGAAACCATGCAGCTGTCCTTTAATCGGTAAATGTTTAAGCAAACTGTGGCATATACTAGTCATCCATAAAGCAGATAAATAATTCAACCATACCACAACCCCAGTGTGTCTCTAAAATGTGTACTGGTTGTTGGAGGATGGGTTTTGGGAGTGTGTGTGGTGTTTTATTGTCAACATGACACAAACCTACTCATAGTGTGAGGGCCAAACTTACGTATTAAGTTTTAATTACTGTGCCCAATAGATCCATGAAACAAAAATGCCTCTAAACCATCAGCCCAACGATGGATACTTCCTGAAATGCTGGCAGCTATTGTCTATGGGAGAAAACAAGCCACATGTTTTTACTCCCCTAACAAGTCTGTTTGACCCAACTGTACTAGACATAGTGATCACATGTGGGGGTAACTCAAGGGATCCATGAATTTCATTCTCTGAGTGTGTGAGGGAAGAATGCAGAATCCACCGACTCAGTGGAAATCCTGTGTGCCATGAGCACCCAGCACTGTGACTCCTAAGTTAGGGCTTACCTGAGGGAGAAGAAAGGCCTCTGTGGGCTTCAAATGCGCATGTTCCATCTTACTACAAGTATAGGCTATTCTTGAATGACAGCAGTTGGAGGTGACATGGGGTCAAGTAGGTGTGTAACAGTAAATTTTTATTTATCACATATATTTATTAATATTTAGCAATCACCTAACAATTACCTATAAAGTTCCTAAATCCTAAAACCCAACCCTAACTCTAAAACCTAATATCTAAAACACCCTAATACCTATAAAACAAACACTTAACACTAACTAAAGTTTCTTGAAAGGATATTCTCTCAGGTTAATTTTGGTGTGGATCCGTACGGGTGGCTGATTTCCAACCAGACTTTCAATCTTAAAAGTCTGGAGCCATGAGTTTAAAGTTCTATATCTGACTCAGCTTTCTTTTTTTTTGTTTTGTTTTGTTTTGTTTTGTTTTCAAGACACGGTTTCTCTGTGTATCATTGGCTTTTCTGGACTTACTTTGTAGAACAGACTGGCCTTGAACTCACAGAGATCCACCTGCCTCTGCCTCCCGAGTGCTGGGATTAAAGGCGTGCACCACCATGCCCAGCCTGACTCAGCTTTCATACTAACTTGCCTCACAATTTTAAAAACATCTTCTTAGATCTAGAACACCCTCTTGATTCCTAAACAACTCAAAATTTAACTATGAGACTCTAGTTATCTATTCTTCAACTACCTCAGAGACCTGAGAGGGATAAATATATCTGATTATGTAGGAAGTGCAGGGCCTGCAGCTTCCAAAACTAAGAAATGACATATCAGTGGCTGCCTGGACAGAGATGGTTAGATAGTAGAATGTTAAAGTCAGGGGCCAAATATGTATGGACTGGACATTGGAAATGTATGCTAAGCCATTTAACTCTCATAAATGTGGCCTATTTATTTCTGTTGTTTTGTATAGTATTTACTGTTATAAGAGAAGGAACCATTTGTTGGACTGAAATGGGGAGCTGTTGGGGGGAAGAGGGTGGAAGGGTGGGACAGGAGGGGGGAGTAGGGAAGGGATTGTGACTGAGATGTAACTTGAAGAAATAAAAAAAATAAAGTGTAAAAAAAGAAAAAAACAAAATAGAATCTGAAAGAAAAAAGTCTGGAGCCTTATTTGGCAGTTTTTAAGGCTAGTTTATAAGTTTAGGGCGATTTTTTTAATCAGCCAGGACTTGCCTCCGTGGTCCCAGGACCCGATTATTTCAAGGGTAAAAGTTTTGCAGTCCTGCTCACCATACTGGGGTTCTGAAGCTCCAAGGGGAAAGCTTATGAAGGACTCTCGGTCGGGGTGTCCTGGTTGCTTTCTCCACCATCGTGGAGTCTGGGCAGGACAAGGTGATGCACTGAGCCGTGTGTGTGGACTCTCAGTGTGTGTTGACAGAGGAAGACGAGGAGGAGGGTCTCTGGGGTATGTAAATCCTTTGTGTAGTAATGAGTCTCGGTGTGGATTCCGGCCTCTTATTGCCATCGTTCCTGGCTGGCTTTTCCACTGCACGCCCCTGTCCACAGACCCATGAGCAAAGACTTTTGACGGGCTTTCAAGGTCACGCCCTTCAATGGTAAACATCGCTGTAAATGGATCCCCCCATATCTTTTACCTGAGATGCCAAACTTCCAAAATTCCTAATCCTCCAAAATCCCTAATCCTACCACATAGGTGAGGCTGTGAGGGGAGACCAGGCTCCAGCAGCCCCATTCACTGAGTCCTGGGCCAGCACTGGGAGCCTGGAGCTCAGCTCACATTTTTTTTCTGTTGGTTTCTAGAGCTTACAGGTGAGTGTCAGTTTCCTATCTCTTTTTTTTTTTTTTTTTTGATTTTTTGAGACAGGGTTTCTCTGTGTAACAGCCCTGGCTGTCCTGGACTCACTTTGTAGACCAGGCTGGCCTCGAACTCACAGTGATCCGCCTGCCTCTGCCTCCCAAGTGCTGGGATTAAAGGCGTGCGCCACCACGCCCGGCTAGTTTCCTATCTCTTAGATATAACAAAGATTTACAATACTGAAACCTTCCAAGTGCTCTGCAGGTGACCTGGCACCATGGTGGGAGTGGGAGCGAGCACAGTGTGACTTCAGATCAGAGACCACAGACCAGGGGCTCACAGTGGAATGTAGGGTAGAACTCTGTGCTAAAGGAATTGCATATACAATGACACATGGTTGAGCATTAAAACCATGGCTATTTAATATTTAATAACATGAGAAATTGCTTACATTATTCTGTTATGGAAAGTATTTCTCTTCTTTAGGTAAATGATACTTAAAAAAGAAAAGTGAGTCAGAGGCCAGAGATGGCAGAAGTGTTTGGGGCTCTCACCCCTGATTTGGATCCTGAATGATTTAAAGGTTACTGTTCTGATGAGGGAATGTTGGAGCTGCTGCCCTTTAAGGAAAAACTCCATCTGGTCAGTAGAATAGAATCTCTGGCCTAAGTGGAGACCTAACACTCTGCTTAGGCCAGGTCAGCCACCTGACAACTCACAACTGTCTGTAATTGCCACGTTTAATCCCAGCACTCGGGCGGCAGAGGCAGGCGGATCTCTGTGTTTTCGAGGCCAGTGTGGTCTACAGAGTGAGTTCAGGACAGCCAGGGCTACACAGAGAAACCCTGTCTCGAGAAACCAAAAAATAAAATAAATGAAATTGGAGGCAAAGACACAGTGTAACCCTTAGCAAGTTGTGCTTGCCAAGTTGGTACAAACTTGAGTCATCTGGGAAGTGGGAATCAAGAAAGAAATTGCCTTCATTGGAGAGGCCTGTGGGCATGTTAATGGGGCACTTTCTTGAATGCTGATTGATGTGGGACTAGCCCATGTGGGCAGTGTCATCTCTGGGCAGGTGGACCTGGACTGTGTAAGGAAGGGCAGCTGAGCCTGCCAGGAGAGTAAGCCAGTAAGAAACACTCCTCCACAGTCCCCCGCTTCGCTTCTGTTTCTCCCCTCGATGACAAACAGTGACTCAGAAGTGTAGCTGTGTGTGTAACTGATGTGGCAGCGTAAGCCAGATGAACCTTTCCTCCCCGAAGTTGCTTTCGGTCAATGTCTTACTCCAGCAGCAGCAAAAAGACTAGGACCCAAGCATAAATGTGGACTGCTTGGCCAAGGCGTCCACAGACCAAGGTAAAGACAAGCGACAGCCGGAAGTAGTACATGCAACATGCAAGGTATTGTTGTCCAGAATGTGTAAGTTCATACTGATATACAAGAAAAACATAATAGAAAAATCTATTAGAAAATGGGGTACAGTATCAGTACGAAAAAAAAAAAACACCTGGCATGGTAGCACACAGCCCCCAGGAGGCAGGGGCAGGTGGATCTCTGTGAGTTTGAGGCCAGCCTGGTCTACAAAGTGAGTCCAGGACAGCCAGGAATACACACAGAGAAACCCTGTCTAGAAAAACAAAACAAAACAAAATAAAGAAAGAAAAAAAGAAACATCCAACAAAAATCCACAAGGTCAGTTAGTGGAGGTACACACCTTTATTTAATCCCAGCACTCAGGAAGCAGAGGCAGGTGGATCTCTGTGAGTTCTAGCCTAGTCTGGTCTACAGAGTGAGTTCCAGGACAGCTAAGGCTACACAGAGAAACCCTGTCTCGAAAAACCAAAAAACCCTAAAAGAGCATAACTGAAATAAAATGTGTCCTTTTTTCCCTTCACCTCCATATTAGCTAAAATAAAGTAAAAAGTAGGCAGGTGTGGTGGCGTTTGGGAGGCTGAGTCAGGAGGATTACTGCAAGTTTGAGGATAGCCTGAACAATATAGTTAGTTCTAGGCCAGCTTGGGCCACAGAGGAACAACTGATCTCAAAACAAACTAGCCAGCTAATCACCTAATAGATGACTTATAAACAGTTTGGGTAAGGATGCGAGGAAGTGAGAATTCATGAGCACTACAGAGAAGCACCAACTGGGATGATCTTACTAAAGACTGTGCACATTAAATCCCCAAACGCACACACTTTGCCCATCCAGCACTCAGTGTTACCAAACAAACTGCACGTGTCCTGAAGAACATACAGAGGCCTTCTCCTGCCATAAATGTAAAAAATAAAAATAGCAAAAGGAAATGTCCAGTCAATGAGAATGAAATCCAGTCATTATAATATAAGGAGTCCAATAACCACTAAAAGCAAGTGGTGGTCCTACCTGTAGTAAGATTAAAATAAAGATCCTCAAAAAAGGCAGAGGGGACAGGTACTGGCTAGTTTTCTATGCCAACTTGACATAAGATAGAGTCATCAGAGAGGAAGGAGCCTCAGTTGAAGAAATGCCTCCATGAAATCCAACTGTAATCAACGGATGAGGGCCCAGTTCATTGTGGGCTATGCTATCCCTGGACTAGTGGTCCTGGGTCCTATAAGAAAATAGGCTGAGCAAGCCAAGTAAAGGAAGCCAGTAAGCAATATCTTTCTATGGCCTCTGCATCAGCTCCTGCCTCCAGGATCCTGCCCTGTTTGAGTTCCTGTGACTTCCTTTAATGATGAATGTCAATATGGAAGAGTAAGCCGAATAAACCCTTCCTCCCCAACTTGCTTTTTGGTCCTGGTGTTTTATCACAGCAATGGAAATCTTCAGACATTAGATGAATCATGTTCTAGTGTGATAATTTTATAGTTTTATAATTGTATGTATGTATATGTATATATGTGCACATGTATACAAATATATGAAACATTTTGTGAAGATGTTCACCAAACTAGCCAGTGGTATCTCTGAATGGGAAACAGAGGTCAGGACCAGGAAAGGAAGCCTTTCATATCTTGTGCTTCATATTTCTGATTAACTAGTCCATACTACCAGAATAAGTAAACATGTGTGCCTGGACTCCACACCCGAGGAGAAAAGACAGGTATCTGCTGCCAAAATTTTCGCAGAGCTCTAGCCCCTGCCTCAAGTCCTCTCAGGATCCAAAGAATGGGAGCCTTGATTGCTCCCAAATAATTGCTTCAATCACTGTAATTAGCAGAGCAACAATTAGGCTGGAAGACTAGTCTACCAGCAGGCTTCCCGGGGAGTGAGTGGTTCCTGTCCTTGGCAGCCTCTTCCCCACCCCATTCTATGAGTGACTTGCCTTCCCTCCAGGATGTGGATCTCTCTCTCTCTCTCTCTCTCTCTCTCTCTCTCTCTCTCTCTCTCTGTCCCACTTACAACTTTGCAGAGGGCTATGAGCAAACAGGACACTCTGAAGCCTTCTGACTCTATAGGACCTTCTGCCACTGGTTAACTTTGCATCTCAGGTCCTCATTTATTGTTGGCTCTCACTTGTAAACACCTCTGACGTCCTGCCCCACCTGTCCTCACCTGTTTCTCTGCTCAATGAGCTCCAGTCAGTAAAGCTAGAAATCCATATCCATGTCACTCATACCCTGCCAACCCATCCTGCTGGCCACCAGACTCCTAGAGTGGCTCCCAGCTGCCGTTCTGATATGTCCTAGCTTCATCTCCAGCAGTGTACGACTGCCTCCCACTTGGGCAATGTTCTTTCTTGCATTTTACCCTCCATCTTCCCCATGGTTGCCAGAGAACGATTTCAAAAATGCAAACATGAACATTCATAGCTGCCCAGAACCTCCTGGACGGAATCTGGAAATTTTGAGACAGGTTCTCAATATGTATTCCAGGCTGGCCTTGAATTCAGTTATCCTGCCTCAGCTACCACAGTGCTGGAGTTATAGATATTTATTACCTAGTAGGGAACTAAGAAGGGACTTTCTGCTTCTCACAAAGGTTGCTGCCAAAGATCCTTATAACCAAGGACAGGTCAGCAAGAGAAAAACATAAAAAAAATCATTTGACTATTGTTTTATGTGATGTAGGAGCCTTTAGACTGAACACTCATAAACACAGTGTCAACTAACCGTGGTTTGCTTAGGACCAGTGAATCTCAAGCAGCTATGCAGGAAGATGATTATACAGAGCTATAACATGAAGCTGGGGTCTACAAGGCAATCTCTGGCTGCCATGTTGAGTTAGGATTAAGGGATGCAATCACAGAAGCCAGTTAGGGGTGGTTACAGTAACCCTGTAAAGGACAGCTGATGGCATTTCCAGCTACAAGTATATGGTATCAGAGTCCAGTCCCAGGACTACTTGCTTATAAATGAAACAGAACCCAATAAAACAAAAACAAAACAAACAAACCTCCAACTAACCAACCAAACAAAAAAACAACCTGGCAGAAATACAACAGAAAAACTCCAAACTGACAAACAACATGAGCTTCAAATCACAATAATAAAAGTGCACATTAAAGCAATAATAAAAATTTGGTATTCTGGCAAAACTACAAGGTTAGCACTGAGATACAAGGACTTAAGAACCCTCTTTCGGGGGGCTGGAGAGATGGCTCAGTGATTAAGAGTACTGGCTGCTCTTCCAGAGGCCCTGAGTTCAATCCCCAGCAACCACATGGTGGCTCACAATCATCTATAATGGGATCTGATTCCCTCTTGTGGGTTGTATGAAGACAGATCAGTCATATACATAAACATAAATAATAATAATAAATAATAATAAAATAATAAAGAATCCTCTTGCATGGTCAGTGGGAGTGAAAAAAAATCCTAGCAGAGGCAATACTGTTCGGTTGGCATCACCCACCTGGAATATATATGATGCAGGGACATTTCCCACAGGTTCTGTCTGTATATTCATTGTAACATTGTTTGTGGCAGTGGTGCTGTGAGGGGAGGGATGACCAGGTCACAGTCCCTTAGAAAGTGAATAGGTAGCGGGATAAACTTTTTCACAAACTACCTCATCTTTTCTTCAAAGCAGCCAGAACTGTTAGTAGCATTCCCATTTTACAGACTATAGAGAGGAATCCTTCTTCCCCCGCAAACACTCATACACGTCTGCTTTATTCTGAAACATTCTCCTTAGCTTCAAGTGGAGGACACCAGGGCTCACGGGCCCAGCAGTGTTTCCAGTCACTCAGCCTGGCTCTTTTGGGGGCCCCGTGTGGTTTTGGATCTGGGAGGTCAGCACCTAGGACAGCGCGGGCCGCAGACAGGGCGGGGCGTCTACTGAGACGTCACGACGCGCGGAATCCCGGGGGTGCGCGCTCACAGCGGCCGTGTCACGTGACTTGGGTAATTGGTCCAGCGCCCCGCTCGCGCCCCTCCGCGCAGCCCCCGGACCATCAGCTCCCCGGACTGCGTGGCCCGGGACCTCGGCCATCCGGTGAGCGCGGCGGCGCGCCCCCACCGCGCGCCCCCACCCCCCACCCCGTTCCTGCCAGCCCGCCCCTCTGCTCCTGAATCCTCGGTCCTGGGGATCGCTGCCCGCTACCCTCAGCCCTGCCCTTGGGAAGGGGGTGGGGTGGGGGAACGTGACCTTGACTATGTGCGGCGTTCCTTAGAACCCCCAGCCCTTTGCGCGTTTCAGCAGGCGAGTGCTGATTTCCTGGCAAGGAGTGACTTGTTACCAGTGGGGCTTCTGGCCGGAAGGCAGCAGACCCCCTCCCACTCTCCACCTTCCGTGGCCTGAAGAGGAGGAGTCTGCCTGGTACTCTTCCAGGGACAGGGGCATGCCCAGAACATCGCTGAGGTTGAGGAGATTCCAGGTTGCATCTGGCAGGGCACGCGAGCAGCTTCGAAATCCCAGGACTGGCCCTATACATTTATTTTTAATTGGGGGGGGAGGGTTGAGACAGGGTTTCTCTGTGTAACAGCCCTGTCTGCCCTAGACTCACAGGTTGGCCTTGAACTTACAGAGACCCACCTGCCTCTGCCTCCCACGTGCGTGGGCGACCATGTCTGACAATTACAGACAGCTGTGAACTGCCATGTGGGTGCTGGGATTTGAACCCAGGTTCTTTGGAAGAGCAGCCAGCGCTCTTAACCGCTAAGCCATCTCTCCAGCCCTCCTATACATGTTTTTTAAGTGTTCTCTCTGCTCTCACTTGAGGAAACCCAGGCTGACCAGATTCCTTGCTCAAGTAGTCTGAGGTCTCAGCCATCATGGATGGTGCTTCTCCCACCCTCAGGATGAGCAACCCTGAGGCCCTAAGGGGCCTTACCTGACTGACCCCAAGGGCAGGGTGTACAAAGACCCTGCTCAGAAACCCTCAGCCCCAGAGGGCCCAAGCACAAACCTGTCTGGGTAGCTCCTCTCCACACATTCACGGGTAACCTTCAAACAGGCCTCACCCACCTTTGTACTTCTCCCACTTGTGGGCTTTAGTTAAGAGGTACCCCCAGCCCCTTCCCACCCTCCCGCCTAGCTCTTTGGAGTCCTGCATTCTCCAGTCAGGCAATAAGTCCTGTTCCCAGTGCAAGACAGTAGACAGAATGCAGGCTGCGCTGGTGCAGGCCGCTTGAGGTCTTGGGAGAGGGGCTTCCCCACCCACCCCTGACTTCTGATTTTCCTAAGGGATCCATTATGGAGCAGCCCCCCACCCCCACCCCCAAGTACCACTGCCATAGGCTTAGTGGCAGGTTGCCTGCCCTGGTTCTTGAGTTGGGTTGGATGACATTGTTCCAGAGAGGATGCCCCCAAGATCTGCCCACTAGAAACTTGTACAGGGCACGTTTGGGGGGAGGGGGCTTGCTGTCATCTTACCCTGTATGGGAAGGACCTGCTAGCAGATCTATCTAGGGCTCTGGCTATAGATTTAGAGCTCATCAAAGCCCTGGGGTCCTCAAGCCCAGCTGGCATTGGGGTAGGAATGGCTGGCATCCCCTGCTGGGTTGGGTGAAGGCCATAACAGTGTCTGGCTGCCCAGACTGTTCTGTGTTTGTAAAACACAGTGTTCCTACACTGGGCCAGGCTGGACACAACCAGACATTGTCCCTATCTGGCCTGATTCATCCCAAACCCCTATGGGGGTAAACCTGGCAGAAGGAGCATTTGGGGCATTGCCCCTAGGAGATATTGGGCTGATATCTTATGCTGCTGTGAGACACAGGCTCTGGAACAGACAGCTGGTCACTCTCTAGCTTAGCCTCCTGCTTCTGTGCCCGCCGAGGACACCGAGCACTGTGACGCCAGCCTTGTCTGACTTCGTACCCTTACTCTTACTACAGTCTGTTTTCTTTGCTGTTTGGAATGTAGATGCTGATGCCCCATAGTTGTTTGGGGTCCTGTGATGTCCCCACATTGTGACCCCAGTTGTCTTACCCTAGGGCCCATGTTTAGCCTATGGAAAGCTGCTGCCCCAGGGGATATAGCCCCAGGTGGCTCACTGTAGGGCCTGGTTAAACTAGCTCAGGTGTTGAAATGTGGGGGGGGAATCCTAGGACACCTGAGGTTCAGAGTTCTACCAGGCCCTCTCCCTCCCTAGAGTAGAATGTATTTTCTAGTTATTAATTTTCCTCTATTCAGATTTGCTGTAGGTCATCTCAGGAGGACACCCTTCTTGCCTGAAGAATTCACCTGTCCTTCCAGCTCACGTGTTTGCAAGGGTGTGAGGAGGCATCCCAGGAGAGCCATACTTATCCTTTGGTGGACTTGATCCCTTGCAGAAACTCCAGCCAGTGGTGTCCTGACTTGGCTTAGCTGGTGGCAGGGGTAGGGTGGAGGAGTGCAGTTGGTGGACGATTGGTCAAACATACCTAGTAGCATTGACTCAGGGCCAGTTCCTAGGCAGGACCCGGGAGCTAGTTATACCCTCGAATATATGTGTTCTGGGTTAATGAACTGTATAAAGGGCTTCTGGACTCTGGTGGGTGGTTCTAGGGTTGTACTCTGCTTTGAAGCTTGGGCTCTTCAGGCAAAAGAACATTAGTCAGAAAGATCTACTCAGTGACCAGGCAGGGCTGGGCAGAGAAGGGCAGGAGAGGACCTCCTGCTCAAAACATGGGGTGAGCTGGGACAGCAGAACTCCCACTTTACATGTGGTAGCAGAGCCCTGGGGCAGCAAGGACTTCAGCAGGTCTTAGCAGGGAACCTGGCAGTTCTCTATGAGTGGAGGAGACCTTTAAAACTCCCATCCCCCTGGGGAGAGGTGGCTGAGGATGTCTCGCCATTGAAAACCTGCCCATCACTCAGAACCTTTTCCTTGGAAAAGGTCAGGTAATTTGACAAGTGAAGGGAACCAAGTATTGTGTTTCCCTGACCTGGGTGGTCTCTGGCCTGTAAGTACCCTGGGCTGACAGCTGCCTTGGGTGGTGTTTCTCCACAGTGTGAGTTCCAGGAAGCATTTGGGAGCCAGAGAAGGCAGCTGCAGCAGGGATCTGTCATTGGGCTGCCTCCACCACAGGCACCCTCAGTCTTCACTTCTGTGAAGTGGGGCCGTTGTTGAGGCCTGGAAGGAAGTATACCCTGACCTAGTATTGCATTCACAGGAAGTCACTGGTCACTTCTGATCAGTGACCAGAGACTCCAGAAATGGTGTGTCTGGTCCCCTTTCGTCTTTCTGAGCCTTTGCTCCCCAGTGTCTTCTCCCTGCCTTTTCTGACCATGCATAACCAACCCAGTGCTTGGAGGACCCCCGCCCCAATTCCAAGGTGGTGGACTATGTGCAAGCCCACCCCTCTTTTGGGTTACTGCCCACGTTTGTCCTGGGATCTTCTGAGTGGGCTCCAGGGCCTGAGCTAGGTGCCCTCTGAAGCAGGGTTGTGTATGGGGGTAACAGCGTCCTGGGGTTAGAAGAGTGGGAGAGCCTAGGCTGGAGGAAAGGGCCCAGGAGCACTGAGTTTCAGGGTAACATTTGGAGGTTACTGAGCTGAGACCTCTCTCTAGGAAATGAAGCTGGAAGAGATAGTTTGTCACCTGTGTCTCACCTTGGCTTAGTCTGGGGCCATTGTTCAATGAGACCATAGATGGTAGGGATGAATTTGCACATATCCAAACTAACTCTTGCCTGTGATTTCTGCTTCTTGCTCATCGTCCATGTTTAGAATGAGTCAGCTGAGGCTGCTGCCGTTCAGGTTGGGGCCACAGGCCACAAAGCTCCTGGCCACAAGGGATATCCCAATGTTCAGTGGGCACAGGAGGTCCTCTGGACCACCGACTAGCGTCCCAAGGAGCAGAAATGGAATGAGCTCCAGTTACATGGAGGAGATGTACTTTGCCTGGCTGGAAAATCCACAGAGTGTTCACAAGGTTGGCACCTGTATTCTGCATCTTGCGGGGGGTGGGGAAGGAGCTGCTGGGGTGTATGGGAGGGTGATGGTTTGCCAAGAAACAGCCATGATCTCAGCCCCCGTATACTTGTGTAGGAGAGAAAGGAGAGGCTTCTTGCTTTCTTGCTGATGAAACTCTAGTGGGTGGGGGTCCCACTTGATGGGCCATGAAGATGTCTTGGCCAACATGCCAAAGACCTGTCCTGCCTGGTTATGCTAAGCTCTCTCCAGATGGCTCCTGGGATGAAATTAAGAAAATAAATGCCTATAGACGTTCCATCTGATAAACTAATGCCCCTGGATAACTAAAAGTGAACTGGGAGAATAGTAAACAGACACACTATCCAAACTCAACAAGTATGGAAAATCAAAAGGTTCCTCTCAGCCCACCACATGATTTTTAGTTTCTTCTCTTTCCGAGGTTTTTCTTTCTGTAAACTTTAGCAAACAAAAGAGAATTTCCCCTCTTTTCCATCAAAAGTAACAGGTAACAATCCTGTTTTTTTATTGTTGTTTTTGGCTTTCCTTTGGCTCTTTCAGCTCTTTCCATGTTGATACATGAAGAGCCCTATTGTTTATTTGTTTTTATGTGGTGTTCTATCTCATGAATGTCACCTTGTCCCCAGTAATGGAGTTCTGGTCCACTTCTTGTCTTAATTGCTGTGAACAGTGTTGCAGAGCGTGTGTGTGTGTGTGTGTGTGTGTGTGTGTGTGCGCGCGCGCGCACACACACACACAGCTGACTCTAGAAAGATTGTTCTAATGTCTAAGAGTATATATGTGTGCAATTTTGATATTTTCTTTTCTTTTTTTGATTTTTCAAGACAGGATTTCTCTGTGTAATAGCCCTGGCTGTCCTGGACTCTCTTTGTATACTTACCAGGCTGGCTCTGAACTCAGATCCACCACCTCTGCCTCCCGAGTGCCAGCTAATTTTGATATGTTTTTGTCCAGTTGCTTTCCATGAGGATTGGTAACTAATTTTCCCACTAGTACTTAATGGGAATGAGCAGAGGTGATCAGTTCTCCCCACCCCCTTTGGTACTGAGAATGGGACCCAGGCCATGGGACCTGGGCCCTCCCACATTTGAGACTGGCTTCTCCCAGGAGCCTGGCCAGCAGCTCCACCCCAGGACGGCACTGTTCCTTTACTCTCCTGTGTGTCTGCATGCCTAGTCTTGCTTTCCTATGAAGTAGCAGGTCCACACATTCTCTTCATCCCTGTCCTCCATGGAGCATGTGTTGTAGTATTCTATATCCACCTAAGGTACCCTTTCACAGAAGACTGCATAGCTCTCCAGGCTCTACATTCATTTAGTTAGCCAGTTGCCTGTTGGTAGTCATTTAGGTTATTTTGACGTCACCGTTTTTAGAAACAACCCTGAAGGGGACATCTGGACACACTTGTACAAGTACATTTGTGGATAAACTACCAGAAGTAGGATTATTATCTCAGAAAAAAAAAAATCTATACATAGATCATGTGGTCTGTGCCTGCCATTCTGCTCTCTGCTAATACCTCTCTGCAATCCGGTGTGCCAGGACAGATTTTTCCCTAAGGCAGACATCCTGAAACCACATCCTGAGTAGAGCTGGACAATGTGTAAGGGGCTTGGGGTGGTAGAGAGGGTCCCTGAACTGAGACTCTAGAGAGTCCCTGAGTACCATGGTTTCCAAGAACACTGAGTGCTTGGGGGATCCCACTTCTTCACGGCCTGACCTGGCTGGGTTCTTTCTTCTTCCCTGCCCAGTCCTGGGACAGCTTCTTTCAGAAAGCAAATAAGGAGGCCTCTGTGGGTCCTGCCCAGCCACAGCCCCCAGCTGTCATCCAAGAGAGCAGACCAACAGTCTCAAGTTGTATCAAGACCAGCAAGCTGGTAGAGGACCACCTGGCAGTCCAGTCCCTGATCCGCGCCTACCAGGTAAGAGTCATAGGCAGGGAGTCTGAGCTCGAATGTCAGCTCCATTGGGAACCAGCATTTGTCATGTGCCATTTAGAGCTTTTGAGTATATTGTTTTGCTGGTTTGTCTGATTCCCACTGCTGTTGTCTGTCCATCTTGCACCCAGTGCCCTAAGTACCCAGAGGAACACTTAATAGGTGATCAATCGCATTTAGCGTTAAGTGACCGTGGGGCACTGTGACACTTGATATCAATTCTCTGGTCTGGGCATTTCGAGAAATGGGAACTGTTCACAGCAGATTCTTCATTAGTGAAGATGGGATGAATTAATAATTTACCAAACGCAGCTCCCCCACCAGCTGCTCATTCTGGAGGCTTGGGCTCTCTCACACTGGGTCCCTAAGCTGGGCCTGGTTGTTGGCAGTGTGTCTTGGTGACAGTCCATGTTCTCGACTGAACAGGACTAATTGGAGGGCTGTGCTGGTGTTGGTGCTGTAACGGGTACAATCATTGAGGATTTCTGTGGGAACTGCTGGCAGAAGGTGTTTCACAAGGGAACCATGGCATGCAGAGGGTAATTCTAGGGGTCCTGGGCCCTTGAAGAGAGACGTGGCGGGAGGGAACAGCAAGCTGCTACACGGGCCTGGGAACAGCAGGGCGTTAGCAAATGGAAACAATGTGATGTCTTCCACTAAGCACCCACTGTGTGGGAGTGTGAAGTGGAACAGAGTTCCCTGGGCACCTGGTGCCCAAAGGTTGCAGGGGACTCTCCCTGGCCTGAGGACCCAGGGGCACTGGGCTCCTGGCAGCACAGTAACTGTTTAGGAATTGAGCATCCAAAAAGAAAAAGAAAGGAAAATCAAAGGACTCCAAAATCTAAGACTTGTTGAGGATCAATGTGTTGTCACAAGTGGAAAATTCCACACCTAATCTTGTATGATGGGTTGTAGTGAGAACACAGGTGTCCTAAGAACATTGTACAAAACCACATTTCAGCTCTGCATATAAGGTGCTGGGGAAACGTAAATGAGTTTCATGTTTAGACTTGGGTCCTGTCTCCAACATGGCTCATTATGTCTGTAAATATCCCCAAATCAAGAAGAGTGTGACATGCCAAATGCTGCTGGCTCCCAGGTATCTCCAGTGAGGGATCTTTCTGTTCATTGTATTTTCATGATTGATCTTGACAAGAACAAGGAGAGTCGCACTGGAACTATAGTGTATGGAGATTAACATCCAGGATGCTGCTTGAGGGCCTCTGTCTGCCCTTATCCCAGCATAGTTCTCAGTCCTCTCACTTCTGTGTGTGTGGTATGTGCATATGAGCATGCAGGTGTGTGTGTATGTGTGTGTGTGTGTGTGTGTGTGTGTGTGTGGTACATGCATATAAACGTGCAGGTGTGTGTAGTATGTGCATATGAGTGTGCAAGTATTCAGGTGTGTGTATGTGAGTATGGTACATGCATATGAGCATGCTGGTGTGTGTGTGTCTGTGTCTGTAGATGCCAGAGCAAGATGTCCGGTCTCTTCATCTCTCCTTTATTGCCTTGAGACAGTGTCTGTCATGGAGCCAGAGGTTCATTGTTTTAGCTAGGATGGTTGGCCAGCAAGCTCTCTGTATCCTTCTTACTCCCTTAGCTTTAATGGAGGTTGCACACGAAGTCATGTCTGTTTGTTCACGTGGGTGCTGGGGATTTGAACTCAGTTCCCAGGCTCTTACCCAGTGAGCCATCTCTCCAATCCATATTGTCATGTAGCCCAGAAGTCTGGCTTCAAACTAGCTATGTAATTAAGGATGACCTTGAACTCCTGATCCTCCTCCATCCACCTCCTAAATGCTGAGGTTATAGCAATGTACCACCATATCTGGCTTGCTCTTTGTTTTTCTTGATTAGCCAGTACCAAGCTCGGGATCCTATGGATTCAGGTGTTGCCTGTGTGGAAGCAAGATCACAATAAAACTGCACATTGCAGTGTCTGATGTGTCCTCTGCACTCTGCAGCTCCATCTTGGTTTTGTGTATTTCTTGACAATTTGTGTGAAATGAACCGTGGTGCTTCTCCTGTAGAGGTTTTCTGAGTCAGGGTTCAGCTGCTCCCTTCCCCTTAGGGTCATTTAGCTAGGTCCTTTGTCCATGTAAATGAGTTCTGAGCTCTAGAGGCTCCACACACTATGGACTTGATTTCCCCCAGTCAGCCTCTTGGTGGGGATGGGATAGGCACTTCTACAGTGGACCACCAATCATGGTAAATATTCCCTTCTACCTGAGGTACTTGTCATGGGACAGCTCCCTTTGCCCATTGTCCACTGATTGGCACATTGTACAACAAAGGCAGGGTCACGGAAGGGACTTTATTTTTCCTTTTATTGGCTGATTTCAAAAAAGACGATGTTCTGTGCATCCTTCATAAGCAACCAGTGAAGGTTGTCATCCTCCTGCTTCTCCTCCCCTTTAAGTCTCTCTCTGAAACTGCAAATTAATTAATTAATATAGTTATTAGTAAGTATAAACTTAATATTAGGCTGGCAGAGTGGCCGGCGGCTTGGCAGAGGAGCAGGCGGCCTGGCCCGCATGCCTTAACTGGTTGCCTAACATCCTGGAGAAAGAGCCCTGGGACCAAGGGTGGCCTACACCACCTGTAACCTAAACTCTGTTAACTAATATAAGTTGTTATATTAGGCCAGTAGAATTACCAGTGGCTTGGTGGGAGATTTGCCTGGGCTCAAGGGCAGTCTGGGAGTCCAACAGCCCGGGACTGCTTGGACTGAGGGCCTATAAGCCGCCGCAGTCTTTTCCCCAATAATTAAACACACCAAGACCTTTTAATGTTTTAATGCTTAGCCCTTAGCTGGGCAGACTCTCAGTTAGCTACTCTAAGTTAACCCAGATCACCTAATCCCAAACCACCATGTGCCTGCGATTACCTTCCCGCATTCTCCAGACGTCTGTCTCCTTCTGTGTCTCTGGGCGGAAAAGAGAGAGAGTCTCTGTGTGTGCCCAGAGTTCCTGTTCTGATCTCAGGAAGTCCTGCCTTCCTATACTCTTTCTGCCCAGCTAATTGGCCATAAGCGACTTTTATTAACCAATCAAGAGAATGCCTCAGAAGGGGCGGTAACCAGATCTCAGCATTGAATTCAATGTATCAGAAACAATATTAGACCTTCCCTCAACATCTCTCTCTACTGATTAAGCTGGCTTTGAATTCATGATCCTTCTGCCTCAGCCTTCCGATTGCTAAGATTATAGGCATGCACCACCATACCCAACTTTCTTCCTTTTATAGTTTCATATGAATGAACAGACTTAAACATATTAGCTGAGTTTCAGTCTGTTGTAAATTGTGTACCCACAACACACACTGCTTCCAGTGTGTCTCTATCCACAGCCCTGGCTGTGGTCTGCTGCCCTTCTGCCGTCTGGTCTAACGTGCTCCCAGCCAATCTTTGTCATAGTTAGCTTCACTTGTCAATTTGCACACCTGGGAAGAGAGAACCCCAGTTGAGGAGTTGCCTTGATCAGATTGGCCTGTGGATGGGTCTATGGAGCATTTTCTTAATTAGTTGATATAAGAGGACCCAGCCTACAGTGGGCAGTGGATCTGGGTTGTATAAGAAAGGCAGCTGAGCAAGCCAGTGAGCAGTGATCCTCCTATTCTCTGATCCTTCCCTTGGTCTCTGCTTTGGTTCCTGCGTCCAGGTTCTTACCTTGAATTCCTGGTTTCGCCTCCCTTCGTGATGAACCTGTAAGCCAAATAGCCCTTTTCTCTCCAGACTGGTTTTGGTCAGTGTTTTATTACAGCAACAGAAAAATGACTTTGGAATGGTCTTGTATATTTTCCCCCTTCCAGAACCATCTAGGCTTCCAGGAGTTCTGAGCATGCTCTCTATCAGCCTCATCAATTGCAGTGACCAGAGCTGGGAAGTGTGTGCTTTTAGAACGATAACATGCATTATGGATTTATTCTGGTGCAGTTGTACACTTCACTTGCAGGGCTAAGGGTTTGACCTCATCCATCTTATGGCACCATCTCCTTTCAAAGATGCCAACAATAGATGTTCTCAGAGATGCCAGTGCAGTGGCTTATGTGATGTTTCCATAGCCCACACGCAACAGGCTTAGAATAACAATTTCCCACTGTTGCTACTGATTGGCAATGGGAGAGTTTATGAATTTCCCCCTGTAGTTCTGTTTGTCGTTAGGGAATTTTCCATTGGCCAAAAGGAATCATTCTCTGCATAGCTATGCATATATTACTGTTCGTTACGTCTTGCTTTTAATGTTAAATCTTAATTTAGTCTTATAATTAAAATGTTTGTAAGGTCCCAAAGTCAAATCTTCAAAGTTAGATAATCCTAAAAGCCTGGTTCTTTGAAATCTTATACTTTCAATCCAATTTTTACAATTCCTATATTGTCCCATCTCTATGTACAGTAATGTTTCTTCCTTCATGGTTTCTTTTCAGTTTATGATCTAATGTCTTCTAGTACCAAGATTTATTAGTCTTTAAAATGCTCCCCTCAATCTTTTAAATTTTTTTCGTTATTATTTTTTACTATTGTTGTGTATGCACATGGACGGGTGCACATGTGGGAGGTTGTGTAAGTGGTCTCACCCTTGTGTGTGTTTTCCTTGTTCGTATGCCAGAAGTTTGGAGGTTTCCGGGTATCCACACTGATGGTGGATAGTATATATAGTATATAACCTCATGTATATGTCTTTGCTTAGTTTTGCCAGCCTCATGTTGAACTGGGGCTCCCACCATCTGTTGTCACAGGAGTCACGGGTGACAGCACAGTAGAGTGTGTGACAACTTGGAACTCTGAAGCTGGAAATGGGGCAGGGCTCCGAGCCTCCCTTGGAATAGAGATCTGTCCCACCTTATCATTTCCCCTTTTCCTAGATCCGAGGCCACCATGTAGCCCAGCTGGACCCCCTGGGCATCCTGGATGCAGACCTGGACTCCTTTGTGCCCTCAGACTTGATCACAACCATTGATAAGTTGGGTAAGAGTTGCGATCCTTCCCTGTCACCCTGGCCATGCCATGCTAGCTAGTACCTGTGGCCCAGTGAGGAGCTTGTGGGTCCTGGAGCCTAGCCTGAGCCCAGCATATGTCTGGGTGTCTGTAACTCCTCCTACCTGGGTCCAATTACTACTTACTACACAGTATCCCCAAGAGGGATGTGTTCCCACCTGCACTGGGGTTCACCACTTGTCCAAACACTCTCGTGTCATCAGGTGGGTGCAGATCCTTCCTTCCTCTTTCCATGGGTGGCTGTTGAGGGCTTCACGATAGGCTTGTAGGGTGGGCACAGTGGGTACTCCTGAGATGCTCTCATACCCCAGCCCAAACTTATTCCTTCTTCTGCTGCCTTGGGCTCCTCTTCAGCCTTCTATGACCTGCAGGAGGCTGATCTGGATAAGGAGTTCCAGCTGCCCACCACTACTTTCATTGGGGGCTCGGAGAACACACTCTCTCTGCGAGAGATCATTCATCGACTGGAGGTGAGCCCAGGAAGACATATGTGGCTTATAGCTCTGGGGATCTTGAGCATGTGGGGAGGGAGGGAGGAAGAGTGCTTCCTTTTTAGTGTCAGACTCTGGGACTGTCACCCATCTTGCTGGTTCCTCATACATTTTTCCACCTGTCCCTCTTAGAGCACCTACTGCCAGCACATCGGCCTGGAGTTCATGTTTATTAATGATGTGGAACAATGCCAGTGGATCCGACAGAAATTTGAAACTCCTGGTGTGATGCAGTTTTCCAGTGAGGAGAAGCGGACCCTGCTGGCCAGGCTGGTGCGCTCCATGAGGTCAGCACCACCTGATGGACAGCCTGCATGGCTGGAGGGCCATGCTTGTTACCCCTGGCTGGGAAACTAGTAGGGCCTAGCCAGGGAAGGCAGGCTGACTTGCTCCCACTGCTGGAGGCCTGCAGAAGTCCTTAGGCAAAGCATCAGGACCATATGCTCAGTTGATTTGACATAGGTGGGGTGGATGGGACTGCACAGAAACACTGCAGCGGAGGTCACACTGAGCATGGGCAGACATAGCAGAGTGTGGCTATAAGAATGACATGACAGAATAATGTCCGTGCCCTCTCCCTGGCATGGGTGAGTGGCATGGCGCCCCTTGCAGGGGCAGTGGAATGTTACCTACTGATTGATGCCTTGGAAGAAAGGACCTTCCAGAGCCGCAGGGGCCTGGTGGTGCATCGGCTCAGCTGCTGGTTGCTAAGTGACTTCCTGAGCAATGGGATGTGGACCCAGCCTAGGCATTATCAGAGTAGAGGAGTTTGGGGCTTGCGAGAGGGTAGTTGGGCAAGAATATTACAGGATGGCTTGATCCATGGGGAAGTTTGGTTATAAAGAGGAGAGAGTGGTATCGGGGAATGGGTGCCAGCTAAGGATTGGGGAAGACTCTCAGGTTTGCCTTGTGCTTTTTGTTGGATGAGTGTGACATGGTGTCCAGGGTGGGTCCTGGACTATACAGGAGGGAGGAGACTTTTTCCTTCCTGTGTCCTGGGCATTCAGCTCCCAGGACTGTGAAAAGCCCCCCAGGAACCCCAACCATGTCCCTTTCTACCCCTCTCCTCCCCTTCCCTTTTCCCCAAACAGGTTTGAAGACTTCCTGGCCAGGAAGTGGTCTTCAGAGAAGCGGTTTGGCCTGGAAGGCTGTGAGGTCATGATTCCTGCTCTCAAGACCATTATCGACAAATCCAGCGAGATGGGGATTGAAAATGTCATCCTGGGGATGCCACACAGGTAGGGAGGGCCATTGCTTCCCCTCGCCGTCTGTGCCTGCCTTGTGGAAAGAGAGGAGGCAGATGTCAGGGTGTGGGCCATTGGTGGGACTTGAGGCAAAAAGCAGGGGACTTGATAGGTTCTCAGGGCCACTGTCCTGGCCTGTTCTTTATAGCAAGAGCCAGATACTTGGCCAAAGCCACAGGAGACCAGGGCCCAATCAGATTTTCTGGTCATGTTGCTGCTTTCTCCAGGAGGGGCAGGACCTCAGACTGGTGGGACATGTACTCGAGAATCCTGTGGACAGGAAGATGTTAAGGGTGTATGCTTAGGGGTATGAGAGTAGATGGCCCTGAGTTGGCATGCCTTGGACATAGATCTGAAGAGGTGGGTGGGCGGTCTGTGTCCCAGCCGTAAGGTGACTCCATGTTTTCCTTGATGAACACTTTGAAGTTTCATTTGCCAGCAGTCCGTGGGACAGAGCTCTTTTTTGATCTAGGGAGTTGCTTGTGGTTGGACTAGCACAGGGCTGCATTGCCTAAGGGACTCTGGATGCGTGGTGTGGACAGTTTCTATCTTGGCAGACCTGCCAAGGAGTCTGGGGTTTGTCTGTCATGGTCCTTTGAGGGATCTGGAAATGCCCAGTGTCTGGTGGGAGGTTAGGCAGAGCTGTCCCAGTAGCCACGGTGGCATGGAACACATGGTCTCGTGCCTCAGGCTGTTAGAACAGCACGCAAAGGTGGAACCTGGAAGACAGAGATGGCTCAGACATCTGATGGGTGGGCATTTGCCTGGGGGGGCTGTCTGATCAGAGGTTCAGGCCTCCACGGTGTGAATGCTAATGATGGGGCTGTGGAGGGCTTTGTTCAGAGCAGCTGAGGAATGTTGTTTAGATCTGAGTGTGTGTGTGTGTGTGTGTGTGTGTGTGTGTGTGTGTGTGTGTACTGAAGGTGGAGGGGAACTGACCAAGAGGAGGCTCTCCCTTCCTGTGTGGAGCTGGAGGAGTCAGGCTTAGAGTCACCGTTACCAGGAAGCTAATGGGCTCTGAGGGTGGCTCTTGGTGCCCACCCTGCAGTAACTGCCTTGAATAGGAAGTTCAGGCTGGGCTGAAGAACCTGGTCCATAGCTGCCTATTGTTCCTTAGGTGTTCTCCCCTGATCTGAATCCCCTCTGCACTGTCCTGCTCAAAGATTCTGCTGGCTGGCTGGAGGGGGTGTGTCAGCAGCCTGGAAGCCTTAGTACACTAAGTTCAGTTCTGGGGGGGGGGGGGGGCCAAGGTAATGGGTTGGGTCAGTTTTTTTGTGGGAGAAAGGAATGTGGACATGCTATAGGTGGCTTGGTGGCTTCCTGCCCCCTCCCAAGAGGCTTTGTAAATCGTTGATGTACAGGGTGTCTGCCTGAAGGAAACTAGCCAACTGGAGCTACTCATGTCCTTGGTATAGTGAGTCAGGATGCGATGGTTGGGTCTTACTTGGGCTCTGGCAGGAAGGGTTCTGGTAGGTCCCATGGCAGGTAGAGAGAGTGGCTGTACCTTGGCCAATGTAGGGAGGTGACTATGGTGTCAGGTGAAAGCCCAAAACATTCTGGTCCTAGGGGCAGGCTGAACGTGCTGGCCAACGTGATCCGCAAGGACCTGGAGCAAATCTTCTGCCAGTTTGACCCCAAGCTGGAAGCAGCTGATGAGGTGGGTGCCGCACATCCTGGTCCTGGGCACCCCAACAGGTCCTGGTGTTTGGGAGGTGTTTGGGACTTGAACTGCCAGGCCGACAGACATGGAAAGAGTCACAGGGGCTGGGATGTTTGCAGAAGGTTCCTAAGGCTTTGGGATGTAGGTGCTGCATTGTATAATTCAGGCCAACCTTAGTATTTCCAGCTAGAGAAAATGAGGTCCAGAGAAGTGCAGGGGCTTCTCAGAAGTGTCTCCCTTGAGATTTTTGTTGTTGAGATTTTTGTGCCCACAATCCTTTTATCAGCCTCCAATGACTTGTTGGCTCCAGAGAGGCATGGGGTGGGGGTGGGGGGACTGATGGCTTCCTGTGCCCTTGGCCCGCCAGCCAAGGACATACTTTCTTGCTCCCACCCTGTGGCTTGCCTGTCACTGAGGCCCTTGGCCATACCAAGCCCTCAGGCCTACTGCCTGCCTCCTCTCCTGTGACTTGTTCAAGGCTGTATCTGAATTTCCTTATCTGGATGGTTTGCCTGTCCTTCCCTTGTCTGTGTCCCTCCTTTTTCATACCCACATCTCCCTGGTGTGTGTGTGTGTGTGTGTGTGTGTGTGTGTGTGTGTGTGTGTGTCTGTGTGTCTGTGTCTGTGTGTGTCTGTGTGTGTGTCTGTGTCTGTCTGTCTGTGTAACCTTGTGTGTTCATCCATGTTTACATGTGCATCTGTTTTCCTTTAAAGAGTGAGGGTGGAACTTTGTCTCCAAAGCCTTACTGCCCAGCACAGGTTTTGGCTGGTTAGAGTAACTGATCCAGGAGCACCTGACACATGGTGCCAGAGGGCCCAGGGTCCACATGGCTAGTAGCTCCTAGCTCGGGATTTTCCAGCATGTTGTCCACGTGGCTCAGCCACCTTCACACCTGTAGTAGTCACAAAGGTACCTGCCCCAGAATGGCATGAGAAATTGAAGGGAGGATTTAGAGGAAGAAAACTGAAAATTTTGGCTGAGGAACACTTTTTTTTTTTTTGGTAAAATTTAAAAAATGTAAATATTATTGAAAGGAAAAAATATAAATTGAAAAAGAAATTGACCAGTACTTAAAGAAAATTTGATGCAATGAAAACATTTCCTCCATGATACTTCATTCCTGTGGTGTGTCCATGTGTGCCTACCTGAGTTTATAGTGAGGTGTGTTTTCTGCAGACACAGGTGTCTGTCTAAGAGCCCTGAGGACAGCTTGGGGAGCTGTAGGCATCTGGCCGTTTCACTCACCGAGTTGTCTTTGTTCCATGCAGCTCGGAACGAGCTTGGTTTGTTGGCTTTTTGCTGGCTGCAGTGCTCTGTGTCGGGGCTCTGCCCACTGTAATGAGCCCCTCATCCTTGCGAGTGAGCTCATGACTAACTGTTACATGGCGTCTGGGAGGTTCAGGGGCCTGGACGAGGAGCAGACACCACGGAGCCCTGGGCCCACCCACAGCATGTGCCCCCAGCAGCTGTTCCCTGTTTCTGTTGGCCTTTCCTTTCCCAATTGGATAGGTGCAAAGTGCCTGATTTTTAACATTTTTTTAATATGAATCAACTGAGTATTTTGAATCTCAGTGGTTCTTGTTCTGTAAAGTCCCCTTCATAGCTTTTGCTCATTTTTTTTCTTGGGACTTGAATTTGCTAACCAACTTTGCCTATTGAGAGCAGTTAGCTCTTTCCCTGCATTTGACGTTATCAACTTGTTTCCCTCCTTGGTACTGTGCCTGGCTTTCTTCCCCTTGCTAATGGATTTGTCCTGGCTTAGCTGTCGTACTGCATAGGGACTTTATATATTGTTTAGAAGGTAAGCTTCTCTACTCCTATGTCGCGTCCCCCTCGACCAGCAAGGATGATGCAACTCGCAAAAGCTCTTCTCCAGCAGTTTATTCAGGTCCCTTGAAAACAGTCTTCCGAATGCCCGGGCAGACCCAACCCACAGGCTAAATACTAAATGAACAGCCAATCAAGTAAAGCCAAGTGGTGCTATCTTAGAGGCCCACGTATGCGGAAGCAAGCCAGATCAGCGGTCTTAGCCAAATATGGACTTGTTTACCACCGAGAACGCTCACCGTCGGGCTGGTGGAAGGCGGAGACCAGCGCCATCTTTAAGGCGCGGCACGTCGCAGCTCTCTACAGTTCCTCCTTTTTTATTTTTTCTAAAGTTGGTAGAAGTCCCTGGAAAGGTTTCGTAATCCCCCTATCTGGGGATCTCACGGTGGGCCTGAGCCTGTAGGAGGGCGGTGTTCAAACTCTTACCCGTCTCTGGGTCAGCCTCCCCACTCGGGACTGTCCTGTCTTAGGTGGCTGAGACTTACCCGTCTACTCCGTCATTGACTTGCCAGACCCTAATATCTGTGGAACGAATACCTCAGTGGGCAGGGACTATGCTTAGTGAAGATTTACTTCACGGCAGCAAGCCATGCCTGAGGGGACTGGCCCGCCTCAATGGCGACAAGGGCTTGTATAATCAGGGCTGCATTACGCTTTTGTGTGGCTCTCATTTTGTAGATGTACCATAGGCAAACCAGACAGGCTAGTATCATCAGTATCGCCAAAGAGCCTACGCCCGCCCACTCCTTAAGATGATCCATAGCCGTCTGTATCCAGGAAGTCAAGCCAGTAGCCAGGCTCAGATCCACCCGAGTGGAATTGATGTGGACGATTGTCGCTCTCAGCTCTCTCATCAAATTTTCAAATTCAGCCGACCAATCCTGTAAGAGGAACTTTGACAATTGTCTAGACAAATTAGCAGCCTTTGTAAAATTTTGATACTGCACGGAAGTAACACACAAACCTTGCATTTTCCACTCACACCCCAATTGTGCTAGTTGCCAAAGAGAATCAATCTGTTCTTGTATTAAATCTATGCGTTGATTAACTATCATAAGACCTCCTTTGAGATGAGAATTTATAGAGGTCTGAGTATCCAATGTCTGTGCCACAGTGGCTGAGATGTTATTTAGGGCATTGGCAGTCTGTATAGAACTAGACAAGGCAATAGCTGAGGCAGTAGCTCCCACAGCAGCAATAGTGATAGCAGTAACAATAGCTGTAGTGATGCCAAAATCTCTTTTAAACCTGAATAGCATCATGGTATTAGGAGCCTCTACAGGAACTGGCACATATCGAGGCATTCTAGTCACCACAGCCACAGGAAAGGCTGTGGCATTCCAGCATAGGGCATAAGAACATGTGCCCGGAGTGTATATTAATTTTTCTTTACCCAAGGATGCACTCCCATTACTTACAATCCACAGAAAAGGAGGCCAGAGACATACTGGCGAAGCTAAAAAAGTCTTGTTGTGGTAAGAATGAAACAAAGAATTCCAAGTACCAGAGCCACTACCGCTAGAAAAATCCAATTTGGTAGCGGACCTTAGGGAAAAATTACCTCTTTGATAAATTCCTCCCCCAAGCATAATGACAGGTCCCAAGTCCATGTAACTTCCATTTACTCCATACAAAAGCCACAAATCAAAAGGATTGGTGGCAGTCTGCTGAGGATCCCTAATAGATATATCAAGCATTCCTGTACAAGACTTATTTACTATATTACTAATCATGGGGCTAAAGGAAAAATAATCTTGTTGAACCCAAACTGCTCTGCGCTCTTGACATCCAGTCCAGGGAAAAGGTCCTTCCTCTCCTGTGGATCCTCTACAAAAAGGTGCCCAGCGTGGCTGTCTGGGGGGGTCCCGGTCAGAGACTCGTGTGGGCCACCATCCTTCAAGGCGAGAACCATTGCCTGAAAACAAACCACCACTCCTACCCCCAAACCTCAGTTGTGGTAAAAAAAAATCTGTTGACTGCTGAGACAATTTAATGCATTTTGTATCATCTGACCTATTGAAGCTCATTAAAAAGCACAAACTACCCTTCAAGCTGACATTTCTATTACTCTCTATAGGGCTTCTCTGATCATCAAAGGGAAGGTAGGGTAAGCCTAAGCTTCTATTACTGCTAAATAAGCGTGGAAACACAGTTGCATCATGTCTGACTGGCATCGGCTTTGGGAATATCGACAGGATCCCCCATCTCGGCTCGGTCATTCCTGACATACTCACTGCTACTAACACTAGGATCCTTAGGAAGGTCTTCATGACGAATCTTCCTCACAAGGCATTCAGGCACCCACACTGGATCTTGTTGATCCTGAGGAAAAACACAAACAGACCCTCTCGCCCATGTTAGCACGGGGTCAGGCCCCCGCCAAGAGCCTGTCAGAATGTCCTTCCACTTCACCATATTTTTAGGTGAACCATGGGAATCCTGATGTCTGTCCGCTGCTGAGCGGCCTTGAGCATCCAAATTGAAAAAATTTAAAGTAAATAAGGCTAAAGATATTCTCTCCTTGGGGGTACGGCCTTGGCCTATTAACAGTCCTCTTTAACTGTTTTATTAGAGCGTGTAGCTCCCCTTTAGAATCCGTGTCCTCTGAGTCCTCAAAATCTCTAAAATCTTTAAAATCTCTAAGATCGGGATAGAGAGGAACCTTTTTTTTGTCTCCCTTTTTACTGTTTGTCTGTTTAAATCTTTTGTCTTTGTTACTTTTTTTTTTACTGTTTATTTGTTTAGATCTTTTTTTTTGTAGTAGTTTTAAGGCTGATTCTCCCTCCTTGATCGCGTTACAGCATCTCTGATCTTTTAAACAACTCCTCACTATTTTTCAAATTGGTCTTACTCTATGTTTTAGAGTATCTTGTTCCCAAGCAAAATCCAAGTTCTTGTCTAATTTGTCCCAGCAGGATACCGTAAGATTTCCGGACACCGCAAACCACGGAGCCACGGAATTACATTTATTTAAAAATCTCTCTAGGGTAGACTTTTTAATTTTTAAATTTCTAGCTAAAAGTAGCTCCTGAAGAGCCAGAAAAATTGGATGTGACTCAGACAATCCCATGATTAAAAATTTACTTTTGGTTCACAGCTTCCCCGCGAAACTTTATCTTTTGTTCGCAATCTCCGCGAAACTTTACCGTATGTTTACTATCTCCGCGAAACTTTACCTTTTGTTCGCTATCTCCGCGAAACTTTACCTTGTGTTTGTTATCTCCGTGAAACTTTATTGTCTTAATTTATCTCAGGAACTTACTAGCGCTGTCCCTGACTGTAGGAGTTCTGAGTCTTTTTTGGTTCCCCGTACGGGCCACCACTTGTCGCGTCCCCCTCGACCAGCAAGGATGACGCAACTCGCAAAAGCTCTTCTCCAGCAGTTTATTCAGGTCCCTTGAAAACAGTCTTCCGAATGCCCGGGCAGACCCAACCCACAGGCTAAATACTAAATGAACAGCCAATCAAGTAAAGCCAAGTGGTGCTATCTTAGAGGCCCACGTATGCGGAAGCAAGCCAGATCAGCGGTCTTAGCCAAATATGGACTTGTTTACCACCGAGAGCGCTCACCGTCGGGCTGGTAAAAGGCAAAGACCAGCGCCATCTTTAAGGCGTGACACGTCACAGCTCTCTACACTCCTAGATCCTAAAATATCCCCCAACACTTTTATGCATTTGATTTCATTGGTGTGAGGAGTAAGGTGGCCATTGAGCTCTGGTATGTCCCAAGAAGCCTGGCAGGTTGGCTCAGCACGAACACCAGCTGCCCTTCATTTCCCATCAGAGGTGGCAGGTTCGTCATATCCCACCTTTACCCTCAGGGCTCTGGTGATGTCAAGTACCATCTGGGCATGTACCACGAGAGGATCAACCGTGTCACCAACAAGAACATCACACTGTCACTGGTAGCCAATCCTTCCCATCTGGAAGCTGTGGACCCTGTGGTACAGGGGAAGACAAAGGCAGAGCAATTCTACCGGGGGGATGCCCTGGGTAGGAAGGTGAGCTTGCCTGGGTCCATAGGGTGGCACCTGAAGGTCAGCCTTTGAGAACAGAGCTCCGAGAGACTAGATACTGAGGCCATGGATCCTGGATCTTGTTGGAAGAGCAAATAGGGTGGGCTTCATAGGACGGGGTACAGGATTCTGCTGGCTTATACTCTGCCATCCAGGTCATGTCCATCCTGGTCCATGGGGATGCCGCCTTCGCTGGCCAGGGTGTTGTCTATGAGACCTTCCATCTGAGTGACCTCCCTTCCTACACCACCAATGGCACAGTGCATGTTGTGGTCAACAATCAGGTAAGGGGATATGTGGACTCCATGCCAGGTAGCATGCCCATTCCTAGAAGTCCAGGCTGTGGGATGGTGGGAAAAGTGAGCCAACCCTGGTGTTCATCCCACTGTCCTGCAAATTCCCAACACACATGACTTTAGGTAGAGAACCTGATCCCTAGCCCAGCATGCAACCTCAGACAGGGAACCCGACCCCCAGCCCTGGGTCCTGGTCTGAGAAATTGGTAGATACATAACATATATATGTGTATGTGTGTCTGTATGTATGTACCTACGTATGTATGTATGTGTGTGTATGTATGTACGTACCTACGTATGTGTGTATATATGTATTTATGTATTGTACACACATCTGTATATATATATGTTTATAGACAGTTTTATAACCACTGTGCCTGGAGGTTGTACATCCATAGGTTCAATTGATTATGGATCCAAAATATTAATGCTGGGCATGGTGTTACCTGTCTGTAACATTCCAGCCCTGGGCTTCATAGAAAGTTCATGGACAGTTTGAGCTATCTAGTGAGATCACCTCCGAAAATCCAAGGAGAATGCTTGGCCTTGGGTTGAACCCCAACGCCATACACACAAAAGTATTCAGAAAAAAAAAAACCCAACTAAACCTGTGCCAAACATGAGCAGGCTTTTTGTTCTTGTTCTCTAAAGTTTGTAGTATAGTGACGACTTACACATATGAGTGACATTATATTAGGTATATGATTAAAGGTATAGTGACAGATACTGATTCTAAGAAGATACTGTAGAATTTTGTATCTGGGGGGAGGGTCCTGAAAGAAAATTCACAGGCACCTGGAGACACCCTTATGTAGTAGTAGCATAGAGGATGTGGCAAGGATGGAAGGGATGTAGCCCAGCGGCTGTCCATGGAGCTAGAGGTGACCTTGAGCTCCCTGAGCACATTGGTCTTAGCTGGTAGTCATCTTGCTTTCCTTCCAGGCAGCTGAGGTTAATACCAGCTAGAAACCCTGTGTTCTCTGCCTCTTTTGCAGCAGCTTTTAATCTTTCTTGAGTTTTGCTGGGAGGCAGGACTTTAATAAGACTTCCTTATAAATGAGGACAACTGAGGTTGGGATCTGAAACGTCTTGCCCAGAGCTCCACAGTCGCTGTGGTGGATCAGATCCCCCCGGCCCACGCACTGGTGCAGCAAAGGGACCGGTAAAAGTAGCTCAGCTTCCCTGCTGCTGCTGCTCACCCCCTAGCAACTGCTGTCGTATCTGGCTAAGGACTCATTCACTATTACCCCTTCTTGTCCCCTGTGTGTACTGGGTACCCTAATAGAACCCCCTCTTTCCCAGATCCTTGACCTGTCTGTCATTATCTGTCTAGCCCATCCATAAGCAGGAGTTCTGAGCACTGTGCTGTGTGCTTGCAGTTGCCATTAGAGGCTAAGGTGGGAGGATTACACGATTCCGGACCTCATGTAACCCTGTGTCAAAAAAGTATACACAGAGGGGCACGTCTAGCTTCTCCTGCCCTTGCAGATTGGCTTTACCACAGATCCCCGGATGGCTCGCTCCTCACCTTACCCCACTGACGTGGCACGGGTGGTCAATGCACCCATCTTCCATGTGAATGCAGATGACCCAGAGGCTGTGATCTATGTGTGCAGCGTGGCAGCTGAGTGGAGGAACACCTTCAACAAAGATGTCGTTGTAGACCTGGTGGGTCTGGGCTACTCTGACTGACGCCAAGGCAGGGGTGGGGTAGATGGCTTATTCCTGCTATGCTGGGGATGCTGGGTATATTTGGGGATGCTGGAGCCATGGATGGGGTGAGTAGCTCATTCCTGCCTTGTCAAGAAAGTTACTTGTGTTTGAGGGTGCTGTTCCCAGAGCATCCTTAGTAGCCCTTCCTTGCTGGTACCAAACACACCAGGCGATCTGGAGGTATTGGGCCTGGAGCAGGGGTGGGGGCTCTTTCTGCTGTGCTGATCTAGCTTGGTATATTTGAGGTGCTGTGGCCAGAGCAATGCTGATGGCCCCTCTTGGTGTGCCAAGCTGGTTAGAGCTTTAGGCACTAAGGGCCAGAAGTGCTTTAGACTGAGGGTTAGTGTCACCAAGAACCAACTGTCAGTGCAGAGGCCTGGGCATAGGGCATTCATTCGGTGACAGGTGAGAGTGGGTCCTTTGGGGTGCTTCAGATTGGGCCCTGGCTGCGTGTGCACCAAGCACAAAGCCTGTAGTAAGGACTGAATCCCCCCCCCCCCCCGGCTGCCTATGCAGGTCTGTTACCGCCGGCGTGGCCACAATGAGATGGATGAGCCCATGTTCACTCAGCCGCTCATGTACAAGCAGATCCACAAGCAGGTACCCGTGCTGAAGAAGTATGCAGACAAGCTGATTGCCGAGGGCACGGTCACTCTACAGGAGTTTGAGGTAAACAGGCAGGACTCCTGACCACTGGGACAAACCTCAGATGGACAGAACGGGAGCATGGGATGACTCAGATGACATCAGCCCAGGGCTAGACATTGGAGATTTAAAGGAGTGGCTGATGTTCCTTGTCTCCTGAAGTCCCCGGTTTTAACAGGGGGCAGGAATTAAGGGCATGGTCATAGCTGGGTGTGCGCTGTGATGTGGGAGAAGCCAGGTTTTAGACAAGAAAGGGATCTTTCTGTAGGGATATCCTGAAAGGGTCCTCTAAGATGTTTCCTTGCATTGGGATCATGCTCGAAATTGTCTATGGACATGTTAGCTCTTCTGCCTTTATGGACAGAACCTCTGAAAACGAGGTCTGAGTCTCTCCTCTGTCCCCCTGGATGTCCTTCTGGAGCACACTCCAGGCTCATCAGGCTCTGGAGTATTTGTCCAGGGCCACTCCGAACCCTGCGGTCTAGGCCCCTGAACATGCATCAGACCTCTGAACCAAGAAGTAGAGGGTCGTAGAACTTGGTGATGGAGTCCAGGGCTTTTGAGTCTGGGCTGACTGAGCCTCTTGGATACCCAGTATCTCACTGTCTGTCCACACCTTCCTCTCAACTCCAGGAAGAAATTGCCAAATATGACCGGATCTGTGAGGAGGCATATGGCAGGTCCAAGGATAAGAAGATCCTGCATATAAAGCACTGGCTGGACTCCCCCTGGCCTGGTGAGTGAGGTGTATGCAGCTGAGTGATCCCCTTGAAACTCCCGTGAGTTTAGCTGGAGGAACAGGACTGGGTGGCTCTAGAGAGCAGCCACTGCAGAGCCAGAAGCTGAGGCTTTGTCGCTGACATGCAAGTGTGAGATGTTCCTGCAGGTGGAGGCAGGCCGATGTGGAGGAGGTGGCATCAGTACAAGTGTCGCCTGGGCCTTGCCAGGGATGGGGGTTGCAGGTACTGGGGGTTTCTGCTAAGAGGGACCCTCTGGTGGGGCCAGGCTGGGTCAGCTATGACACCAAGGTCCAGGGGAATTTTGGGGCAGGTGTAGGAATTATAGCTGTGAGTCTGTCGGTGGCAGCCACCAAGGGCATATATTGATACCTCTGGAGGTAAAGGGTCACAGCCTTTCTGCCTCGGGGAAGAAAGCTGGCCAGGGGTATCAGAGTCCCATCACCACCAAGGTATGAATGGAGTCTGTCCCCTCAGGTTTCTTCAATGTAGATGGGGAGCCCAAGAGCATGACATGCCCTACCACGGGCATCCCGGAGGACATGCTGACCCACATTGGCAACGTGGCCAGCTCTGTGCCCCTGGAGGACTTTAAGATCCACACAGGTAAGGAAGAATTCTGCTCGGAAGGAGAACATGGGTGTACCACTAGCTCAGGCCTAGGCCAGAGGGTAGCCCCATGAGTTTCTGGCTTTTGAGCCTGGCTAGTAGGTGGTCACTGACTGTGGCCCCTTAGCTGTGGCCACTGTAGTTTCTGTTTCAGAAGCTTGGGGCTTTGTGGTTTAAGTAGGATGTCTGTGTCTCCTCTAGATGGCTTCTGGGGGCCCAGCTCTGTCACAGTGTGCATGTGGCACCCACTGATGGCGTCCAAGCTCAGTGCTGCATTCTTTGCATACTGCAGGGGTCGTCCTGGATGTGTACTTCTATAGCTTTGTCTTCTCTCCTGGAGAGCAGGGACAGTCCTCCATGGGATTGTCATAGAGAATTCTTTCCCAGTACACTATCATTTGCTCCTTTAGAGGGGACACCCAGGTCAGCCCTGGCCTGGCTGCAGGTCAGGGGGGAGAGTCTGTGGGGACCACCCACAAGATTTGCTGTCTCGTGGAGCACTCACCCCAGGGCTCTGGTGCTTCAGCCATCCACACCTGTGGCTGAACCGTGTTCCTCGTGTCCCCTTCTCGTAGGCCTCTCTCGCATCCTGCGTGGCCGTGCAGACATGACCAAGAAGCGCACAGTGGACTGGGCATTGGCAGAGTACATGGCCTTCGGCTCACTGCTGAAGGAGGGCATCCATGTGCGGCTCAGCGGCCAAGATGTGGAAAGGGGTACATTCAGGTGAGGCTGAGGCAGGCTGGGCCCTGGTCCCCTAGGCGCTGGTCTTACCTTTATTGAGCCCGTGGATCTCATAACTCAGCAAAACACAGGCAGTGTCCCTGGGTTAGCATTGGAGATTTGAAGTAGACCTGGCTCTCTGTCCTCTGGGAACAAAACACTTGTCTGGCTAAATCCAGGGCCAGGGCCAAGTTTTCAGATGACAGTTGAGTCCCTTTCCTGACCATCACAGAAAGCACGCCAAGCTGACTGGTTGGCCCAAGCTGGTGGTCATTTGCGGCCCTCAGGAGCCTTTATTTCTATATTTGGTGACCTGCGTCAGCCCACTCTTCCCACTTTGCTTCATGCGTTTTGGGATCCGAGTGAGGACTCCTATTTCTTCCAAGTTTGGGCCCTAAATCTTCAGAGTCTTGACTCGGTGCCATGTTCACTGGCTTCCAGGACCACAAGCCACTTTTCTATTCTCGGAGTTCATTTCTGCCAGCCTTATCTCAGCCTGGGATCCAGGCAGCCATCAGCTACACCCTGAGCTGCATGCCAGTCTTTGTTGGGCTTGGGTCTCAACCAGGTGGCCTGCTTACTATTCCATCTTGGGATCTCCACAGTGGTTCCCAACTTCTGTGAGCATGGGCAGGGTAGGTATGGTTGATGAGATAGTAGGATAGGTAGGGGATGGTCAACCTTCTTGGTGTGACCATTCCATAGGACCTTTTAGGTTTTGGGGGACAGTGACAAGATCTACCTACTTGCTGCTGCCCAGGTCTGGAGTAGATGACAGCCTACCTGCTCTTGTCCCTATCTTGATTTCTCTCTCTCTAGCCACCGGCACCATGTTCTCCATGACCAGGAAGTTGACCGGAGGACATGTGTCCCAATGAATCACCTGTGGCCTGACCAGGCCCCCTACACCGTGTGCAATAGCTCCCTCTCGGAGTACGGTGTTCTAGGTGGGTGGGTGCTCACTGGGGTGCCTCGGGGTCTGGGAGGGCTGGCAATCTCAGAGATTGGGAAGGAGGACAGAGATGCTAGAATGGCTCTGAGGAACTGTGATTGGGAGCTGAGATCATGTCCCACATGGTCCAACAGGCAGCTTAGTTGGGGGAAGGGGATGTTTGCTTTGTTTTCGATATGACACCTGAACTCTTTCTCTGGATGCCAGCCACAGAAGTCCAGTAGAATCCTTAGCAGTACGTAGCTACTGACCACCTGGCACTAAGCCAGGCCCTGAACTTAAGTGGGCTTAAGCCCATCTTCTCTATCCTGCACCCCAGGAGCCCAGTGTTAAGGTTTGGCTTAGGGTCATCCTTCCCCTCAGCTTACCTGAAGCCAGCACACTTTACCTTTACTTCTTCCTGGGGTTCAGCCCCACATGTGGGGAGCTGCCTCTGGGCTTGTCCCTGCCCTTTCTCCGGAGCTTTGCACATATTTTCAGGGGTGTTTTTGGTTGATGATCTGGAGTGTCCCCAGGTTGTCTTTGGTCCTGGGCCGCAAAAAGCTGAACATGGCACCACGTGGTGTAAGAAGAGCATGCTTCCACACCCAGGAAGGCACATCCAGGCCTGTGTGACCTAGTGAGACCCTGGCATTTTCTGGCCTATTGGGAAGGGCAGGTTGGGACTGGTAGCATATGCTGAGGACAGGCTGGGTTTAACTGGATCCACTGCTACTTGGGGACATTGCACTGAGCTCTGTCTTGCTGTCCTTTGCCTAGGCTTTGAGCTGGGCTATGCCATGGCCAGCCCCAACGCCCTGGTCCTCTGGGAAGCTCAGTTTGGCGACTTCCACAACACAGCCCAGTGCATCATCGACCAGTTCATCAGCACTGGCCAGGCCAAGTGGGTGCGGCACAATGGCATCGTGCTCCTGCTGCCCCACGGCATGGAGGGCATGGTGAGGGCTGGAGGCCCTTGCAGGCCTAGCCTGAGAGGGGTGGGGTTACCCCTTGATCCCTTGAAGAGCCTTCTAGGCCCCTGGAACTTGTGAGCCAGACTTGTGGGCAAGGTGGGAACAGGTGTAGACAGGGTTAATAGGCCCTTAAGTCATCTAAGCCTGAGGTCTGCAGGCTCAGTCTGGGTCGCATATGTACTTTCAGGGTCCAGAGCACTCCTCTGCAAGGCCAGAGAGGTTCCTGCAGATGAGCAATGACGACTCAGACGCCTACCCAGTAAGTGCTGACTGCTGTCCCCAGGCAGGGGGTAGAGACCAGGTACTGAGTGCCCCTCTAGACACCGGTGTCCTCTGCAGGTGTTCACTGAGGACTTTGAGGTGAGCCAACTCTATGACTGCAATTGGATTGTGGTGAACTGCTCTACACCAGCTAGCTACTTCCACGTGCTGCGCCGGCAGATCCTGCTGCCCTTCCGCAAGCCAGTGAGCTGCCCCTGGCCTGTTAGCACCATGGCAGTGCAAGAGTTGGGTGTGGGGACCTGTAGATAGGTAGGGGCTACTGGCAGCTGGCTTTTTACCTTCCAGCTGATTGTCTTCACGCCCAAGTCCCTGCTGAGGCACCCTGATGCCAAGTCCAGCTTTGACCAGATGGTGTCCGGTATGTGCCTGATCTGGCCCTGGTGGGCCCCCTTCACTTGGATGGTGACCTGTGAGGCCTGGTAGCTGATCCATAGTTCCCATCCCTGGAGCTCCCTTGTCTTCCCACCTCTGTCCTCATTGGCCCAACAGCAGCTCCCGTACTGCTCCTCACCTGCCACAGCATTGGGAGATTGGCACTTGACTAGATCAGATTACTTGGAAGATCCAGGATCCCAGGTGATGGCAGGCTCTCTTAATCATCAGGAAGGGCTGCCAAGAGGTGAGACACTGGTAGAGCAGTGTCTGGTTTGCTGAGTACTGAGTGTCATTATCTGTCATCTGTCTATCATCTATCTGTGTATCATCTATCATCTACCTATCTGTCTATCTATCTACCTACCTGTCATCCATCCATCCATCTACCTACCTACCTACCTGCCATCCATCTGTCCACCCCTCTGTCCGTCCATCCATCCATCCACCCACCTACCTGTCATCTATCTACTTACCTACCTACCTATTATCTGTCTATCTGCCCATCTGTCCATCCATCAATCCATCCACCTATTTATCTACCTACCTACCATCTGTCCGTCCGTCCATCCATCTGTCTATCTGTATTTTCACTGATGAACCAAATAGACATTGCTGGGATCCTGGTTGCCCTCTCCCAAAGCACTCAGCTTCATTGGCCTGAGAATCAGGGGCCAGGTAAAGCACATGAAGACTTGAAGTGGGATGTAGTAGGGGAATCAGGGAGGCTCAAGGATGAAGCCAAAAAAAAAGGCCAACAACTCAACTATTTGGCTGAGTCCTGAATAGTAGTGGAGACAGGGTTTAGACAGTCGGCCTCAGAAGCATGCATAGTTGATGGTTTATTGTTGTGTTTTGTTTTCATCTGTGTGTGTGTCCACTGTGGGAAGGCAGCTGTAGCGGGCCATCAGAGCCCCAGCAGTGTGGCTGGACCCCCCGTGGACTGGCAGCTCTGTCCCCATACCTGGGAGCAGTTGCCCACTGTGTTTTGGTGCCCTCAGGAGGTATGCTTACACAGGCACATCAGAGCAGCTTCCTGCGGACTTTTGCAGTATGTTCAGGAAGGAGAAATGCTTGGCCAAGGCTGGGAGATCAAGACTCTGGCCACGGGGCTAAGAGAAAAGGGATGTGCAGTGGCCTTCCAACAGCTTCTCACCTATGTAGGGCTGAGCGCCATGTGTAGTGTGGCACAAGTTGGGGGAGCAGATCTGGAGCAGATGGTGCTATCATGGATCCATCATGTTACCTTCTCTGTCCTTTGGGGGCCCTCACCATTCCTATACCCCACACCTTGAATGTACCTACCTGGTCCATCACTTAGGAACTAGCTTCCTGCGGATGATTCCAGAGGATGGCCCTGCAGCACGGTCTCCTGAGCAGGTGCAGCGGCTCATCTTCTGCACGGGAAAGGTGTACTATGACCTCGTGAAGGAGCGCGGCAGCCAGGGCCTGGACGAGCGAGTGGCCGTCACCCGCCTGGAGCAGGTTCGCTGAGCCTCGTGGGCACTGGTGGTGACGGACGAGGTCAACTCCGCAGCCCCTGGCTCCGAGCAGTGTGTGGGCGTGACTGTGAGGCACAGGCCAGGCCTGCACATGTTGTCCCTCCTTGACGGAGCCTTTGTATCCCCACTTCCCCAGATCTCTCCGTTCCCTTTTGACCTGATCATGCGGGAGGCAGAGAAGTACTCGGGCGCTGAGCTGGTGTGGTGCCAGGAAGAACATAAGAACATGGGCTACTACGACTACATCAGTCCACGCTTCATGACTCTCCTTGGCCGCTCCCGGCCCATATGGTACTGGGCTGGGGAGTTCATTATCTGCCTCCCACCTCTGCTAGCCTGCCTTTGGGTCTTGAGCCTGGCAGTCCCATACTGACTTTCCCTGCCTCATTGACAATACCACTCAGAATTAGCCTCTGTCCTTCTCTGGCAAGTATATGAGTTCCTTCAGGCTCTGAGCCCTACAGGATAACCTATCAGGGTTGGGCAGATTACCACTGTGACCTTCAAGGACAGTAGGCCTATGTATTCTGCAGCCAGGATCAAATTTCAGACCCTCTTTTGTGACTCAAATCTCCTCCCTTTGATCTTAGCCCCTAGCCCCCTAGCCGTGGCACTGCCTCCCCTCTGCCAGGAAAGTGATAGGATAGCCGAGTTTGCAGGCCAGCCTCCTGAGCTGCCTAGCAGGTGCTCGGCACGTGTATCTTTGTCTTTGGGAAGGTGACCTAGGGATGAGAAATGTGGACAGGCCAAACATGTGTTTGCTCTCAAAGTCTCTGGGGTGTGGCATGAGTGTTGTCTCCATGGGCATGGAGCAGGCAGCTTCTCCCTGTCCTGTGGCTGGGCAGCTGAGCTTATTGTAGGACCACAGTGCACCAAGAGGACTGCCCAGGCAGGCTGTTACCCTCATGTGTGTGACCCTACAGTTGTAGACTGAGTGTGCATCTAGACCCAGCCCTTTCCCTTAGCTGACTCTCCTCCTCCTCCAGGTACGTTGGCCGGGAGCCAGCAGCTGCTCCAGCCACTGGAAACAAGAATGCTCACTTGGTGTCGCTGAGGAAGTTTCTGGATACTGCCTTCAACTTGAAGGCTTTTGAGGGCAAGACATTTTAGAATGAAGCCAGGCCTTGCTGATGGGGGCTGTCTGGGAACTCTGGAGGCCCCAGATGCTCCACACTCATGTAGCAGTTGGGACCAAAGAACATCGCTGCCGGCTTTGGTCTCTGTTATTTCAGAATTGGTCAGGACCAAGGCTTAGCACTCCTCAGATGGAGGGGATGTAGGTGTACTCTCTTCCGCCAACCCTGCTGACCTTTCTGGATTTTTTTTGGTGGGGGGAGTGGTGGTGGTGGTTTCTCTAGCTGTATTGGTCTTGTCCCTAGACAGCCACTGGAGCTGTGTACTGTCGTTCCCGTCCTGGCAGACTTAGTTGCCATTCACCCCATTGTCTTCATCTATAGATTGAAAGAGATGCTCTCTTTTGTCCTCTTGGAAGTAGAGATTTCAGCAGTAACAGTAGGTGAAACATACCCACACGACGAGATACAGCACACACGTGTGAACCAAAGAGCAGAGGAATAAAGGCGTGTTCAGCAAGACTTGTTGTTTTCCTTTCAGACTACAAAGCTGGGGAAGGGATGGCTGGGGTGGCGTGGGAAGAGAAAGAAATTATGTCGGTGACCAGAACAGATTTTTCCCTTGAGCCTCAGGCAGGGGCTTTCTGCTTCTCTTTGGTCTCTCCATCCTCCTCCATTGCTGAGTTTGTGCCTGCTAAGATGCTGGGGCGTGGCGGGGGGGGGGTGATGTGGCACTAGAACTTCCTACAAATCATCTCTTCATGTGCCCCCTTCCCAGAGCGCCTCCTTGGAAATAGATGCCGGGGCCTCCAGGTGCAAGGCTGCAACTTCATGGCGGTTCTTCAGACTTGGGGTCCTGCCTGGGAGATAGACATGTGGTTCCCTCTTCTTTCTCTGCCTCCCTTTTTCTTTCCCTTCTTATGGAATCCAAGATCTGGCACATGCTAGCATGAGTACCACTGAATGACACCTGTAGCCATGTTTGGGGTTATGGGGTTTTGTTTGTTTTTTGAAGTCAGGGTTTCTCTGTGTAATTGCCTTGGCTGGCCTGGACTCTATAGACCAGGCTGGCCTTGAACTCAGAGGTCCCCCTGCCTTTGCCTCCCAAGTGCTGGGATTAAAGGCTTGCATGTTTTATTTTTATTATCATACTTACAATTTCATATATGTATGTCTTGCATTCTGGTCACTCTCCCCTACAATCTCTATGCATCCTCTCCCTTCCCCGTCCTCACGAACTTTCTTAAGTTCATATCTATTTGTTGTATGTTGATTTATCAAGATTAACTACTGCTATTCATGTGACTGGGTCAGGAGATACTTACTGGAACTTAGCAGAGGGTATACATTTAAAGACTGAGGCCTGCCCCAAATCTATTAATAATGTAGTTTTCTTTTTTTTTTTTTTGGTTTTACGAGACAGGGTTTCTCTGTGGAGCCCTGGCTGTCATAGACTCACTTTGTAGACCTGGCTGGCCTTGAACTCACAGAGATCCACCTGCCTCTGCCTCCCCAGTGCTGGGATTAAAGGTGTGCACCGCCACGCCCAGCATTTATAGACAGCTGTGAATTGCCATGCGGGTGCTGGGATTTGAACCCCAGTTCTTTAGAAGAACAGTCAGTGCTCTTAACCGCTGAGCCATCTCTCCAGCCCCTATTTTATGCCTTTTTTTGGTTCTAGGAATCTAACCCAGAGCCTTTAGTATGCTGAGCATTCATTTTGCCCTTGAAGTATATTTCCAGCCCATGACAATGGTTTAGTTAACTGAGATGTGAGTCCTGTGGGAAGAAAGTAAAGGTGCTGTAGGTGTCAGGAAGGTTCCCTGTTTGAAGGAGGAGGAGTCTCATAGGAATGAGAGTTGATCTTAACCTGGACTAGACACAGGGAAACTAACAATGGGGTTCCACTGGGAACATCCTTGAGAAACAAGCCTGGGGTTGCAGTGGGAAGTGTAAAGTGCCAGGAGCCTTAAATTCAGCTTGCTGGGTACACTTCAGTTCTACCATAAGACTACACAGAGGGGTGCAAGTAGGCTGGAGGGGCCTCCTATGCAAAGAGGATGATTTAGATCACTAAATGGGGGGGGGACTCATGAAGCAAGGGCTCCTAGTCCCTCTAGTAAAAGTTGATTGGGAAATAAGCATTTTCAGATGGTCTGCGACTACTTTAGAGGACAAGAATAGTGGTGTTTTAAATAATTACTGTTTACCAAGCTCATTTAACATAACCAAGTATTTAGAATGATGGTTAAAATAACTTACACATTTAGTATGATGTATTTCAGTTTCTGAAAGCTCACAAATGGTAACAGCCTAATACACTCAGCAGAACTGTTGTAAGTGAAGATGAAAGTTTCCTTGATAAAAGACTAAAGGAAACCAGGCGTGGTGGCGCATCCCTTTGATCCCAGCACTCGGGAGGCAGAGGCAGGCAGAACTCTGTGACTTTGAGGCCAGCCTGGTCTACAAATCGAGTCCCAGGACAGCCAGGGCTCTGTTACACAGAGGAAACCCTGTCCTGAAGAGCCAAAAAAAAAAAGGCCAAAAGAAGGAGTTTTTGACTACCAAGTCATTCCTACAGAAGATGTCAGAGAGAATACCTAAGACTAAAGAGAAAGAAAAATATACCCAAGAGGCTACAAGAGGAATAAAATAAATGATGCTTAGCAGAAGAAAGCTAAGAAACACCCAAATGCTACAAATTAACAATAATGACAGGAATCAATATAACTTTTCAATAATAATTGAATATTAAATGATCTTGGTTCCATCATGAAAAGATAAGGAAATAGCATATTGGATTACAAAACAGAATTTTTAAAAAAGAAGTTCTGTTCCCAAGAAACACATCTCACTATCAAAGATAAATACTATCATTTTTAAAAATAATGGAGAAAGATATTCCATGCAAATGGAACCAAGAACAGGTGGTGTTGCTAATCCAATCTCTGACAAAACAGACTTAGAAGGAGAAAGACACATCAGACTGATCAAAGAAATAGTCCATCAAGAGAAAATTAGAATTCTAAATACATACTCACCAAAACCAGGCACATCCAGTTTCATAAAACAAGTACTATGAGATTAAAAAATTAATCCTAACAGTAATATGATACCACACCGTTATTATTAGATAACTGGACAAAAATGAATATAGATACATTGGAGCCGAGGTATATCATAGGTCAAATGGATGTAACAGACATCTCAGAACATTCCGCCCAGCTACCAAAGCGTATACTTTCTTTTTTTGTTTGTTTTAATATTTATTACTTCAGGTTACATCTCCATCACAGTGCCCTCTTTCCACCCCTCCCAGTCCCGCCCTCCCACCCTCTACCCCCCATCCCTTCCATCCCACTCCTCTGGAGTGGAGTGTCCATACATATCAGTCTTCTGCCCCAGTTCAGCAGTCATATGAGGGCCAAGAGCCTCTTCATACACTGGGGCCTACAAGGCAGCACCACTAGGGCAAAGTGTCTCACTGACAGGAAACAAAGTCTATGTTCATGTTCCCTTTGGTACATTGGTTGTAGTATAGATATCCTGTACTATATGGCTAAAATCCAATTATAATTGAATAGATGCCATGTGCATCCTTCTCAGTCTGGGTTAGCTCACCCAGGATGAGCTTCTCTAGTTCCATCCATTTGGCTGCAAATTGCATGATTTCATTGTTTCTGATAGCTGAGTAGTATTCCATCGTGTAGATGTACCACAGTTTTTTAATCTATTCTTCAGTTGAGGGACATCTGGGTTTTCGGTAGCGATATCTTAGAAAACTTGGAATAGCTCTGCCTTGGGACCCAGCCATACCACTTCTGGGTATACATCCAAATGATTCCTCACCAAATAAATCACAAGGAAGTTTCTTCATCTATGTTCATAGCAGCCTTATATGTAATAGCTACAAATTGGAAACAACCAGATCTCTTTGGAAGATCTGATTTTCCAGGCATTATCAGTCTTGTACCTTGGGGACATTATTAAGTGCAATAAGAATCATGATGCAGACATTGTGAATGTTTGACTAGCCAGATCAACACGATGGATTACAAAAGACAGGGAGGCTGTATGTGCACAGTGTAAATTTACTAGACCAACGTGTGAGTCTTAGCCACTGTGATGGAGCACAAAGTAGGAGATTTCATCATGTTCCTGAGAATTATGCTATAAATGGATTATTTATTTCTGGAATTTTCCATTTAATATTTTTCTGACAGTGGCAGACCAACCAAATTGAGTGCAAATGGGGTGAAGCACTATCTCTGGTTTCAGACTTCCTCTGAAGATTTTGGAATGTAGTCCAAAGGATAGGAGGATCACTGCAATAGAGATTATGGATTCTATTCTTTGGTGAGCCAGGAGAGGTCTAATGCCTAGACCAGATACCTTGAAGGGCTTTAGTTATTTTAGGTTTTTGTCCAGACTCCTCTTTAGGTCCAGAGACTCAAAGCAACTGCTGTTGCAGGCATCTAAGCAGACTTTGCTTCTCAGCACCTGACTGTAAGCATTTCTGACAGTCCTGCATCTGATACAGAATACTCTCAGTCCTGTTCCTGGAGAAACCAAACTTCTTGCTCTGGCTCTAGTGCTCACATACCCTGTGGCTTCTAGACTGTCTACTATTTTCCCCTTCAGTCTTGTTTCTGGTCTTGGGATCTTTATCATTTTTTTTAACTGACTATGTTACAGGGCTCCTCTCTTAACATTATACCTGTCATTGTGATGTATTGATAGCAGAGCATCATGCTGAAGTACAATGCCTTCTCGCAGGATGTCTTAGAGTGCATTTCATGGGGGCCACAGACATAACCTGTAGAATTTGCATGCACAAAGTCCATGGAACAGTGTACAGAGAGAAGGGATGTGACCAGAATGGATCTGAGCATTTTTGCTACCAGTGCTGATGGAAAGTTGGCTCTATGTTTGGTTACAAGAGGAGTTCATGAATTTTGTGTCTACTTTCTGTCCATTTGTCACTGTCTGTAAGAGCCACATTCTAGAATAGATGTGTGACATTTCTTGGCCCATCCATATCTTTCTTGGGGTAATTTGATAAACAGTTTTAGTAAGACTATATGTAGGGAATGGTGGAAGGACCCAAACAAAGCTGGTTATAGTTTCTAGAAGAAAGGGATATGAGTGTTGGTCAGAACTAACTGCAGATGGCTGTCCTCTGTTGCCTGAGGCAGTATGAAGACAAGGGCAGTACCCAGCAGTCATCAGTGTTTTCAGATTCTTACTGTGTGTCTATGAATATAATGTAGAAATGATAAGATACAAGGGTAGATTATTGAATCTGCTCTGAAACTTAAAACTATTGTTATTCTCAAATAAGGTAATCTTTTGATACGTTGGTATAGAATTTTGTATATAGATAAAAAATAAGATTAATTTTGATTCATTGGTATAGAATTTTATTGACACGTTATGTATATTTCAACTCTTATATAAGGTATTATGCCTATACAACTCATTTAAAAGTACAGGTTTACTTCCATTCCTTTTATGGGTTGCTATTGCAATCTGTTTAGGAGTCTGAGTAATACAGGTTGATTGCTGACCAGTCAAGCTCCTGGTCATGTCAAATACTAGTCTTAATTTATCACAAAATAGACTTAATAGGTTAAACAAATAGTAAATGGTTAAAAATATACAGTTTGTTCAAAGATAGAAGATAGATAATAGATGTCTTCAAAACCCTCAGAGGCAAACAGAAAATGGCATTTAAAGACGTTTTTATTATTTTAAGAATTGTTTGACTCAAGACAGTCAGCTCCTGACAGCTCCCATTTGACTTGGAAGAAGACAATGAGCATCAAAAAGAAATCTCCCATCAGGAGATAATTCCTATTGGGCAAAAATGCCTATGTTCTCTCAACAGACTATATATATATACAGTCCAAAGATGGACCAATGCAGGTAAGTCGATGTCCTGATTCTACAGAGACAGAATGGGAAAATCCTTCTTATTTCCTGCTGCACAATTATGTCTGTGAGATATGCTTCCTCAGAGGGCTGAAGATGATGCTCCAATGGTATCAAGAGATATTTGGGACTGTCTAGGCAGCAAACTGTCATTTTTTCTTTTTGGAAGCTGCTTTCTTGTACTTCCTACTCACTTAAATAATAACTTTATCCCTTCTGGTGTCTATGATGGGGTTGAAGGTATAATAGTTATAAAATTTCAATTGAACTTGAGTTGTTTAGGATTTAAAAGGATATTTTCAAGTCTAAATCTTTAGGTTTATAAATATAAGATATGATAGAAATTATTTAGGTTCAGAACTTTAGACACACCAAGATAGATAGATGATTTTTTTTCTTCTTCAAGATTGCCTGATACAAATAGGCTAAGCATTATGTGTGTAACTTTTACTATATGACTTAAAAAATTTAGCCTTTTTATTAGACAAAAGGAGGGAATTGATGGGTAGTGTTAAGCATTCTAGATGTTAATTAATTGGTCCTGCTTGCTGTCTGTTACTTACATTGTCTCTGATTGGTTAAATAAATGCTGAGGCCTAGAGATTGGGCAAATATGGAGGTAGGAGGTAGGCAGGACTAAGGTACTCGGGCTTCAGAGACAGAGAACATCTGGGGGAAGAAGAAGCTCCAAGAAGCCAGGAGCAAGCAAGGAGTACATACCCCATGGATTAGATTAAAGAAGATCATTCCATATGGCCTGGAACATCGGCATAGTGTGGAGAATAGCAGTCCAGAGGGACGTATGTATATATGGGGTCATATTTGGGTAATAAAATTATGAGCTAGCTTAGATGGGCTAAGATTGCACAATTCAGGCCAAGGCTTGTTAAAAATCCACATGGTGTATTCATTTATAATGGCAGGTTAAGGATTAATGCCACTAAACCAATTTAATATAATATAAATACTGGCAAATAATTTAATTAGACATGTTTTTCTACATGTGTCTACCTTTTTTGTTTGTTTGTTTTTTTTCTCGAGACAGGGTTTCTCTGTGTAATACTCCTGGCTGTCCTGAACTCACTTTGTAGACCAGGCTGGCCTTGAACTCACAGAGATCCGCCTGCCTCTGCCTCCCGAGTGTTGGGTTTAAAGGTGTGTGCCACCACACCTGCCCCCCCCTTTTTTTTTTAAACTCAGCATTGCCTCTCAGACCCCCCTCCCTGGGAGGCACACCTAACGTGTGTGCTTTTGATTAGAGGCTGAAGGTCAGAAGGTTAGGTTGCTTTTCTGGACACCAAGGTCACCATTGACTTCACTCTCTGTGCCTGGGTGGAGGTGCTTAAAGCTGTTATGAGAACTAAGAAGAGTGGTCCATAGATACTCTCACCCTGAGACTGCTCAGTGCTCAGTCATGTTGATCAGTGTGGGTCCAACTGGGCTCCTTTGGTTGCCTCCTTAAACGAGGAGTGGGAGAATACAGAGAGCTGTTTCCTTTTGAACTTTCCAATGTGATCAGAGGGAATTCTCAAAATTTGGAGGTAGGAGTGGGACCATGTAGCAAATTATGCACCTCCACAGGCTGTTTGCACCTCTCCATCTAGCTGAAGTGCAAAATGAAAAACACCTGCAGCTATCCCCTTCTCAGAATGTCAGACCCAGAAAGAGAGGGCTGCAGAGGACAGAGGTCAGGTTTCAATACTTCAGATCTTGAACTATAGTCTGAGTAGACAAAAACAAAGAGGGGACATTGGGGCAGTCCTCCATGTGTACTGATGGCTTCACTTGTTATTTGAATCACACAGTCTAGGCTACTTTAAAAAAATGAGGGCCAGGGGTGGTGGTACATATCTTTAATCACAGAACTCAAGAGGCAGATACTGGTGGATTTCTATGAGTTCAAAGCCAGCCTGGTCTATGTAGGGAGCTCCAGGATAGCCAGGGCTACATAGTTTCAATAAATACAAATAAAATAAATAAATAAATAAATAAATAAATAAATAAATAAATAAATTTGTGATGCTGATAATGGAATCCTAGGAGGGCCCATTTTATAGGTGAGAAAACTGAGAAATAAGAGGCTGGATAATTTTTCAGTCTTCTAGAGAGACGGCACTCAGAGTCTCTACCTGGAGCCCTGCTGACCAGCAATAAAGACTGTGAGCTTCCCTTTTTTTCTGGTTCACCATCCCATCATACGACATACATACATGCTTCTACACAAGCAATTGTTGAAATGTTCCTCAGACACACATGTATGTGTCCAAACTGTCTTGCACTAGAACAGTATTTGGAGACTATCATGTTGCCTGCTCTTTTGAACAAGATGGTCGCTATCCTTGCTGGGTGGGGCTGGGACTCATCTATAGCCAAGTCCAGAAAACAGCAACAATTGCTGTGACAAACTGAACCGCATACTGGGAAGTGTACTACTTTCCCAAACATGTCACAGTGGCAAATTGTTCCTCTCAGGAAAGGTTCCACAGATCCTTTCCCCTAACATGCCCCCTACACCTCAGCATCAAATGGATAGAGTCCAAGTGCTTCCAGCAACCCTGTTTGCATTCTCTCCCACTCATCAGCACCCTCCCTACCACCCCACACAATCTTCCTAACTCCCTCTGTAGAGGTTAGATAAATTAGATTTAGAAAATATATAGGAGTTTCTGATACTGTCTCTTAATTCGGGACATGAACAGCATTATCAGCATGAAGTCAGCAAAAACAGGAAAGACTCAATAGACTGAAAAACAAGTTTGAAGTCAGGAAAACAGGAAAGACTCAATAGACTTGAAGAAACAAAGTATCTGGCCTGACATTGTTTTCAGCTGCTAAGTGGGCAGAGCCCAAATTAAACTGAAACAGAGTTCCTTCTATTTAAGGACAGTGCATGGAGCCCAGAAAAAGAAGAGGCCCCTGATGCTAGAGAGCTCCAAGAGTCCTGCTAAAAAAAGGGCTGGCCATTGATGGCCAGCTCTCTCCCTGAAGCA
>CAJQZJ010014563.1:1942460-1954937 GCA_907164525.1 Lophiomys imhausi | reverse complement strand
TTGTGTCTACAGTCAGAGAGAGGTTCTGACATGGCTGGTTACGTTGTGTCTACAGACAGAGAGAGGTTCTGACATGGCTGGTTACATTGTGTCTACAGACAGAGAGAGGTTCTGACATGGTTGGTTACGTTGTGTCTACAGTCAGAGAGCCAAGAGAGATGAATGCTGGTGCTCAGCTCACTTTTTATGACCCCCCTCAGCCCCTGTGATCATGCCATCTACTTTCAGGGTGGATTTTCCCTCTTCAATTACCACCCCCTGGCCCCTCCATCACAGTGATGCCCAGTGATGTGTCTCCTAAGTGATTCTAAATCCAGTCAAGCTGACATTGAAGATGGATCATCACACCTTCTGGTATTCTCCATGCAGCTGTGGAGGGTTGATGAAATGACTTACGTGTTTTATGCTTGAGTAGGAGGCACAAAGGAAAGATGACATGGCTGCTGCTGTTAGGTGCCCTTGACCCTCTCAGCAGACAGACATAGCTACAATGTGTCAGATATTTTCTCAGAGACCAGAGGAGGAGCCTACATCTTTCTTTCTTTTACTATTCTTGTGTTACAAGCTCTAGACTAGCGGTATTCAACATGTGGGTTGGGACTCCTTTTGAGAGGTCAAACAACCCTTTCACAGGGGTTGCATATCAGATATTTACCCTGAAATTCATAACAGTAGCAAAATTACAGTTATAAAGTAGCAACAAAAATAATTTCATGGTTGGGGGTCACCACAAGATGAGGAACTGTATTAAAAGAGTCACAGCATTAGGAAGGTTGAGAACCACTATTCTAGACTCTAGAATGTAAAGTCAAGGTGTGGGGAAGAAATTGACTAAGCATGATCAATTCCTCATGTCACCCAAGACCCATGATAATGGCCGGCCCCCCAAATAACATTAGGACAGGAAGGGAATGGGTGATCAGAAATTTAGAGAGACTCTTGGTAGCCATGTAGGAAGTGGTTTTCAGGTGGAGATCCTGGGGACTGAGTCACGAAGCAGGAATCCATTGAAACAGTTCAAGAGGGAGATGTTGCAACCACCCAAAACAGAAGTGATGGTGTTGTCAGGTACCACAGCCTGGATCTTAGCCCATGTGTTAAAGGTGTGGTACCCAGAAAGGCACTGTTGAAAGGTGGAGCCCAGTGGATGTTCCTCCCATCACGGAGGAGGCAGATCCTCACAGGCAAGAGTGGGCCCCAGCCCTTTCTCCTTTCCTTTGTTCCCCAGACACCTGTGAGCGATTTGCTCACACCTGCTGTGGTGTGTTGCCTCACTACAGAACTGAAAACAATGGGGCAGATAGATCCGGACTGGAAACTCCAGAGCTGTGAGCCAAAGCGAGCGTGTTCTCTATCTAAACTGATTATCTCAGCTGTTTGTTATGGTGATGAGATTGAGTGACACACGGTGTGGGGGGGCAATTTGGTGATGTTTCAGGAAAATGTAAGATGGCAAGGGAGTAATTGTGACAGTCCCTGATTTCCCAAAGTAAGCCGCTGATTATAACTCAGATTTAACATGAGGTCAGATGCAGAGAGATAGTGATGAGGAGCAGGTGGGGTTCTCGCCATGTGTCTGGGTATCCAGTTGAAGATGTCCAGGACTTGCGAAACAAATGCTGTCTTTGGTTACTTTGGTTACTTTCCCTACCTGGGAAAGCCACTGTTTTCCTTTTGGAAACTCATCTCTTTTTCCCTACCAGGTCTGTTGTTCTAATGGGATCAAAATTTCCACCCCTCTACCCTAGAAGAGTGCTGCGTGTGACTCAGGCATGGCCAACCCAGGTCACAAGGTCAATCTGAAATGAGTACATGACCCAATCAGGGCAAATCACATTTAGGCTGTGGGACTTTTTCTGAAATTAACTGGGAAGGAAAAACTTCCTTTCTTTCCCTTAGGGGTTTCTCAGCTGGGGATTCCAGTCAACCTGGAGCTGCTAGTGACCATTTTCTCACTGTTTTGGGCGAGCCTGCCTCAGAGAGCATGGCCTGATGTCATCTATGGAGCCTTCGTGGCCAGCTATGATGGCAGCTGTCTTTCTCAGTTACACGAAGCAACACACTTTTATTATGTCAGTTGCAGTTGACTTTAACCCACTTGGCTCAGCCACTGGGATTTGGAATCTGTTCTTAGCAAGGGAAATAGGGCTTGAGGAAGACATTGGGGTGCTAGAGGGGAGCCGTGGGAGAAGCTTCATACCTGCAGGGGAGAAGATGGGTGTGGCCATGAGAGTAGCCCTGCCTGAGGAGCTATAGAGAGGTGCTCAGAGACACTTCCAACTGCAACGCACTAACGATAATAAGCTGTCCTTACAAAGCACTGATATTTATAACAGATTGAGAAGACACCTTAAGATACTGAAAACAAAATACAACAAAAATACAGTAGTTCAATCAGTAAAATGCTCTACTTGTTAGCTTGAGGACTGGAGTTCGGACCCCCAGCATCTGGGTAAAAGCAGGTGTGACAAGGCACATGTACCTGTAATGGCAGTAGGCGTAGCAAAGCGCATGCGCCCGTCATGGCAGCAGGTGTGGCAAAGCGCATGCGCCTGTCATGGCAGACACGAGGAGAGGGAGTGGGGGATCCCTGGGGTTTTGTGGGTCAGCTAGTATAGCTGAAAGGCAAGGTCCAAGTCCAGTGAGAGACACTGTCTGAAAAACTAGTAAGGTGAGGCGCAATAGAAGAAGGCAACCAATGTCAATCTCTGAGCTCCACGCGCATGCGCCTCACCTACATGCACGCACGAGTGCATACACCCATACACACACTGCAATAAGATCAACGGGATTTTTTTTTTCTATAAGAAAGATATAATCAGATATTTTGGAAGCAGTGCTAGAAAAGGGGAAAATAGAGGTTCCTCTGAAGACAGTTTCCAGAGTCCCCACCACTCAGACATCATTATACCTCGCTGGAGGTCTGCAGAAGAGCATCAAATAAAAAGCAGTTTGGACATTTCTCTGCCAGGACTTGAGGTGTTTAATTCATTTACCCAATATTGCAGACTCACCAGGCAATAGTTAAGTAACTGGGACATTTAAGGACAAAGGTCAGTCAGTCAGGTCTTGGAGCCTGATCTACTGCTCAGAGTCTCCTCTGTGCTCTCAGGCTTTTTGCCTAAGCTTTGGTGATGTTTGCGGTTTGTTGTGAGATTGGTTTATCTCACATGAGTGCTGTAGCTGGATTGTGCTTGTCAGTCTTTGTCACTAAAGGGTCAGTTAGGGGAAAGGTATAAAAATAGTTTGAGTCCAATTCCAGCAACAGGAGAGGATAGAATAGGAACAATGGAGATTGGAGTCTTACAGAACTTGATTCTGCCACAGGCTTGCCCTCTTCTTACCTGAAGGAGACAGCTTGGTTGAGCTGGAGTGACAGGCAGATGTGTGAGCTACCCAATATGAGGGCTGGGGACCCGTCTCAGGTCCTCTACAAGAGCGACATGCCCTCTTAACTACTGAGCCATTTCTGCAGTTCTGAAGGAGCTAATTTTTTGCCTTTTTACTATTTTCTATTATACACAAACAGAACAGCATGCGCCCCTAGTGCAGGGTAGACTTGCACAAAGTAGAAGGGGACAGTCCTTGCTCTATTTGTTCATCTTGGCTTCTCCAGGAGAGAATATTCTTTTTTTTTTTTTTTTTTTTTTTTTTTTTTGGTTTTTCGAGACAGGGTTTCTCTGTTTAACAGCTCTGGCTGTCCTGGACTCACTTTGTAGACCAGGCTGGCCTCAAACTCGCAAAGATCCACCTGCCTCTGCCTCCCAAGTGCTGGGATTAAAGGCGTGCGCCACCACCGCCCGGCTGAGAATATTCTTTTAAGTGTACTTTTACCATGCAAATTTCTGTACATACCACATACACCCATCTACCTACTCATGTGTGCCCATCCTTTCATACCTACCACACATACCAGGACATTGGTAACATATTTATGATATTGATGTCTTTGCAAAGCCAATATATATAGGCAAGTATAAGAAACAATTTCATTTTTAAGTTGTTCAAATAGTTTAAAGGGGAGACATATTTGATTTTTTTCTCTAATAGCTTTGTTAAGATATATGTAATGTTGGGCGTGGTGACATATGCCCTTAATCCCAACACTCGGGGATGGGGGGGCAGAGGTAGGTGGATTTCTGTGAGTTCCAGACTAGCCTGATCTACAAAGCAAGTCCAGGATAGCCAAGGCTACACAGAGAAACCTTGTCTTGGGGAAAAAAAAGAAGATAATTTAATTAGCCAGGCACTAATGGTCTATGCCTTTAATCCTAGCACTTGGGAGGCAGAAGCAGGTGGATGTCTGGGTTTGAGGCCAGCCTGGTCTACACAGTGGGTTCCAGGCCAGCCAGAGCTGCGTGGAGAAACTCTGTTTTGAATGCTCATGCAATCCAAGTCATGAAATTCACCCATTCAAAGTGCACAATTCTATGGATTTTAGCATGTTCATGGACTGGTATAAGCATCACCACAATCAATTATAGGACATTTTAATTATGTAAAAAAATAAGTCCTTTCATTTTTAGCTATCACCTTCTCAGTACCCTTGTGTCAGTCTTATACACCTACTAGTCTACTTTCTGTCTCTATGTATTCACCTGGTTTGACATTTTTTCATATAAATAGACTTATATATGATTCATGTCTTTAAAAAAAGATTTATTTTTATGTGTGTTTGCTTGCATGTATGTATGTGTACCATGTGCATGCCTGATGCTCTTAGAGATCAGAAGAGGGCGTTGGATCTGCTAGAGCTGGAGTTGTGGATGGTTGTGAGTCAGCATGTAGGTGCTGGGAATCTGACCCAGTCCTCTGCAAAAACAAGTGCTCTTAACCACTGAGCCATCTCTCCAGTGCCACAAACCATGAGTTAGAGAGTTTCTTCATCCCTATATACATTTGTATGTGGATATGGTTAGAATAAATTCCTCAAAGCGACTGGTTCTGAATTAAAGGATATATGCTCTAACTTTTTGACAAAAAATGCCAAGTTATTATGTGAAAATTGTATTAACTCATGCTCCTGCTGTCCAGGAGTAAGTGCCTCTTCCACATCCTCCCCAAAGACAGTGCCAGTTCTGATTTAATAGCTGTTTTAATTTCCAATGATCTTACTATGAGTAAAGCTAAAACATCTTTTCCTGTGCTGAAGGACCATTTACACATCCTTTTCTGTGGGTGTTCACTCCATTTCCTTTGCTTTTCTTCCATGTTAGCTGTTAGGATTTTTTTTTTTTTTTGTGGGAGTCTTGTTTGATTAAAAATATGAGTTGAAAGGCCCCTTTTCACAAGTATTTTTTAAAGGTTTTTTGAGACAGGGTTTCTCTGTGTATCCTTGACTGTCTTGGACTCACTTTGTAGACCAGGCTGGCCTTGAACTTGCAGAGATCTGCCTGCCTCTGCCTCCCGAGTGCTGGGATTAAAGGTGTGTGCCACCATGCCTGGCTTTCATAAGTATTTTTTTATTTTTTGGTTTTTCGAGACAGGGTTTCTCTGTATAGCCCTGGCTGTCCTGGACTCAATTTGTAGACCAGGCTGGCCTCAAACTCACAAAGATCCGCCTGCTTCTGCCTCCCAAGTGCTGGGATTAAAGGCGTGCGCCACCACTGCCCGGCTATTTTTAACTCACGAAATTTTATTTCTTACAGAATTGAAATTATTCATTTATTCTTTTATGTTTGGGGGTTTGAGTCATACTTTAAAAGGCCTTCTTTAGGGGGGCATTGAAGTGGTTCAGGGGGTAAAGGCGCTTGCTGTTGTAAGCCCGCGAGTTCGATCCCTAGAACTTAGAAGAGAACCGACTGTCCCAATTGTTCCCTGACCTCCACATGTGTGTTGTGGCATGCATATGCCCTCCCCAGAGGGGGGGGGGGAATATGAATTCTTTAAAAAGGAAAGGTTTTCTTCATTCCAAGTTTACAAAATTGAAGATTTCTGGTTTTATTTATTACATTTAAGTCCCTAGAATTCACTCCAGAGTTAAGACTAGGCTTGAATCCAAACTTCAGGATTGCTGTCCAGTTTTCCTAACAACTTCAGAACAATCCCCTTCTCTCGAGTGGTCTGAAAGACTTTTACCATATGCTACATTCCACAGTGGATTAGATTTCAGTTCTACTCCATATTGAGGGTCACTATTCCTTGATAATATTTCAATATAAACATTGTAATTAGTTTGTCCTGTTTTCAAACAGACCAGCTGGCATTTTTATTGGCATAACATTAGATTCATAGCTCTAGTTAGGGGGAGTTAGTATTTTATGATGAATCTGTCTGAAGCACTTTTGGCAGGATAAAGGAGGCTAGAACTATGTAGAAATATTCCCACACCTGAAACATTTAGTTCATCACAAGTTAGAAGACCTAAATGATGACCAGTTTCCCTCTGATTCACATGTAGGGGACATCCCTTGAGCACTTGGCATGCTGGTGGCTGGATTCCAAGGAACTTGGAAGAGCTTGAAATATTCCTTCAGGCTGATAGTAGCTGCTTGTCTGGGCTTGGATCCAGGTTCATGGCTAGGCTGGAAAGATTCTTGAGGCTGGTACTCACTGAACATGACCAGTTAGTCATCCCTGGGCCTCCAGCCAGCTCTTGCTAGCAGTGGCAGCATGCTTGAGCTGACATGTGGACAAGTCTGATCTTCCACAAGGTCTAGTCTTGGAGTTAAGGGCCAGTGTGTGAAGGGAATTACTTCCAACCCAGAACAGGGGCAGCAGCAGTGACCTTAAACACCAGAGCCCATGGAACCCGATGGAGGTGAGCCAGGCAGTATGGTCTCCCATGAGGGAGACCATTGGTTTCTTAACACTCCTGTCCAGAGACAATCTGGCTTGGAGGTGTGGACTTGTGCTTGTGCCAAGCAGGAGGACACTTCTGAGGAAACTGAAAGTGTTATTGCTAATCTTTCATACAAACCCACAAACCAGGAAGAACCCCCAGAATCTGGGTGGTGTACTTGAAAACTGCTCACCTTCCTACAGTATCTGTGTATTAAATGCATATTATCACTTATAAGTCTTTTGCTTTGGATAAAAAAAAAACAAAACATAGCCACCTGTATTCCAGTGAAAAGAGGCTGGGGAGCTGTGATTATTGAAGGAAGGAGAGGGGCTGAGATCTTCCCCAGGGATATGTTTGATTTATAGCTCTTTCATTTGAAGTCCCAAGGTGACTAGTACGGCACCCAGATAGCGAACCCTGTCGAACCCCTAATAGTGATGTGGTTATGTAATGAGTGAAGAAAGCTACGTTGAGAGCCAGTTCCAAATTCTGCACCGTGTTCCTTTCTCTGTGGGCTTTGCATTAGTATTCTGAACAACTCTCACTATTGCACCATAAACTGCGCCCCAGATGCATTATGGTTTTTTTCGTGACATTTAACTCCCACCACTGACCTACCTTTTGTTCTACATACCAACTTAATTACTTTTCTATTGCCATGACAGAATAGCACTCCTTAGAATTTCCTTATAAAAGGAAATATTTCATTTGGGGGTTCATAGGAGGGTTAGAGACCATGACCATCATGTTAGGAAGTCAGGCAGACATGGGACTGAAGCAGTAGTTGAGAGCTCATATCTGATCCACAAGCATAAGGCAGAGAAAAAAAGAGGCAGAGAGAGAGAGAGAGAGAGAGAGAGAGAGAGAGAGAGAGAGAGGCAGAGAGTGAGTCAACTGGAATTACATGGGCTTTTGAAACCTGAAAGCCCACTCCAGTGACACACTCCTTCCAACAAGGCCACACCTTCTAATCCTTCCTAAACAGTCCCACCGTTTTCAAACATTCAAACATATGAGCCTATGGGGATCATTTTCACTCAAACTATTATCATATACTGTCAGGATATCCTAAATTTCTTATGGTCCTCAAAATAAGGCACAGCCTTTCCCTGTTCTTTGTCCCCCTCCCTCTTCCTAAAGTTCTCACCCTGTGCTTTTTGGCTGACAGAACTTGTTCAGCCTTTAGGTGTCCACTCACTGTTATGCAGCCTCTTTGAGCCTTCCCTTCCCCCACTCCATCCCTATAGTACCAAGTACAAACTTGCAGACACTTGTGGCCTTGTGGCATCACATTCTGAGAATTATGGGGCTTGGTGGCCTCCCTTATGTCTGTGACAAGCTCAGCAGTGAAAATGTCTCTTTTTTCTGCCCCTGTGCTCAGAAGGGTTGTCAATGTTAGCAGCCTGTTGAGGAAACCTCTAAACAACATGACTGAAACTGGTCACTAGTAGCAGGTTGTGGTAATTAACTTTATGAGTCGATTTAACCTGGACACAGTGCCAAGATATGTGGCTCCATTTCCTTCCCTTCTTCCTTGTCTGTTTTCCAACACCTTCCCCTCCCCTCTCCTTTCCTATGATGATTGACAGAGATTGGTGTGTGTGTGTATGTGTGTGTGTGTGTGCATATGTGCATACATACTGAAGAGTCCACCTCTACCTATAGCATATGGTCCATCCAATATCTGATGCTAACTCTCTCAGAATGTAGATAGTGTACCTACTACTTATATCAGAATCAGCAGAAACACACATCACAAATACAGGTTTCTCAGTCCCATCCCAGAACCCTTCAACCATCAGCTAAGAACAGGGTTTAGAGTATGTACAGGAGACTGCAGTATCAGTTCACTCCTTACAGCTGGAAGCCTGGCTCTTGGTAGTGGATGCTGGGAATATCACTGATACAGTCTGGACTATGTTCCCTCTAACTTGTTAACTGGTATAACAGCATTCTTTCTCAGCTTCTGGGTGTCTGCTCTTAGTTGGCTCTCAATTGCCTCTGAATGACAGTGTGTGTGTGTGTGTGTGTGTGTGTGTGTGTGTGTGTGTGTGTGTATGTGTGTTGTGTGAGTGTGTATGTGTTTGGGTTGTATGTGTGTGAGTGTGTTTGTTGTGTGAGTGTGTGTGTGTGTGCCTCTCTGCCTCAGTTGGGCCCTGTGTTTGATCACAGGAACAATACAGCCTTTTAGGAAGTCAGCTTCTCAGGGTCACTTCAGAGAACTGTGAACAGTCTGCTGTTTTCTTTGCATATGCAAATGATTGGGTCAAGAGCTCAACTGGAACTGAGTACTTTACATACAGCCACCCCACTGCAGCCGGAAGACCATGGGTCTCCTGGGAAGGGTGGCCATGGAATTTATGGAGAAATTGTGGAATTTATGGGGAAAACAATGCCCAGACCAAGGGCACACCTGCAGCAGTCTTGAGCAACAGTAAAGAGGACCATCCTGATGGCCATGGATGTGCTTGTTTTTCAGAGAGCATTGTGGATTTTTGTTTGTTTTTTGTTTTGTTCTTTTTTTTTTTTAAGTGAGGATTTAAAGGTATAACTCAGTGCTAGAACTAGTGCCTGGGATGTGGGAGGTCCTGGGTTTAATCCTTAGTACCAGAAAAACAGGAAGAGAAATAAAATAGAAACCCAGACTTGTAGCTTTTCTGGAAAGATCCAGAAAAGTAATGGCTCTAGACCTGTTTCTTCTGGAAAGCCATAGTGATGATGGAGGTGAGTGACAGACAGCTGTTCCCAGAGCCTGGACTCCTCATTCTCTGCACTCACTAGGCAGTATTGCTGCACTGCTTGGCCCATTTTCTTAGATGAGCTCGGCACTGTCAGCCCGCTGTCGCCCAGTCTTTACAGCTCCAGAATGCGAGCTTACACGGAGAAGGTCCCTGATTCGTTTCCTGTGACTCAGGACACTAGCTCACAGCCAAGCTGAGGGCACCACCACCTCATGTTCAAAACCTTTAAATGTTCAATTCAGGAAGTCTATCCCTCTGTGCCCCCTGTCAGACGCCTGCGTTGGCATTTTCTTGTCTTTCACCTGAATTTGGCTAGCTGGTGCGTTTTTCCTGAGAAGTTGGCACCCACAAGGAACATGCATGCTATCACCTGAGATGTGCCTTCCCGAAACATTGAACCACTCACAAAGGCACCAGGTGGAGGTCAGTGGCTGAAGGAGAAAGGTTTGGGTAGCACCCCCAGGATTATTTTGTCTGGGGATGTGTCCAAGGAAGTATTTACCCCCAGAGGGTCTCTTCCGGGTCTTCTCTCCATCACCCTACTGATCTGTTCTGTCACACAGACCTCGGGAGTTGAGGTTCTACATCTCAGGACTATTGGTCGCTTAGGTTTCAAGGGTAAAACTAACAAGAAGAAGTAGGTGTGGCCAGCAGGGCTTCTGGCAGCAGTCCCAGAAGGTCTCCCCACCCTGACCAAATCTATTCATTAAAATTTTTTTAAATGATGAAAAAGCTTAGAGACTCCAAATTTCATTTTAAAACTGTTGAGACAGAACCACGCCTTTAATGTTATTCTAAAAGAGACACTTTCTTTATGTGTTCCACTAACAGTGGCATTGATTTGTCATCCTGTAAAGCTTGAGATGTGATTAATTGAGCAGTGTTCTAAAAGTCTTAAAAGGCACCTGATGGCCAGCTTCCTGAGGCAAGGAGCACTTTCGTCTTGAAGAGTAGGGAGCATGTCCCTGGTTTCCACAGGGACGCGTTGTCAAGAAGACGGACGACAGAGGAAGGTGGAGAAGGAAGACATGTTCTCAGTTGTTTTCAAAGAGACTTAGGCCATGTGGATAGATGGCTCCCTGCCAAGGTCTTAAGTTTGTTTATCTAATTTTTACCACCTCTCCATCTCTCCATCTCTCTGTCTCTCTCTCCCTTTGTGTGTGTGTGTGTGTGTGTGTGTGTGTGTGTGTGTGTGTGTGTGTGTGTGTGTAAGAGGTCAATTGTGGGAGTTGGTTCTCTCCTCTTACCTTGTGAGCTCTGGGGAGCCAACTCAGATCACTAGACTTGGTGGCAAACACCTTTATCTACTGAGTTATCTTGTTGACCCTTAAGTTCATTTTAAATGCTTATTTGAAAGTACTTTTTCTATGGCTTGGAATAGATTTTTCCTGTAAGGTTTGTGTACTAGAAGTTTGGTCCCAGTGTAATGGTGGGATCTCTGAGAGGTGGAAACCATTAGGAGGCAGATGAGTCATGACGGCTTTTTGTTTTGTTTTGTTTTTTTAAGATTATTTATTGTGTATACATTGTTCTGCCTGCATGTACGCATTCACTCCAGAAGAGGGCACCAGATCTCATTGTAGATGGTTGTGAGCCACCATGTGGTTGCTGGGAATTGAACTCAGGACCTTTGGAAGAACAGCCAGTGTTCTTAACTTCTGAGCCATCTCTCCAGCCCATGACGGCTTTTTGTAAAAGACAATAATGATGGTGTCAGAGACTGAATCTGGTCTCGCAGGTTTCAAGAGTCATTAGAAAAGCATGTTTAGGGCCAGGCTTGGTGGCGCACGCCTTTAATCTCAACACTTGGGAGGCAGAGGCAGGCAGATCTCGGAGTTCGAGGCCAGCCTGGTCTACGAAGCGAGTCCAGGACAGCCTGGGCTACACAGAGAAACCCTGTTTCGAAAAACAAAAACAAACAAACAACAACACAAAAAGTAAGCTTAGGCCATCTCTTGTCTCTTGCTTCACGGCTCACATGGGATGTCACCTGCCATGTAATGACACATCACTAGACATGAGTGCCATGCTGCTTAGACTTTCTCGTCACCAGAGTGATAAGCCAAATAAACCTCTTTTCTTCACGCATTACCTAGGACCAGATGCTGAGTTACAGCAATACAAAATGGGCCAAGACAACTTCGTGCACACATACAAGGAGAAAGAATTTCCCTTATTTAGATACAAGGACAGTTAGTAAACACTCAGTCATGTGGGGATAGGCTTAATGTAAGACACCAGGGTAAAAGAAGAAAATACAACATGACCTTGACCAAGCAAAGTCAAGTTCCATGTATGTTCATTTCTGTTACTATCTATCTAGACCTAAACAGAAGAAACTTCAATGTGAAATATACCAAAACAATGCTGACTGTGTGCTCTCTCATTACTTTGTATTTCCCACAGTTCTTTAGTGAAAATATATTCCTCCAAGTTTTTATATAGAGACAAAGATAAAATGCTGCATATTTTGTAGCTGAAGTTGGTCTCTGACCAAAGGGACTAAGGAACTGTGAAAACTAATACCAGACACTGGAAGGGAATTATACTGGAATCTGGGTTTCTTCCTAAGGGGATGATTAACTATTTCTCTGAGTGATTTGTAATCTGGATCAACTCTGACAAATGAATCTTGGGCCAAGGCTGTAAGTCAGTACATGGAGTCTCTGTTGGCCTTTGTGATTTGGTGATGTGGGGAGATCTGAGGCTTTCTAGGGTGGTGGGAAGGACAGATTCCCAGATGGTATAAGCTCCTTACAGTGTATGAGAGCACCTTTCTTTCTGCATTGTCCCCTGACTTCCATTGAGATCTTCTAAAAGGTAAGAGGCCTGCTTCAAACATCCTCATGTATAACACATACAGTGGTATCTGTTTCTCTCCTCTCCTTGCTATATATATATATGTGTGTGTGTGTGTGTGTGTGTGTGTGTGTGTGTGTGTGTGTGTGTGTG
>CAJQZJ010014563.1:1884627-1913939 GCA_907164525.1 Lophiomys imhausi | reverse complement strand
TGTGTGTGTGTGTGTGTGTGTGTGTGTGTGTGTGTGTGTGTGTGTGTAGGGACAGTGGCAGGTAATGATCCAGAGCTAGTCTTCATGACTTATTTGGACCCATGACACGTGTCGAGATGAGTCATACTTCCATTGGGCAGAACTACCATATGTACCACTGGGTGTTGCTAGGAAAGAAGCATAATGTTAAATTTTTGAAGACCTCAGAGGGAGGTCCCAGTTCCCCCAGGCTGCTTCTAAGCTGGGCTGGTCTAATTTCCAGTTGTAAAGGCCAGAGGCCACCTTGACAAATAACGAGGAACTCTTTCTCCTAACATGCCAGCTTCCTGTGATGCCTCCCCACACAGTCTGTGGGTTGGGACCCCAAGGATAGGGGAGCAACCAAAAGCTGGGGTGGGGGATGGGAGCGGGGCTTAGTAGGGTCTGGCTACTGCAGGAGGCTGGCTAGTGGTGGGAGTCAAGATTACTTGGCCTGGTTGGGCCTCTAGCTTTTTCCTTTGTTGTTGCTGGCTTGCCTTCAGCAGGCTGCGGTGCACTGCAGAGGTCTCTCATGTCAACAAGGCTCCCTCCCACAGCTTCTGCGAACTCCACCGAAGAGGTCTCTTTGCAGCTGTGAAAGCTGGAGATGCAGAAGGTGATGGCCTCGGGCTGGGGGTTGTAGCAGGCTCCATATCCATTGGGGACCACCGGACCATAACAGCAGAACATCTCCATGGTTGTGGGCACCTGGAGAAGAGCATAGGTCAGAAACAGCCTATTCTGTGACATTCAAGCTGGAGACCTGCTAGCACATGGTGGGTGAGTCCCTGTGTCTTAAGACTTCTGCCGTATTTAATTCCCTGTCCAGATCCCCTCACCATGGATTTGGCCAGGTTGAATTGTGATGGCAGAACGAATGGATGTGGGTAGAACAATGAAGATGAGCCCATCAAGGTGTGAGGTGTCGGGGGAGGGAGACTCCAACCCACTCCCCAGTGTGTGCTTGGCTCTGCTTGTGGAGCTGGAAGTTCCCAGGGCAACCTGCGGCTGGGGCTTGAAGCAAGGCTTTTCTTCATCTGGGGGCCATTTGAGGCACTGTGGCAATCAGGCTAATTTACTAAATGGCACCCTGGTGGCACCCAACCATTAGATGGCTTCCCATAGGGAGTAATTTATGAACTGGAAGAAATCTGGCCCATCTTCTCTGTTGATGCCCATGGATCCTTAATTACTGTCAGTACTGCCTGGCTGGTCTGATTTCCTCCCCAAGACCCATACACAATTACTCAGCACTGGGCACTTCCAAGCCTGCTGTCACCTAGAATTTTAGTTAATCATCTAAGATGCTTTGAATTTAGAAGGCTAAGGCTTTGCAATCCAGATCACAAGCCAAGAAAGTATGTCTCTGAAAGCATTCAGGCCATAAATGATACTGCCTGTGGGAAAGAAACCACTAAACAACTCACATCTCAAATTCATTTTATTAGCTGATTTTAGGGATAAGTAGGAAGGATTGTCGGGGTAGTGTAATGTGGGACAGGGTCTGTTTAAAATCCACAGGTTTCTGATGCTGTGTTCTTGGGCCTTCTGAAACGGCACTGGCCATTTTAATGGAGCAGAACAAACCATTAGTCTTGCTAATAGAGTCACTGCATTGTCAGATAAATTTGCCATGCAATGGCTGGAGGCCACAAAACCATTCCAGAGCACTCTACGCCCATGGATGGTTTCCTGAAGAATTTATGTTGCAGTATTCTGGTCTCATTTGTTCATGTCTGCAAGCCCACTGCTGTAATGACAAAATTAAATTACTGAGTGGGCTTCTATCCTCAAACACAGCTTGGTCAGCCCCCTTCACTGCCCATGTCCAGCGGTTTGCAGATGAGGTAACTTCTAGGAGGCTTGCATGGTTACAGGTTTCCTCCCCTCCCCTGCAGCTTCCCGCTAATGAATGTCATTCTGTCTTTGTGGCTGTGGTCCTTTAATACAATGAGCATATGTACAGCGCCAGGTAGGAAGTGTTGGGCTGACTATTGATACTCTGCCACTGGTGGCCTGGCCATTCTTTATCACAATCCTCATAATCTAGTAGAGGGATCCCCAACCAGGCCTGTCAGGCTTCAGATGCCAGGGTCTTCTACAGTGGAACACCAACCTCACATGCAGCAGATGGCAATTCAGTACTGCGTGATGGTTAGAACCCGCAGATGGATGTGCTCCCAGCCAGTCTACCTTGGCTAAGGGAGCCTGTAGTCATGCCTACTTAGAGGATGGGAGAATGATAGTAAGTAATATCCTGAAAATTTAGATCATTCGACCAAAGGTGACAAAACTCTTGAGAAGCACAGCTTGGGGCTGGAGAAATGCCCAGTGGCTAAATGAGTTTTGGTGCTCTTCCTCAGGACCTAAGTTCAATCCCTAATACCCAAATGAGGCGACTAGCTCACAACTGCCTTCTAGCTCCAGAAAATCCAACACCCTCCTGTGGCCTCTGAGGGCACCAGCAGACATTAGGGCATACACTCACATAGGGACATACACAAATACATATGTATATCCAAGCAGTGTAGTTGTTGTCAATGTTTTATGACATAGTAGGAAGGCTTGACAGCAATAACCTAAATATTTCAAAGCAGCTAGTAGAAAGGGTTTAGAATGTTCTTTAAATGACTAAGCTGATAGATAAGCCAATTAGGCTGATCTGTTACCCATGACATGCAGATATTTCAGCATACATTGAACCCTGTAAGTACATACAATTATTTTGAATAATTAACACATATCAAATATATGTGTGTGCACGCGCGTGCATGTGTGTGTGTGTGTGTGTATGTGTGTATGTGTATTAATAAAGAAGCAGAGACAAAATCAGGTTCCAAGTCACTAATGTCATCAGAAGTTCCCTGGTTCTACTATGGGGCCTCCTGGGCCCTGGCCACAAATGCAGAGGCTTTACCTGGCTGGTGGAGAGGACAAACCGATTGCTCATCAGGTATGTTTCATCCATGAAAATCTCAGGTGGCTCCTTGCACAGGTCCCGGGCCAGCTCCCTCAGTGCCAACAGATGGTTATCAATGGCCATGCCAGTTATGGCCTGGGAGTCAGGAACACAGAGAAATGCTCAGTGGCTAAATGAGTTTTGGTGCTCTTCCTCAGGACCCAAGTTCAATCCCTAATACCCAGATGAGGCGACTAGCTCACAACTGCCTTCTAGCTCCAGAAAATCCAACACCCTCCTATGGCCTCTGAGGGCACCAGCAGACATTAGGGCATATACTCACATAGGGACATACACAAATACATATGTATATACAGAAGGCAATGAGAGCTACACTCTTCAGTACCTCCTCTCCCCTCTTGTCTCCTCCTCAAGACCAGTGGTGACTCCAGCTATCATGGCCCTTGCTTAAGCCACTCTTGATAGATATAAACTGTATGAGCATCTGTCCAGGGCTGGTGGATTAACTGCGCAGCATCTGCACCTGGACTCTAGCATACTGTATACACACAGGTTGTGTCTAGAGAAGGCTGCCTTCTACCTTAAGAGTGTCTGGATTAAAAGTCAGTGAGCCCAGTGTCCCCTACACAGCTGCACCAGCATGCTACACTAACAGAAGAATGGATTAGCCTGACTATTCCAGCACCAACCTTCTCTGTCCAGGGAAAGAGAATGGGGAAGAAGGCTGGCTCATGTATTGAGTCTGGATTTGGGGAAGGGCTGTCAAAACTGTCAGGGCTGGAATCGCACTATAACTGATTCTTCACCCTTCGGCACAAAGCAGAGACAGGGTTCATCACCCAGTCAGGGCAATGTATGGACTCACTTAAAATTGACTCATAGTCTCAAGAATTAACTCAGGAAATAACTTAGCAAAAGAATCTCTGCTAATACTTTAAAGGTGGAAGTGCTAGCTGAATGATGTGGGGTTCTCTCTCTCTCTCTCTCTCTCTCTCTCTCTCTCTGGTTTTTTGAGAAAGGTTTTCTCTGTGTAGCCCTGGCTATCCTGGAACTCACTCTGTAGACTAGGCTAGCCTCAAACTCAGAGATCCCCCTGCCTCTGCCTCCCAAGTACTGGGTTTAAAGGCATATGCCACCACCCGGCCTTTTTTCTCTTTTTTAAATCATGGAGATAGTTAAGTGCTTCTCAGTGGATGTGGTGGAAGAGGAAAAACTCATGTGGAGAGGACTCCAGGACTGAAAGTAGGACCAGGGCATTGTAGTAAGCTTCTCCCCCTTGAGGCTGGATGGATAGCATCCACATCCTTGGTTTTTGATTGCAATTTGTGTTTATATGGGGTAATTGAGGAAGTGGGGGAGACTTGAGGGATTGATTGCTCCTAGCCTGTCGCAATAACCTGGTTACCACAAGAATAATTGAAACTTTTGGAGTTTCCATTATGTATGGTGACCATTTAGCTGTTGTAGTGCCTCGTGGGAAGAAAGCCTCTTTTCCCAGTGCTCTTTGCTTGGGTTTACAGGGCACATAGAGGGCCTCACACATGCTAAACACGTGCTCCACCATGCAGCTTGTAGCCCAACCCATAGTTTGCTTTTTATGTACCCTGATAGAACAGAGAGGAAGTACTAGGAACCCCCCTCAATAGGGGACATGTCTCACTTCTCTGGTGACCTCTGCCCATGCTTTCATTTGTGAAGGGAGATGTTATGTCAAGTAACCTGCCCACCCTGCTTTTATCAAGCAAATGTACCCAGAGGAATTAAGTAAGCAGTTGTTTAGAGTGGTGAGTGACCCTGAGTCCAAGGACTCCTTCCTTCATCCCCCGTCTAGGACTTTGAGGACCTGCTGTATGCCTGATGCTGCCACATGATGGAAGGCAGGAGCCAGAGGCTGTGTCCATGGTGTGGTGGGGTAGGGAGTCACCACCACGTGAACTGCTTGTAACTGTAAATCAAAATAAAGGCTGGGAGGAAGGAGTGTCAAGAGATGAATGAGAGGGGCCTGGACCACCATGCCTTCCCATTAGGGTTTTGTCTCCTTACTATCTCTATCTCAAATACAATCTGGTGCTGTGGGAGGCTGTCTTGTTTCCTGTCTCTTTCCCCTGTTTCTCATGGCTAACTGGGTACTAGTCTCACCTACCAGCTGCCTTCCTATCTCTGCTCTCCTCTACTGCCCACTCCTGATTCAGTTGCTTTTTGTCAAGTTAACACGAATAGCACAAAAGATCCCATGGTGGTGCTTTTGAGGACATTTCTCTAAAAAAGAAAACTTGTAAATTTAATTTTTTTTAGAGCAGAGTACAGTGACAAGTATCCCTATGTTTATAGTTTAAAACCCAAAGAAACCCATGGCTTATGTTGCCTTGCCACCACTAATTCCCACTCTACATGGGCAAGGCCTTTTAGCTACTCCTTTTGACATTACGTTCATTGCTCTGAATCCATGCTTAAGAGTGTCGCGACTGCATTTTACAGACTTCCTTATAAACTTCATGTTATAAGAAATAAAACATTAGCTTCTGATTTCTCTACTTATTTTTCAGTCTTCCCAAGTAGAATCCTGTTTCAACTCTTTGTTGTTTGAGCAACAGATAGTGCTTGGATGATGATGTCATTATATAAACATCTGCAGCTGGGTCTTCTAGCATATTATAAGATTTCTGTCCTTCCTTTCTTCCCTTCCTTCCTCCTATTCATCCTTTCTCTCTTTCTTCCCTACTGAGGATTGAACCCAGGACCTAGCATATGCTAGGCAAGCGATACCAGTTTAGCTATGTTCCCAGACACAGATTTTTTTTCCCCAGACATAGATTTCCTTTCTTATTAAACTTTTTGTTTTCCCTGTAATTGACAATTATTAAATTGGTTTTATAGTTGCTTTCTTTCTATGCATCTACTTCTAATTGGTTCTTAAATGGATCCATCATTTCATTTCTCCTCTCACTTATTCCTCCTTTATGTATTCTTGCTCTCTAGATCTACTGAATAGCTGTTGACTCATTGTCTCCATTTAATGTTATCCTAGGGAGCCTTCCTACTTCATTTTTCTGTGTGCTGAGTCTTCTGGTTTTGTTTGTTTGATTGATTTTTTTTTAGCTTTTATGTTTCATTTTCTCACTTTGGAGGCATGTAGCCTTTAACATTTTTATAAGAGAGATTGTTTAGTGAGTAAAAAATATAAATCTCTTCCATCTAAAATGTCTTTTCAAATCTGATGATAGTTTAGCAGGGTATGGAAGGTGTATTGAAGATCATTTTCCCTCAGAATCTGAAGGCATTGCTCCACTATCATCTCCCTACTGATGATGCTGTTGAGAGAGATAAATTACAACTTCATTTATGACACTTGTCTTTCTTTTTCCTCTGAGAAATCTTAGGATTTCTCTTTGTCTATAGGGTCATGAAATGTCCTTGGTGTGGGCATTTTCTGTTACGTAAGGTATTTAGTGAATTCCCTCAATATAGAAGCATTTTCTGTGGTTCTAAACATTTTTGTGTGTGTGTGCTGGGGATAATACCCAGGGCTTTATGCCTGCTAGGCAAGCTCTCTACCACTGAACTTTCCTCAGCATTTGATATTTTTCCTGAATTATTTTGTTGATGATCCATCTACTCTCGATTTCTCTTTCTGAACAACTATTACTTAGGCTACTGCTCACCTGAACTAAGTATCACCTGATACTTAGTTTCTTATATTTTATATATTTATATTATCTCTGTTTTGTTGGTGTTTAAAGTAGGTTACCTCATATTGTCTCCCAATTGACGCTTTCTACCACATTCTACCCTAGAGCTATCATTATTTCTTGATAATATTTTTAGAGTTTCCTGTTCTTATTTATAGAATAAGACATTTTGGAAAGTTACTAGTCAATGAAATATATTAAGAAGCTATGCTTTCAATAAGTGATTAGGTCACTGGGACTCCTTTGTGAAGAGACCTATAAGAGAGACGTCATACAGTTTTCAGCCTTCTTGCCTTCTACCTTGGCCACATGAGCATCACAAGTCCTTCCACTCTGGAGCCTGCAGCAGCAGCCACTGTCTTGGAAGCAGAGGCCAACAACCTCACCCACTGACCCTTTGATCTTGGACTCCCAGATTCCAGAAGCATGAGAGATCTTTGTTCTTTGTAAATTATGCAGTACAAAAGATTCTGTTATTGCAGGCTAAGCAGACAAATCCATCAGCCAATCCTCTTCTTTTCACACACCCCTACTTTAGGTGCATCCCTGGTGCCTGAGCCACCCTGAGGTGCTGCAGTTTAGTTCATTGGGTTTTCCAGCATCTCTGTTCCCTAAGCTGTCTGCCATCTGTTCTACTTTTTGGCTCTAATGCTTTCTTGTCAATTCTCTCTAATCCTCTATTATATGTGTATGGCTTAAAATACCTCTGACTCTTTTGTTTTGTTTGTTTGTTTGTTTGTTTTTTGAGACAGGGTTTTCTCTGTGTAACAAAGCCCTGGTTGTCCTGGACTGGCTTAAACACCAGGCTGGCCTCAAACTCACAGAGATCCGCCTGCCTCTGCCTCCCAAGTGCTGGGATTAAAGGCGTGTGCCATCACACCCAGCCTCTCTGACTGTTATTCTAAAGAATTTGAGTGGGGGACATTCAACTCTTACTTTCAGCATGCCATGCTGAATCAGAAGTCCACGTGTGTCCCTCTTCATCCCTTTGACCCTGTCCAGCCACAGTTTGCTCCAGTATCCTACAGCTTCCACTTGGCAAGCCCTCCCCTAATGTCATGTGCCCTTTTTGCCCCACACTGGAGCAACAGACAATCCAGGTCTTCTGCTCCTCAGGCCTTTGCAAGATGCGTACACTAAGCTATTCTTTTCATCAGATGTACCATATTCACAAGACTTTCACCTTTACAGCATGGTGCTCTCCTTGACCTTCCTTCCCTTTCTTAATCCTTCACACCTCACACCTGCTTCCTCTGGGAATTCCTCTCAGCTCTTCAAAGCAGAGGAAGAAGCTTGCTCCTCCACAGTCTCTGTAGCTTCCCAGGACTCTCTTCATATGGGTTTGACATAACTTTGAAGCACTTCTACCCTAACTCCATGTTGAAGTCCCTACTGACAGTGCTTAGGGATGTCAATTTTTGTTTCTTTTGTGTAACATGTTGCCTAGCATGAAGTGTGTTTGTGTGTATGTGTGTGTGGGGTTTCATTGAATACAGAGAGAGCACTTGCTAGGGTTTGGATCTGAAATGTCTTCAAAGCCTCATGCGTTAAAGGTGTGGCACCACTGGGAAACTGTGGAAATTTTAAGAGGTGGAGCCCAGTGGAAGGTCTTCCTGTAATTGTGGGTGTGCCCTTGAGGGGGATTGTGGGACCCTAGCTCTCTCCTCCTTCTTTCCCTTTTACTTCTTTGTCACAAAGGGAAGTTTGTTCACATGGCTCTCTCTATGGTGATGTGCTGTCTTTCCACTGGCCTAAATCCCTGGAAGCCACCAACCATGGGCTGAAACCTCTGAAACTGTGAGCCAGAATAAGCTTTTCCTCCCCTGTGCTGATTGGTTGATTGTCTCCGTTATTTGCTAGAGTTGACTAAGAGTTTTTTGAGACAGAGTTGCACTCATATATCCCAGGCTCGATTTGAACTTGTGGTGATCCTCCTGCCTCTGGCTCCTGAGTGCTTGGGGTGAGGCCTGAGCTAAAACAGTGCTTAAACAGAAGAAAGCATAGCTACGGAGATGAGTTAGGGACCGAGTGAGAGGAAAGTCTACACTGATGAAATCGGAAACCCAGAAATATGTTGCATTCGCTTTCAAGTACATAAAGAAAAATATGATCAATCCTTCTCATAGATTTTTGTCATCCTCCTGGTTGTTTTGAGTAATCTATAATTAACATATTGATTACTAGCTCAAGTTCCTACTTGTTTGCATGCAAATAATAGCTTTGCAATATTAAAAATAAATTATTCCCTCAAACTATAGAAATAGTCCCTATACAATTTTGATTTCACTATTAATATTCAGGAGAGACCTTCAGTTCACAGGCAGCATAAATGAACACATAGAAAACAAGAGGAAAAATCAGCCCTAGGTGATAATAAATTCTGACTCCCTTTCAGTGTATCAGGGACCAAACTACCAATATTTGCTAGGCTGCCCCTCATCCCCAATTTGATGGTTTATATGTGTGTGTGTGTCTGTGTGTGTGAATATTATAAAGTACAACATATATTGTGAGTTATTGTCATCATTATGGTATGTCAACAGATTTCAAATACCATGCACTGTCCTGCGGTGGAACCTGGGGAGAGCAGGAAGGGTATGATGCCTATGTTGTAGAAAAAAGAAAAAGACCCTGCCCAGTGGAACAAGTCTACAATCAATCCCAGCCACTTGAGAGACCCCGGTAAGAGAATCTCATATTAAAGGCCAACCTGGGCTATATAGTGAATTCAAGCCCTGCATAGACAACTTAATGAGATGCTGTCTCAAAATGAAAAGAAAAAAAAGAGGACTTTGCATACAGCCTAGTGCTCTAACACTTGCCTAGCAAGTGTAAGACCCTAGATTCACTCCCCAGTGTCATAAATAAATAAATAAATAAATAAATAAATAAATATGAATAAAAATAAGGGGTGGTAGCCTTGCTGAGTCACTGAGAAGTTGGCACTGGTGAGGTCACTCACCATGACTGTGTTCTCAGTCTGGGCCTGGATGGCCATCTTCAGCAGCTGCAGCTTCTCAGGAGCCTGTGAACAGAGGAGAGGGTCAGCGTGGAAGGGCGGTTGCAGCCAGGGAATCGGTGTCATGGGACAAAGTACACGAGCAGCCCACAGCAGCCTCACTGGCCTCCTTGTGGTTCCTTAAGGCAGAGTGGGGTTTACCAGCATGGCAGCCTTGTGGTCAATCATGGCTTGCACAAAAGCCAGAGCCTCTGGAGTGGCTGATCTGATGTTGTCCACCCGACCTTCCCGGAACCGGCGAATGGATGCACTCTCATAGGTAGGCACCAGTTTCTGATAAAGCCTGAACAAGATAAAAGATGGATGGCAAACAGTAATTTGTTCTCAGGGAGTCATAAATACTGAGAGAAAAATAGCCCCAGCAGCCTTTATTTTCATAGCTCTGACATGATGTGGCATAGTATTTCATTTTAATGTTAATAGAATTCTAGAGGAGAATTCCAAAGATGAATGCTGGGAAGGCTTTGATGTGAAGAACATGTATGCTTATATACATGGGGGACACTGTGTTGATCTAAAACAAAGAGGTGAGTGGTTAAAAAACAAAACAAAATGAAACACCACCACCAATCTGTAGGCAGACCTGGACGTTTCCGTGAGGCCTAATGAGTGCTGACTAATGTCACAGAGTCAGATGAATGTGCAGTTTGTCACGCACACCTTCAAGGAACCTGCTTTATTTTAAATGGTTCAGTTATGACCTCTTGTCAAAGTGGGTGAATATAGTGAGTGTGGACAGATGCCCAGGCCCACCAGGGTATCAAGGTGTATCTCATGGGAAAAATTGTGTCTGGTATCCCCACACATTGTTTTAGTCTTCTAGCCATTCTTGCAGAGCCCACGATGGTGGCCAGAAAGTCTTCCTCCCTGTGCATGGAAACCAGATGAACTCCCCTAGGCTTGCATCCCTGACTGACAGAATCCCCACTTCCCATCAACCAGTAACATCCATGGAGTTGAGGAAGAAGAAAAGACACAGAGCTGAGACCAATGAGAGCCCAGTGTTACATAACAAGATGTGGTCCTGTGTCTGTCTCTATAGGAAGTGGGATGTTGATGGTCAATTCCATATGACAGAGAACTGGGTGACAATAGTTGCCCAAGAGGGTTGCTTCTGGTAAGAGAGTATCTCCAGACAGACCTTTGAAAGGTGACCCTTCAGTTGGAGGTGACAGGCAAGAGGGCTGATTTGCAGCTAAGGCAAAGATCTGGAGGCCAAAAAGTTTACAGGAGGCTCCCAAAGCACAAGGGTGGACCCCAGGAGTGCCAAGCAGTAAATGTTACTGTCTGATTTGCACATGTTCACGCCTGCTCCTCATGAAGAGAGGACTATAGGAGGCACAAGTGGGAGCAGCAATCTCTGGGGCCTATGCTGCAGGTGGCCAAGCAGAGGTTGGTGGTGGCTTCAGGGGTGCTGATGGTGGTGGTAGGGGGTGCAAATGGCAGGACTGAGAGACAACTGTGGAGGTATGTAGGTGAAATAAAGGGACACATCAATAAGGAACCTCAAGCCTTTGACTAGACTAACTTGGGGAGTAGGTGTCATTGTTCCTATGCCCTGAACGAAGCTTGGAAGACCAGGGAGGGGTGAGTCACACCACAGGGACTCAGGAGGGAGGAGAAAATCAGGTAGAGAGCTGGCTCTGCAACTTCTTGGTCCTCCTAACCCACCTGATTCTCCTTGGCTCTACAAAGAAGCCCCTCTGAGTCCCAGACCCCTGGACCACTACTCAGGCCGTCCCCCATTTGTGACACCTTCCCTATGCTCCTGGACTTTGATTCTGACTTGAAACCTGGTTCAGATGGCAACATCTCCATGAAGATGGCTTTGTCATCCTCCAGCCCTCTGCCCCCACCCTGGAGGCCACACCTCGCACCAGGGTGCTTCTAGACTCCAAATCACCTCATCCAATTGTTCACCTGGACACAGGCTTATCTTGCCTTCACTCACCTGTAGAAGGCCAGCTGGAGGGCCACCTGGATGAAGGCATCTGGGCTGAATTTCTGCTTCTTAATAAATGTCTTTCCATAGTTTTCAAACTTATAAACAATGAAATCCAGATTTTTTACTATTCTGTGGAGGAGAAAGAAGACATGCTGCATGCAAGCAAGCAAGCATAAGGCACCCATACCACAGAGCCCACCCAAGTTTTCTGATCCTGGTCCATGTCCTAGTGGTCCAGAAGGTACACAGCCCTTATCCTCCAGAAACACCCTAGGGTGTCAGAGATGTACCTTCACCTATGCAAGTGGCAGAAGGCACACTGGAACTGGGACTCACCTGGGAAGGTGAGTTAAGCACAGAGGGACCCACTCCTCTAGGGAGAGGTGGGAGGGGCATGGAAATGAGACATTTGCATGGGCAGAGTGAGCCTCATCAACAGGCCTGAAGGAGACCATTTATATGACCTGTGTAGGAATAGTGGTCCAGTGTCCCTGTGGACTCTCAGATGTCTGTCACCCAGACTCATCCCTGCTGTGCCATGGGGCAGAAAGACTTGGAATCTGATGTCATGGTACCTCCAGTGAGGACTGGAGCTTTACTCCATCGTATCCAGTGACTGCTGATGGGTCTCCCTGGGCATGCTTGTCATTATCAGAGTATCAGGAAACGTGCCTGTGTCTACACAGAAATGCCTGTATCACCCCACATTGGCCAGTGTTTTCCCTTATAATGAGTTTGGAGTCTGGTCTGACTGTCCATGGTGGGCATTGCCAGTAAGGTGTGTGCCACGGGCTCACCCAGGTGTGAGCCCAGGTCCTAGAGGAGTAACCTGTCCCTGCTCACACTGTCCCTGGGACTTGACACTGCATCTGCTGCCCTGTCACCTCCCTTAACTCAGTCCTCCTGCCTCATGTGAGCTGAGCCTTCCAGCAGTCATGCAGCTGCCTGAAACAGGAGGGACCTCTAGCTTCTGACAGATTCCTTGGGCAGATTTCTCTGTCACCATGGCCAATCAGAATTCCCTCCCAGACTCTTCTCACCTAGGCCCACCACCTTCCATGGGCTTTTAGGTCCAGGTGACTCCTTATGCCCCATGAGGGAGAAGCTAATAGGAGCACACAGGTCCCTAAGAATAAGCAGATCCTTGTTGACCCTTCAGCTGTTTTCCTCTGCCTCCCTCTTCTGGCAGCCTGCTCACCTTGGACCCCCATCATAAAAGTTGAGACGTCAACATCATCTCCACGGAAACCTGGATCCCTCTTCCTCATTCATTAAAGCCAGGTGGCCTCCACGGCAGCTCCAAGGTGGGGAGTCTCCATCCTAGGCTTTCCAGTCTGGCCACACTGTGTCCTGCCCACTTGTGCTAACCCCAAAGACTCCTCACTGGCTTCCCAACAACTCTGCCCAGCAGGACCTCCTTATCATAGGCAAGACAGGCTCTTCACAGCACGGCTCAGCTGCTTCTCTCTTATATCCCAATTCTAGCCATCTTCTGTGCTGTCTCCATACCAGCCTGATCTTTATGAACATACAGAGGCTTTTAAACAAGACACTGTCCTGCCTCTCCCCTGTCTACTGGTCCCTCAATTGCTACTCGTCCTTTGAAACCCTCCTTCAGTGTCCAGGCAGAATTCAACCCCTTGTCTATCTGCAGGCTCAGGTCTGCGTGCCTCTCTACGTTTTGGGTACTTCCATGGCTCATACATGATTTGATCTGGGGTCTGCCTCTTCTACTAAAGTGTGGAGGATAAGCCCAGGGCACATTCATTGCTAAGGTTCCCAGTGTTTTACCATAGACCTGACACACACTAGATAGAACTCCACAAGCTTGAGGAGTGAGTGGATGAGTATTGTCACACAGAGACTGACAAAGGCAATTCAGATCCAGGCTTTCTGCCTATGTCCACTATCCAAACCACCTCTTCCCCTGGGAAAAGGGCCCCTTGTCAAGTTGCAGTGTAAACTCAAGCAAATTGAAATAGCTTGGATTCAAATGACCTATTCAAAGGAGTTGTTTATTACTCCCTCAAAGCAGGGAATCATTTCCCAGTCCTGACTCTGCTTAGTCAGGTGAAACCTGCAGGAAAAAAAATAGCTCCAGGTTTGCATTTTATGGAAATGGTAGATATTTGAGCAAGGTTATTTCCTGAGAGCCATAACTCCTCTTTAGTTTGACTACTTCTCCATGAGGGATGAGAGTAGGGGGACCCTGGAGGAGAGTAGTCCCAGGGGTCTTTGGAATTGCCCAAGATGCTCCAGCAGCTATCAGGGGAGGGCAGTGTAGGTCCCTGAAAGACTTTTGGGGTTTCCTCACCTTTGAAGTTTCTCTGCGGAGGAGGCAAGGTGGCCTTGAGTTTCTGGGGAACATTTCCACCTCAGCCTTCTGGGGGCAGGGAGCTCGCTCACTGAGTCAGCTCTGAGTAGTCTCTTGCTGCTCTTCATCCTGCAGGCATAAAGGGACAGACTCCTGAGACCCTGCAACCGAGGACAGTTTGGGCAGTATTGTTTTCCTGGGCAATCAGCTTAGCTGCTGCCGAGCACAGCCCCTGAACTGTGGGAGTCTGAGCTACCTGCAGAGCCATCCAGCGGATGAACCAAACTCAGCAAATGACAGAGCCAACGACCCCATCCACTTCACCTGACACCAAAGGGCATGCTTGCTTTCATTTGGCCTGGTGTTAAACCATGTTTGGGCTGTACTTATGAAAGGCTTGGTAGCATGGTAGCAAACTGGGCTGCTCTGTCTCCAAAGGCTGGTTTGTGTCTCTGTCCCTACAAAGATTTTGTGGAAGAGACTGAGAACCTACGAGCAAGAAGGAGATACTTGAAGAGAGTGAGCAAAAGAGTGGAAGCTGGGAGGAATGTAGTGAGGGTAAGGGCCAGAAAAGCAAGGCTTCACCCCAGCAGCACAAAGGTTGGGGACCTAGCCTGTGAAGGAGGAGACCTCCCTCTGTGCTCGGCCACTAGGTACCTGGCACTGTTTCAGGACCAACAATAAAGATTGATCTGAGCTCCCCCGGATCAAAACTTGGATCCCCTGCCTCTCCTTTCGTGCCCTGAGTTTCCTGCCCAATATATCCCTCCCATCTGTGTCTCATAAAGCTCATTTTGCAGTCTCCGAGTTTCTTTCCAAATTACTCCTTGGCTCATCCATTTTCTGGAGCAACACCCCAGTTTCTCCTGGCTTTGCGTAGCAGCCCTCTGAGGGCTTCCTCTGCTCTGTCCCAGACTCACATATGTTTCAGCAGGTGCTCCGTGCACTGTACCAGGACGATGCCATCAAATGGAGAGTGCTCACACACCACACCGCAGGTGCCATCTTGGCCCACCACAAACTGCAGCAGGGAGAGAGTTGAGAAGAGGTAGGTGAGCTGACCCTGGAGTCAGCCTTTCAAATTAGGCTCTGGGCCTGGGTTAGGAACCCCTGACCTCTTGGGGGCATTTCTCCTCCAAGGGTATGAAGGATTGTTGATCCCTAAAAAGGATGCTGCAAGTGACTGCAGGCAACTGAGAGTGTGGAAGTCTCAAGGAGGCTCTTCCCATAGGGCTTTAGGCAGTGAAGAGGACTTCCCCACTGCAGAAGTCCAGGGTTCTTAGTGAGCTCATACTGTCTGATGCATGATCTATAGGACGGGAGTGGCTCAGTCCTGTTTGCCGTTGATTGCATGCACAGCAGACACTATTTTCCACTGCTTCTTGTAACCATTTCCCTAATGGACTGACTCTGGTTCTGTTAGCCACCATTGATTTTATTGCCAGGATCTAGACCAGTGTCCATCCCAGAGTAGCTGCTGGGTAATTGTGTTGCATAAATGAATAAAAACTAATGATGTGATTTGCTGGTAAGAAGATTTGTTGGGAGAAATGACAGGTTCTTTGGCGGGAAAGGTGTGGGGAGGATGCTCTGCTAACCAGCCACCAGAGCTCAGTCTGCTGTTGTGTCTGGTGGCTGAGAAAACAGCCGCCAAACCCTTCGCACCCCTGGACCTGAGGCCTCAGTTAAACCAGCCCAGTGAAGCAGCTCATAGGATTGAGAGGAAAATTAGAGAGAAGGCCTTGGAAGGATCCACAGACACTCTAGAGATTCCTTAGGCCCCTTACATAGTTTTTACAAAGACTATATTGATCTGACCTGGGAAAGGAATATTCTCAGGGCTCAAAAGTATTGAGAGAAAATATTGAGAAAGATGAGGCGTGACTCTTGGCGTGTATTCCTGGTGAAGTGGGACTGCTCTGGAGTTTCTCACACTGTCTGCCCTCAGTAAATGAATGAACAAGAGAGCAAAGGAATGAGCTCTTAGAGTGTTTACTGAAAGCATTTCCTGGGGATGGCAGCACATACATTTTGAGCTGCCTCTTCCCATACCCTCCCCAAGTCTTGGTTATCTGTTCCACACACTGGAATATCAACATATCTTCAATAATCTAGCAAACAAGCAATCACACACCACAGAACATCTCTAAGTGTGCATCTCTCTCTAACTCAGTCTCTCAACCAGCAACCTCTTTCTTTCCACACAGAGAAACCCATTCTCCCCTCAAATTCAGGTCCATGACATCTCAGTAGTACCCTTGGCTCACCTAATTTCTGCTCTGTCTATGAAATGAAGGAATCTGTGCCCACTCTCTATGAGTGCCTTTCTGTCCCTGTCACTTAAAGGAAGGGAGGAAAACAGGCCTTTGAAAAACTGCACCCAACGCTTACTATGGCCCATGTCCCGTACACCCATTATATCATTTCATTCCCACCACTGCTCTGTGAGCAATCCCAAGCCATTAGCACCGCGGGGGAGGCTAAACATCCATCAGGGCAGCAGCAGAACTTATCAGAAATAACTGAATCAATATGCAAACCAATAAAGAAGATATCTCGCCAAATGCAGGGGTGGGGAGAGGAGAAAATGCTGCAGGGAAATGCTTATGGAGGTGAGCTGTCCCACCACAGACAGAGAGTTAACTTGCTTTTCTGTGGTCATTGTGAGAGGTGGGGTGGCCTTGTAAATAAAAGAAGACTGTATTAGATATTGGCATGTTGCAGGATGTTCAGGGGGTGGGCGTATAGAGGTCCAATCTAGAGCACAACCCATTTGCATGGATGTTTTCTCTCTAAATCAGCCTAAGATGTTATCCTGATGCATGCGAGTGAAAAACTATGGGTTATTTGATCGTACCTTAGGATGTGTTTATGGGATGCTGGCCTGCCCTGCTTCTCAATGTGTGTTGAAATGGTCAAGCCAGGTGGTGGACATTCAGAAAACCCGGCATCTCTGGGCAGACACAAATCCCATTTAACTGTTGAGGATTTACTGGGTGGGTTTGTGGTACTCTTCCACCCCAGAGTGTGATGGAGGTGGGGAATGTGACCAGTTTTAGTTGGGTTCTACCACTTGGCTTCTGAGAAGAACTATGGCTAGGCTGGAGGTGATATCACCAGCACAGTTTGAGTGACAGAAGACAGCGAGATCATGTGCTGCCCTCAGCTGGGCCCAGAAGAGGCTATGCAGTTACAGGACCACAAACAGGGCACTTACCTGTAGGGACTTGTCGTACCAGCGATTCGCTCCGTTCAAGCTGCAGCCTCCACCGTGAAGGAGCTGGAGGGCCCTGTGGGTGTCACTGAGCTCTCCAGTACCCGGAACATCCAGGCACACCAGGCAGATGCAGCGCTCAATCATGTCCAGGGAGTCCCGGTTGGTGGAGTCTGAAGGACAGGTGAGTGTGGTCTCAGGTCTGGGGCACCTGTGGAGTCCCGCATGGTGCAGGCAGCCCGCCTGCCTTGACAGGACCATGTAGTCAGATGTGCTGTCCCAAGCCTCTGCTCTACACCAGGGGCCTCTGCAAGACTGTCGGGCCCCAGCAGTGTCCAGTGCTTCACTCAGTGTGTGGCCACTGCTCTGCCTGCCCAGAGAAGGGGCATACTTCAGTCCTGTCCAGGCTCCCCCTCTGCTGTCTACCTGCATCCTCACACTGCCACAGATATTACCGTATCTGTACATGTTGATCACCTACTCTGAATTTTTCCAAGAACTTAAATTTGTTCCTAAAATGTTTGAATTAGGTAATTTTACTTGAAGATCTGAAGGAAAGGTTTTGGTTGCCCTCCATATCCCCCCCCCCCGGGGGGGGTTGTTGGTTCAGAGTCCAAGTTGCAGGGGGAAGGGTGAGGCTACAGCTGATGCTGCAACTGAATGAAGTGGCTGGGCTGGGTTCAGACACAGAGAACTCACTTATCAGGACAGGTCAGAAGCCACTAGATGTGCAGGACAAACGTCACTTGGGAGCCCAACCTGGCCTACAGCCTATTCTTACATGAAGCCTCTAACACTCCCCAAGAGGCTGACAAGCCCCGCTTGGACCTGCATATTATGACAGGATGGAGACAGGCACCCCTAGCCTCTGGGCAGGGGTGATGGTGCTTCTATGCACAGAAGATGAGGGATGTGGGATTAGACAACATCATGCACAATGTGGCAGTGGATGCTGTCTGCATTCACAGCTTCTCTGGTCCCTTTACTCAGGGGACCCTGCATTTAGCCTTGCACGAGAGGACTACCAGTTAAAGCTAAAACTCCCAGCCCCTCTCAGATAGAAACAAGTGAAGGTCTAAATTCTTCCAATGGAATCTAGAGACAAGAAAGCCAGGTGCCTGTTCTCCCCGCCATGCCCCTTGTCTCTCTGGCCTGAAGATGGTCATGGTGCTCAGCCTTGCTCTGCATGCTATGTGGTACTGGCATTGGGGAAGGGGTGGGCTTTGGGCTCCCAGGCTAGCCAGGGCCTTCAGAGCACAGCGGGGGTATGCTGGGTTGGACCCTTTACTTCCAGGAAGCCACCTTAAGTAGCAAGGACTCTTTGCCACTCTTCCTGCCTTCCTCAACACTCTGCAGCTCCTGCCCACAGGGTGAATGAAGCCACTCTTCCCTATGCCTGCTGCTTCCTGTTCACAGTGTGTGACCCTGCTGCCATCCTAGGTCCTCAAGGTTCTGCCTGTCATGCAACTCCCCAGGGGAGCTCTGGTCTGGGTAAATTTTCCATGTTGGTGGATTCATTGAAGATGAGACCTCCCTTTAGTGTGGGTAAAGAAAGTATTCAGGATTAGTAACAGATTTCAGGGCACTTTCCTGAGCCTGGCCCAGGTGGGAGTGAGATCTGTGGCCAGGCAGGAGACAGGCCTGCAGCAGCTCAGCAGATTTATAGGACTGGTCAGGGCCCCACTAAGGACCAGAGTCTATGGCCCTTTGGGTGAAAGCCTAATGGAGAGATAGGAATAAGAGTGGCCTGGAAACAGGATAGAGATTCCTTTCTACTATAGGGTTCTCCACACCCTGCCCCCTTTTCTCTGGCATGCATCCCTGAAGATGGCCACAGTGCTAAGCCTTATGTGGTACACTGTGCTGAGAGTCCCTTTAGACTCCCAGTAGAGATAGCATCTTAAAAGCATGCTTAGACAGTCCTGTGTCAGATCCAGCAGATAGTCAGGAGGGAAGGAGAAGTGGATAGGAAGGAGATAATACCCAGAATGGTGGGAGGGTTAGAAGCAGACCCCAGCCATATGGGTGGAGCTTGTGGGTAAACCGATTGGCCTCCAGCTTAAGGGTAAAGGTTACAGGATTTACATGAGGCCAGATGACCACATTGATGTGAGGTCATTATCCAGCCATGGCTGAGCACCTGTTATGTGCCAGGTGTCAATTTAGGCATGTATACTATAATAGGAGACTGGCAACATTATCACACCCAACTTGTAAGTCAAGGGAAAAGAAAATAAATAATCTGACTGTAGGCCATTTCCAAGGCCTTATTTTAACATGAGGCTAGATAATAATAATTTCCCAGTAACTGGAGAATGGATTTGTTCCTGACATGTAACCCCCAAGCCCAGGTTGGGAGCAGAGCACCAAAAGGTCAGACTCAGGAATGAGGAGTCCTCAGAGCATGAGTCACTAACGGATCTGGGCCAAGGGTCTGTGGTTGGAGAAGAGCCAAGGATGCCGGGAAACATGGGAATGATAAGGACTTGCTGGCTGGTGAGGGCCATGGGCAGCCAGAATTCTGTATGTCACTGTCCTCTTGGCCATTTCTTGGTAAACACTGAAAGCATGGCTTTGTATCTTCCTTAACCAGGATTTCTTAGAAACAACCCAAACCAAGGTGGGATGGGTAGGCTGCAGCCCTCCAGGAAGCCCACAGCAAGCTTATCCAGTCAGGAAGCTGCAGCAAGCTGGATCCAACCTCTGGATGGGAGAGTGGAAGCTTGGGACATTCCTCCCAGGCTCGCAGCACAGGCTTTCAGTGAAAAAGGACTGCTCCTCTCCTTGTTAGTGGCTTGACCTCCTTCAGGTCAGATGAGAAGGATCCCTGAGGAGGGGCTGAGGCCTTGCTATCAAATGCTGGCCCTGTCTGGCCCAGAAGCTCAGCGCCATTCACCAGGAACTAGTCCCTGGCTCATTAGGCAAGATGGAATGGGAGCGGGGCGGCAGGGCTGGGAGGCCAGGTGGCCTTGCAAATGAACTCCTAGAATGCAAGTGCTGATCTGTCACATACTGACAAGTTTATTGTGTAAGTCAGGAAACGAACTACACCTAAACTCATCTACCTCGACTGGGGCCTAAATGTAATAGAAAATCTTGGTGGTGGGATGGAGTCTTCTGGCAGGAGCTGTTTGTCTTGTGACTTCCTTGTGGAGCACCTTCGGGCTTGCTTAATGTAGCGAATCAATCTTCCTCAAGAAGCCCCTACTTAACTAGTGAGAGGTGGGAGTTGAGTAATAAGGAGTTTGTGTTGACGCCCACATTCAGGGGTTCACAGCTTCGGTTGGTGTGGAAATTCCAGAGGCCCAGAGGGTAGAAGCTTCCAGACTCACTCAGGTGTACAAGATACATGTATGTACCTTGTGCCTCTGTCTTGGGAGGCTGGGACTCTCAGATCTTGCTCTCTAACATGCACGCACACCTGTTCACAAACATACCCATATACACAGCCCTCTCCGGGACTCCTGCCTTCTCTGGTCTGTACCAGGTAATGGTACGGATCACATATCCACCCATAGAGATGAGTGCTGGAATTCTTAGAGGCACAGAGCTTCTAATCTTTTGTCATGTCTATCATAACAACTTTCCTTCCTAGTACAATGGAGTATATCTTATTTTGGGAGATTATATTTTCCATCAGACATTTGAGATTTTCCCCTAATCTATGGCCTCAGAGAGGTAATCTTTATCTTCCGAGTTCCCAATGTCTGAGATGTCAACAAAGATGTCTTTCTCAATGAAGCCTGTCTCTTGTGAATTAGAACCAATTTGCATTGAGTTATAAAATCTCCTTTAAATTCTTCAAAAGGGAGAGTCTTGTCTTCCAGAAAAATGGACTAGAATTTCCTCCACCTCTCCCACTGGACATCTGAGATAAATATTATATTTAAAACAAACATAAGAGGCCTCTGGAAGATGGAAAGAGGAAAGCAGGTCAGACAGGGATCTCACAACCTATAAAGCAGCATGGTGGCAGGTCCTTTGAGTGTGTCGGACTGACTTGTACGCTCTGCAACCAGATATTAAAGATCTAACCTCCATTATGACTAAATTTTGGGAAAGAGCCATTTTAAAATGGTAACTGAGGTTAAATGAAGTCATAAGCAGGAACTACAATCCACCAACAGGACTGGCCCATATAAGGAGAGGCACCAATGACACTGATACAGAGAAAAGGCCTTTTAAAGACACAGTGAGAAGGGGGCGGGCTGAAAACCAAGGAGCAGAGCTGCAGGAGAAACCATCCTGGCTGACACTTTGATCCTGGACTTACAGGTTCTATAAGTTAGAAAGACACTTCCGAGTCACCCAGCCTGGGGTGTGTTGGTTATGACATCTTAAGTAAACGAACACAGAGAGAGTTCCTCCTTCCTTTTTATATTAAATAGTCAATATCTGGATTAGAAGAAATCAGAAACATGAAAACACAAATGGGGACGCTCACACACAAAGAAAAAGTTCCCATGCAGACCTGTTTTCTCTATCCATAGAAAATAGAACACTCTTAGATAAGCAGGGTGTGGTGGTGCTCACTGTTAGTTCCAGCACTTGGGAGGCAGATTCAGGTGGATCTCTGTAAATTTAAGGCCAGCCTGTTCTACATACTGAGTTTCAGGATAGCCAGAGCTACAGAATAGAGAGACCGTGTCCCCCCCCCAAAAAAAAAGCTAAACAAAATAAACAATAACAGCAACAAAACAAACAGTCACCTCTCTGTAAAAAGAAAACCTTTAGATAATACCCTTTTTACTTCAGCCAAATATCACCAGGAAAACCACTAATCCCCAATTCTATATGCACCCATAACCTAGCTGTCCCACCCGATGCTACCAGCTCAAGGCCAGTGGAGAACCTAGTCTGCCATCACTGATCTACATGGAGGAGCTCCACCTCTGTGGATATCAGAGAACCTATGGCCTCTTACAGAAGCTGGAACTTCCATCTCAACTGAATGGTGACCATCCCACCCCACTGTCTTTCACACAGCACCACAGAAAGCATGTAGAGACCTTGAGCCCTCATTTAGCAGTAATAAGTACTACCTCCCCCACCAGACTATCAGCAGAAAGAAGATTTCTACCTTCGCTGGGCAGGATAAGGTAACATCTTGTCCCATCATTTGCTGCAGTAGTAGCAGAATGAGACAACTGAATCAGCAGGTTCATATAACACCCAGGGCCTCATAACACAAGTCACCCAAGTTCTAGTAGAAACCAGACAGCACATCAAGACTGGGGAAATTTTTGACTTAAAAAAAAACTGAAAGACATATTCAAAAACATATGTGACATATGCTTTTAAATTCAATAATCAAGCCAGGTGTGGTGGTGCACGTCTTTAATCCCAGCACTCAGGAGGCAGAGGCAGATGGATCTCTGTGAGTTGGAGGCCAGCCTGGTCTACAAAGTGAGTCCAGGACAACCAGGGCTGTTACACAGAGAAACCCTGTCTCAAAAAAAATTCAATAATCATGAAATGTATCAACAAGCAATATTTAACATGTTTGAAAATACTTTTTTTTTTAAAAAACGGCAAGGATGTATCAGCATGTAAACAGAAACTCTCAAAAAAGATGTGAAGAATCAAGTAAAAAATTTAGAAATAAAAATATAATGCCAGTAAGTATAAAAGTATAAAAAGGTTGATGGATTCAAGAACAGAGTGTAAGAGGCAGAGAAGAGGCGAAGGACACTTGAAGATGGAATAACAGGAAAAAGAAAAGAGTCAGGAAAACAGTGCACAGCAAAATCTGCAACATAGAAGATGTAAAACCACATCATCCAATTTCCATAAGGAGAAAAGGAGCAGAACATAAAGTACTCAGAAAAACAATGGCTGAAAATCCCAGAATTAGTAAAAGTCCACAATCTAAAAATTGAAGAGACCAGCAACCAGGGTAAGTTAAAAGAAATCTACACTAACATATATCATAGTAGATTTATGAAAACCAGCAGCAGAGGAAAGTATTGAAAATGGTGACAGAAACGACACTGTCTATGGAAGAACAGTGAGAGTGACAGCAGACTTCTCACCAGACCCCATGGGACTGGAAGGAAGTAGAAATGAAAGATGTGTCAACATAGAATTCTACATCCAAACAACACTTTTTAAAAGAAGAGAAATCAAAGCATTTCTAAATGTAAGGAATGGGATGTCACTCATTGGTAGGATGCTTCCTTTGATACTGGGGCTAGGAGAGAAAATTTACATCTAGCCTATCATAAAAGAGTGACTAAAGAAATTTCAAAAAAGAAGAAGAAGAAGAAGAAGAAGAAGAAGAAGAAGAAGAAGAAGAAGAAGTAGATGTGATAAGGGGAATACTGGCATATCATTAAGGAAGAAAAGACACTAGGAAGAGTTAAAACCTGAATGAAAAATTCATTTTCATTTGAGTTTTTAAAAAATGTATTTATTTCTTCAAGTTCCATCTCAATTGTAGTCCCCTCCCTCCTTCTCTTCCTGGTCCCACTCTCCTACCCTTATCCCCATCACCTTCCTATCTTCTTTTTTTTTTTTAATTTAAGGTGTATCTTTTTCCTCCCAATAGCTCCCCCTTTTAGTCCAATAAAAGGCTCTTTTCCTTATAATAATAAATACAATACAAAACAATAAGAATAACTAGGCTTAGCCGGGCGTGGTGACACACGCCTTTAATCCCAGCACTTGGGAGGCAGAGGCAGGCGGATCTCTATGAGTTCGAGGCCAGCCTGGTCTACAAAGCAAGTCCAGGACAGCCAGACAGCCAGGGCTGTTACACAGAGAAACCCTGTCTCGAAAAACCAAAAAAAAAAAAGAAAAGAATAACTAGGCCACAATTATGAAAATTATAAAGCATAACATACATTCACAATGTCCAGTCCATACGTATTTGGCAACTGATATTAATATTCTGTTGTCTATCTATCTATATGAGTTTAAAGTTCTATTCCTAACTCAGTTTCCATCCTAACTTGCATTACCAACTTACAAATGTCTTCTTTGACCTAGAATCATTTGAGTTTTTTATGTTTTAGTATAAAGGTAACTATAGTAATGACTGACATGGTTCTAAATATATGTGAAGACAAGATGAGCATATCACAAATGAAGGAAAAGAAGTAAGCTTCCTGGACTTCACCAGAGTTTGCTCACTTCACCTGTTTGTTCAACACAACAGACTAATATGTTGTATAAACCCAAGGCAGTAGTTATGTGAACATCTAGAAAGACTATACAGACAGATAATGTTAAAACACTAGATTTTTTTAAAAAGACATGTAAGATACAGGAAGGCAAGAAAGAAGAAAAAATGGAATCAAAGAAAAAAGAATTTAAAGATAGAGAAAACAAAATTACAAAATGAGTTAAGCCAAAACATGTCAAAAACTATTTTATGTATAAATAGTCTAAAAACCCTGATTAGAAAGAGTGGTAGGTGGTGGTAGAATGGGAGTACCCAGCTTCATGCTGCCTACAAAGAACTCACACCAAATATCACATAAATTTGCTGGAAGGAAAATACCATTTCACGCAAACATTAATCAAAAGAAATCATGATTCTGAATTAATGAGATACATACTTCAAAACAAAACAGAACCAGGAACCTAGGAGCAAATTACCAATAAATAAATAAACAAACAAACAAACAAATAAATAAATGGTAAATCTGCAAGATGACACGGCAGCATGTTTGCTACAGGTGACAAACTGCAGGTATGTGAAGCAAAACAGAACTGGAAGAAAAAAAAATACAAATGTATTATGGTAGCTGAGACATCAGCATTTCTCTGCCAACAATGGACAGATCAACTAGGTATAAAAAAATCCAACAAGGTCACAGAACTCAACACCACAAACCAACAAGTTGTGTTTGACATTTGCAGAATATTTCATCTAAGAGTAACCGAATGGGCATTCCTCCCAGACACTCACTGAACATACACCAAGACAAGACTACATCTAGGGCCATAGAACGGCCCTCAAATATGAAAAAGAATGAATTAATACTAAGTGTGTTTTTCTCTATGATGGAAATAAAATAAATATAAATAACAGAAGTTAATAGTAAATTATATACATTTGCACATTAAACAATACACTTGAAAATAATCCATAAGTTAAAAGAGTCAGAAGAGAATCATAAGAAATACACCACAATGAATGAAAATAAAAATACACAATTTAAAAATTAGATTCAACTAAGTTAATATAATGGAAATTTAAAGCACACATGCATGCACACACACACACTAAACAAACAAATAAGTATTTCTTAAAAACTCAGAAAATAAAAGGGAACATCAATGTAATAAATAAAATCTACAAAAACTCTATAGTTCACAGTTCTACAGGTTAAAAAACTGAATCCTTTAAAAATTTTAATATAGTAGAATAGGTTTTATTCTTCAGCCACCTATGGATCACCATGGCCTGGAAACATGGATTCAGGCTGCACCAAATAGCATGCAAAATGGAAACTGTTCATGAAGTTTTATAATTGCAGAATGAATGGAAGTCCTAAGGTAGGGCCTATTTCAAACAAACTGGTGGACTTATTGTAGACAGGTTACAGCAGGACTGTATTCTGAGATGTTCTGGTGACTTTCTTAGCTTTGATGTCAGGGAAAGGTAGAGAGTGGTCTGTTAACACAGTCCCAAAGGTCACCTGATAGCCATAAGGGTGCTAGGTTAGATACATAAGAGGCAATGATTGGCTACTAAGAGGACTCATTCAAGATAATTTGGTTCTGGTTTGTAACATTCTGATAATCACAAAGTTCTATTCAGAGCGCATGCTTTCTGAGATGAGAAATAAGATAAAAGCATCCACTCTTGCCACACCACAGCTGTCCAACATAGTGGTAGTAGCCTGGCCAATGAAATAAGGAAAGGAAAGGTTTATAGAAGCTAAAGAAAAAAATTGTACTCATTTTGGTAAAACATGACTAGTTACTCTTAGAAATTCTTAGGATGTCCTATGTGATCTACTAAACACTCACAGAGGGCTGGCAAGATGTCTCCATAAGGAAAGGTGATTGCTGCCAAGCCTAATGACCTGAGTTTGATCTCTAGAACCCATATAATGGAAGGAGAGGCCTAATCCCAGCAAATGTTTTCTGATCTCTGAAATATGTATGTGTACACACATGTACGCATGCACACACACACACATACACATGCATGCACACACACACACATGCACCCCACACACACATGCACCCACACAAACACATGCACCTACACACACACATGTACACACACACATGCATGCACACATACACACATGCACACACACAATAGATGTAAAAATATCTCTCATAGAATTAATAAATTAATTCATCAACATTTCAAGATACACAATCAACACATAAAAGCTAAGTATAGTTTTGTATACTAGTGGCAAGCATTTATAAAAATAAAAATAACTTGCCCCTAGAGGCACTGCAGATGTGGCTGATATGTCACATGTGCATCAGTAGGTGGCAGAGAGGAGAGAGGCTATGTCTACATTCAGTGTTCTGACCTATGAACATCTGAATGAATAGTAGCCTAACATTTCCTGAAAAAAGCAAGCCTGAGACCACCACCAGGTTGGCACCAAGGGGCCTGGACAGGGAGCTAGCCTGTGACAACTACCAGTCCAGCACCAGGCAAACACCAAATGGGCTTCCAGGACAGGAAGCATGCCAGAGACTAAAAGAGCCCTGCCTGGCTCTGGATGTGGGGGTTGTGGGTGAGCCAGCCCAAGTGTATGAGTGTGGGAGAGCCTGCCCTACCTTTTGTCTGATTTGTGGAGGTGTTGGCAAGAGAGAGATCCCCTCCTCTACCTTTTGCCCTCACCACCAGTGGTGGACAGGAGATCTGACCCTGGTGGAGTCACAAGAGCAGGAGAGCTGTCCCTGCCCCTCACATGCTGTAGCACTCAGGAGAGCAGGCCCTGCACCTGCCTGGGCAGCACACTACAGGTAGCCTTGGATGTGGGGGTTGTGGGTGAGCCAGCCCTGCCTTTCATCTGCTTTGCAGTGGAGTTGGTGAGTGAGAGATCCTCTCCACTTTCTTTTGCACTCGCCACAGGTAGTAGGTGGGAAAGTTGGCCCTGATGGAGTCATGAGAGCAGGAGAGCTGTCTTAGCCTCTTACTGCTGAAGCACTTGGGAGAGCAGGCCCTGCACCTTACCTGGGTAGGACAGTAGAAATGGCCATGGATGTGGGGGTTGCAGGCTCAGAACCAGGGCTTTGAATTGGCCTACCTGAACATATACCCCATGGGTGAACTGCTGGTGTGCATGAAGAGGCCAGTTCCATAGACCCAAAACTACAGGATCTCCATGACACAGGATGACAATAGGTTATCTGAGAGGAGTCCCATTGAGGTTCCAGTATTGACAAAGTAGCAGAAGCCAGAGGCCTCTACCAGACCAAGGAGTCATTATAATGAACATTTGCAAACAAAAACGTGTGGACAAAAGGGAATATTGTGGAACACACTGAGACACACTACAGCTTCTACAATGAGATTTTTTTTTTTTAATGTTGGGAGAAGTTTCAAGGGTGGAAGGAGGGTCTGAAGGGAGGTGGGAGATGAGTGGGAATAGAGTGCATGCTGTGAGATTCACCAAATAAAAAACAATAAAAAGAGCCGGGCGGTGGTGGCGCACGCCTTTAATCCCAGCACTTGGGAGGCAGAGGCAGGTGGATCTTTGCGAGTTCGAGGCCAGCCTGGTCTACAAAGCGAGTCCAGGACAGCCAGAGCTGTTAAACAGAGAAACCCTGTCTCGAAAAACCAAAAAAAAAAAAAATAAGATTAAAAAAATGAAAAATAAGCCCCAAGTATAATTCATAAAAATTAAATATCCATAATATACTAATTCATAAATATTAAATACTTAAATTTAAATCAAACAAATATACAGGATATCTTTATGCTGAAAACACAAACCACAGGTGAAAGAAAGAAAACTCAAAATACAAGGAGTACTACACTATGCATATGCCTTGGAAGAACCAATATCATGAAGTTCTGTTTTCCCCAAATGGATACATGAGTTTGAGAGAATTTCCATCAAGCTCTTAGCAAAATTTTTCTGCAGATAGAGATGAGATTATTCAAAAGTCTATGTGAAAAGGCAAAGGAAATAAAATAGCTAATACAATTTTGAAAAAGAATTAAATTAGAGGAATCAGTATATTGGATTTCAAGACCATTGTATAGCTACTTAAACAATACTGTATCATATTGGAGAGGGATAACACACACACTAGTGGAACCCCCATAACAGACTCACCAAATACACCCCACTGATACTGAGAAAGGGTGGAAGGACCATTCAACAAAAGGAGAGCCATTTCTTCAACAAGCAATGTAACTCCCACAGGAAAAAAGAAAACCTTGGCATGATTTTTATACATATACAGAAACTAACTGAAGATGGAATTTTGACTTAACAGAATACGCTGTAATGCTACAAAACTTCCAGAGAAAAGTTTTGGCATGTAGGACTAAGCAAAGAATTCTTAGTCTTGACATCAAAACTACAATTGTAATTGATAAATTAAACCACAACAAAATAAAAATCTATTGTTCATTAGAATGTTCCATTAAGATAAGCTATAGACTAGTATGAAATATTTGGAAGCTATTGTCCAACTTTTTGCAAATATTTGTCCAACAATTTGCATCTAGAATATACAAATAACTCTCAAGTCTCACAGTGAAAAACCCCAATTAGCAAATAGACAGGATGTGAGATAAGTCATGGAAGAGAATATATACACAGGAAATTAACACATGCATGGATACTCAATGTCATTAGACAAGGATTTGGGCAAAAACACCCATACGCATAAATAAACACTAAATAATAAAATAAAACTTAGCAGGCAACTGTAATATGTCCTACTAGCTTCATGCCTGAACATTTCTCCAGAAATATAGACATATTATTGTAAAAACCCAAATGCTAAGGTGGGTGTAGTGGCGCAAGCCTTTAATCCCAGCACTAGGGAGGCAGAGGCAGGCGAATCTCTGAGTTCAAGACCAGCCTGGCCTATACAGCAAGTGTCAAGACAGCTAGAGTACACAGAGAAACTGTGTCAGAAAACAAAAAAGAACAAGCGTGGCTCAAAAATCTACTTTGGGGAATCCTTGAGGTGGTAGAAATGCCTGCACCCTCCTATGACATTGTACCATAGTTGTTCAAGATATCAGCTCTGC
>CAJQZJ010014563.1:1858029-1884617 GCA_907164525.1 Lophiomys imhausi | reverse complement strand
AAAAAGAAAAAAACTCTTTTTACCCTCCTTCCTGCCCTCCATTACAATCTGTCCAGTCTCACGCCCTGCCTGTTACAGGCTGATTGCAGATCCCGCCCTACCTCCATTTCCGGGGAACTCTGCCGAACCTTGGTGTGCACCTGACTTTCCTTTTCCTTGTGAACCCTTTCAGCCGTCCCTTTCATCCCATTCCCGATACCTAGAAACACTTTCTACCTGGGACCCCCGGGGGCCACGGAGGACCTGGACTCAGATCAGTGTCTGACTCAGCCAGCTTCAGAGGAGCTTCCTCTTGCGATAGATGGGAAATAGATGGGAACTAACCCAGAGACCTACAACTGGACAATGTGCAGAGAGTGAGACCTTAGAGAACTAAGTCTTACATGAGTTGTCTTCATCAAACTCCTCCCCTTAGGCTCAGGGGGCTATGAGGAGGAGGAAGAAGAAAGATTGTAAGAGCCAGAGGGGATGGAGAGCATCAAGGAAACAGTGTCTTCCAGACACAACAGGACTAATGCGAGCGGGAACTCACAGAGACTGTGGTAGCACGCACACGGCCTGCCCAGGTTCAAGCCAGATGCGGTCCCAACACGGAGAAGGGAAGTGGACATGAGCCCCCATCCCTAATCCAGAAGCTATCTCCAATTGATAACCACTTGCAAAGGAAAATTAGTTTTCTCCGATTGGAGTCTCTCTGGGTATTAAATCACAAATTAGGATAGACCCCATGTCCAGTAGATGGCTCACAAACAAAACAAAACAAGGCACCTCAATAGTATTTTTGTAGATTTTTTTTTGCCTCCTGTTGCTTGTTTGGGCATTTTTTAATCTTTCTGGTCTCTTGCTTGTTTATTATAATATCTGATTTTGTGTTTTTATGGCTTTTGGTGGTGGTGATGATGGTGTGTGTGTATTTGTATGTGTGTGTTTCTTGTGCTTTTTCTTTGTCATTGTTGCTGTTGTTTTATTCTGTGTGTGTGTGTGTGTGTGTGTGTGTGTATATATATATATATACATTTGACTGTTTTCTAAAGAGAGAGGGAGAAAAAAGTAGTGCATAGAGATGGGTGGATGGCGAGGTGTGGAGGATCTGGGAGGAAATGGGGAGAAGAAACAGTGATCAGAATATATTGTATAAAAAAGTTATTTTCATTCATGGGGTTTGTGTTTGTTTATTTGAGATGGGGCCTCTCTATGTACCCTCGACTATCCTGGAACTCGATATGTAGGTAGACCAGGCTTGCTTTGAACTACCTCTGGGTATATAAACGCCTGCCTCTGTCTCTGCCTCCTGAGTGCTGAACTAAAGGTATGTGCCACCAAGAATCAAGCTGAGCTCTTTCTCTTGGTTCTAACCTCCCTTTCCAAGAAGAGAGACCATAAAGAGTCTAGAACTGGGGACAAGGGTGGCAGTAGGTGGGGGGAATGGGGAAGATAAGCAAAAATCCACTTCCCAGATGCTTTACACTTCAAATGTTTAAAATGGGAGGCAAAGGCAGGAGAAGAGGTCAGAGAATTTTTTTAAATAATTCATTTATTTTTAATCTATGTACATAGGTGTTTTGACTGCATGTATGTCTGTGTGAGGGTGTCAGATCCCCTGGAACAGGAGTTACAGGCAGTTGTGAGCTGCCATGTGGGTGCTGGGAATTGAATCTAGGTCCTCTGGAAGAGCAGCCAGTGCTCTTAACCGCTGAGCCATTTCTCCAACCTGAGAATTTTTTTTTAAATAAAGATTTTGTGTGTGTATGTATGTGTGTGTCTGTTGTGTATGTGTGTGTGTCTGTGTGTGTGTATGTGTATGTGTGTATGTGTATGTGTGTGTGTATGGAATATGATGTGCAGAAGGCAGGGGGCACAAAATGCACCCAAGGGAAAAGGCTAATAAGTTAGGGTGGGCATGTAAGGAAGAAAGCCATGCAACCTACAGGGGTGCAGGCCATTGTCACTAACCATAGGGCAGCAGCCATGTGGGCCTTGGGCAAAGTGACCAGCAGATTTCCCTTAAATCTAATAAGAGTTCTCATTTAGCGAACTCCCTTGATACACCAGGTACCAGACCATATGCCCTCATTGTACCCATGAAGCAGGCTGGGGTCTCCGGCATGGAATAGGAATTCCAGGCTGTAGCTGACAAGAGGGACCGGCCAACAGCAGACCTTTTGCTCTGGACCTCTCTTTCTCCCTCTCTGGATGTGCTCATCGCAAAACCCTCTGGGCTCCTACTGCAGAGGGGGGCATAGCCCCAGCCCCTCCCTCCCTAGAGAAAGAAAATTGTATTCCAATTCGAAAGCTCAGGAGGTATTTCTGGGCCAATCAAATCAGAGAGGCTGTTATTGCTAATGTGTAATTGGTTTTAAAGCCAACAGACTTGCCGAGCTCTGGATGGCAATATTTAAACAGCATTCTGCCCCTTCCTGAGTGGTTCTTGTAAACCATGACCGTGGCTTCATGCAGCTGCAACCACCTTCTGTCAGCTCCCTCCTTGGAAGCAGTGTCTGGGCTCTAATTGGCTGCTGGGGATAAATATTTACGGGCTGTGTAAACGGAGAGCATCTGCCTGTAAGGTCTGTTCCCGGGATCGCCACACAGCGCCCAGGAAAGCCGGAGGGCTTGGGGGGCCTCTCCAAGCTGGCCATACTTCTCTTATAAATTGACAAGCACTGTAGTCTTCCAGACTCAGAGCTGAATGTCTAATTAAATTTCTAGACCATGGTAATGGTGTTAGTTCCTCCTGAGTTCAGGAGGCCACGGTTTCACAGTTTGATGGGGAAGATCCTCTAAGCATGCGCAGACCCTTCTGAGGCCCCAAGTTCATCGGCAGATTCGACCCTCCTGTCTTGTAGTGTGGACCTCAGGCTGGGTAGCTGGGTGCCTAGTGCCCCCAGCCATTACTTCTAAGGCTAGGACACTGAGAAGCCATGTGGAGAAAAATCTCTACTTCATAGTCAAAATGAAAACTCTGATAAAGAATGGATGGAAATGCCCAGGTTGAGGCCATGAACAAAATGAGGTGCTTGGTGTGTGGCTGAAGCTGATAAGTGGGTCCCAACCATAGTTTCACTCAAAGTCGATACCGTTCTTTAAAAATGGAATCTTAGTCTGCTCCAACCCTACTGGAAAATTCGTCAGGCTTGGGAATCTTTCTTGTTTTTGTTTGTTCTGTTGTTTTAGCAGTGTTTTAAAGGATTCTCATGTCATCTGTCAACCCCACTGAATAGCTTGCTGGACCTCAGTTTCCACTGTCTCCTAAGCTATGGCAGACCAGGTATGTGGTTCCACATTCCTTCAGGATGCTGTCTGAAAGGCTTCTCTGGTTGTAGCCTGTATGCCCTGGCACTAATGCCTCCTTGAGGACTCTTAGCATTAGCTCACAGATTCTGGGGCTACCAATGGCACTTACCCGTATGGTATCTGAGTGAGCTTGGAAGGGGAAATTCAATTTGGGAGCAGGGAAGGGATGGACTTTGCAACAGGCAATCTGCACCCCTGGTGGTTCCTGGACCTTCATATTCCCCACTCCGTGTCAGGACAGGTGTTGGGCTCATTGACCTGGGAGTTTACAGAGGGGACAGTCCTAGTAGAGGTCTGTGTGTCCAGGGACAGGGTCTGGAAGGAGAAAGGTTGACAATGTAAAGGGCTGAAGGAGCCAATCTCCTGCCCCACTGGCTCTCAGCTAATTGGAGGAGGACTCGTTTTGACTACAGGGCACATTTCCTATGAGCAATGTCCCCTCTACCACGGAGGGAAGAGGTAGGGTATCCTAGTCAGTATGCTGGACAGCTCCTTTCTGGCCCTGTGCCAATGCAGGAAAGTGAGGGCTTCGGCTGAGAGGTGGGGTCTATGACATCTGGGAATGGTCACTTTGGGCCGCAGCAAACCCTGCCAAGTGACAAACAGCAACTTCCTAGACATCACGAACTGAAGGCCATGGCTGGCCATGGAGATTCCTCTCACTCCCCATCTCTGTGCATTCCCAAGAGCACTTGGTCCTTGTCTCCTGTCCTTTGCTATTTCTTGAACAATTCATAATGCTCCTTGTGATGGGCCAGTTCTGACTCAGCATGGCTAACCCTTCCGTGAATGCTCCACCCACTGCTTCACCTGGAGCCTGGTGCTCCCAAACGTTCCCACCCCTGTGCCCTGTGCCCTGTGATAGGACACTACTGTTTTCCTTCACATCCATAAACCAAGGCCAGGCTGGGTAGATGCCTTCTCATCAGTCCCTGTCCCACCCCTCCTTCCACTTGGATCTAGAGTCTGTAATTATTCTTAGCATTATCTCCTTGTCACTACACTGTACCAGTCTCTCCCCAATCTCCCGTCACAAGTATCTGGACTCTATCACCTTCTTCCTCTGGATTACTACCTTAATCCTCATTCTCTGCAAGTTGAACATCCATGTGGCTGCACCAGTCCATACTCTTGCCTCTCTATTCCTGGACTGGCTTATCTCCGACAGTGTGAACACAGCACCCATTGGAGAATTTGTCTGTACCAGAAGTCAGCTCCTTGCCTCTGAAGGAGCTAATTAGGTTCAAATCTCATTATCATGGATCCTAATCCAACAGGACCAATATCTTTATAAGAAGTGGGGACACTAAGACACAGACCCACACAGAAAGGAGACCATGTGGAAGCCCAGGTTGAAGTTGTCGCCTGCAGGTCACAAAGAGAGGCTTCAGAAGAAAACAGCACTGTGGATACCCTAGTGGTGGACTTCCAGCCTCCTGAACCATAAGGCAATCCACTCAGTTGCTAAACACAGCCTGTGACACTTGGCCATGGTAACCTGAGCATGCCACTATAGCAGCTTAATCAGCTCAAATTCCAGGGTCATAGCCACTGTTTGCCCTATCTGTCGCCTAGCTATATTCAACAAGTCTGCTCAATCCAGGAACCACTTTTCCTGAATCTGAGAAGCTGAACTCTGTGTGTGTGTGTGTGTGTGTGTGTGTGTGTGTAGGGTCTCCTCTAATAATGTTAAGTAGCTTTTACTTAGCTTGGTGGTTCCCAAAACCCTCACGTGTGCATATAAAACAGTCCAAAGAGCTCAGTATCATCCAGACGAAGTTTCTTTCCCATTTCCCAAGAGGCTGCTTTACATATCTCTCTGACTCCAGAATCCTGATTCTGCCCATCCCTGACCGGGAGCCACCCCTGGGAGCCTCCTCATACTCCACCATGCCAGCTGTAGCCCCTGGGCCCTTTAGCCCCTGCTTCTATCTGCTCTCACCTTTGCAAGCCTTCCAAACCCTTTACCCCCTCCCAGCCATTAGCAATCCCCTCTACTCCTTTTCTTTGTGGCACTTGCCTGTCCACAATTGTGAAGTTGACTTTCCTGCTCCTGACACTCCCTTCTCCTCTTCCAGAAATGCCCTGTTATTCTGCTTTTTGAAATTCCCAAGTTCCTGAACAGTCACCCATGTGGGCTAGGTTTAGCCACTCTGATCACTTCATCAACAATTTCCTTCTGATGTTTCTACCCACACATGCGCTGGTAATTCCTACCCTCTCACCATGGCTCACAGACAGTGTCCAAGTTGAAGAGCTCAGCAGCTCCTCTCCGAGCTGTTCTTTCTTAAGCCCTCACATGGAAGCATGTGGTTGAACACGCTCTCCTCCTCTCCTTTCTAATCTGGTTTTCCTGTTCTGGCCAAGCCTTTTCTCACTCCCTTTGCGTCTTTCTCCGCTTGACCCCTGAAACCCTGTTCCATTGCTAGATGATCTCATCCAAGCCCATAACTTTAAATATTACTTAGGTTCTGATGCCTTTCAAATTTATAACTGTTTGCTTCTCTCTCTTTCTCTCTCGCTCCAGACACATAGATCTAACATGACACTTCCACTTAGATGACTCAGGGTGCCTCAAATCAAATGTGCTTGGACAGCACCTGTCCATTTTCAACCCACTCCCCATCTCACTAAATGATACCAGTGTCCACTCAGTAGATCAAATTGGAAACTCTGGGATCTCCCTCCCTTCCCTCTCCTCCCTGGTTGTGCTTCTGCCCTGAGACCTGTCCACACTCACTGGCATCTTTTCACTTTCACTCTCAGCCCTCACTCATGCTGCCCTCGGTAGTTCGGGTAGTTCGCTAGGAAACAGAAATAATTTCTGAAAGGACTTCCCTGTTTCCCTTCTGAGGTGGCTCCAGGGGAGAGGGTGCCACTCTGGGAGGAACTGGCTTCCTGCTGTGCAGAGTGTCACAACCATTGGTGCTAATTGGATTAACTGATTTGCCCAAGGGGAGGTGTGTGTTTGTGTGATCCCTTTCTGCTGAACTTCCTTTAAAAACAGCACTTCCATTCAGAAAGCCAGATCAAGCACCATTAACAAATTAATTCTGATTAGTGCTGCCCAAGCTCTCAGACCTTAAGTCAACCCCATTCAGTCATCTCGGGCCTGGCTGGCTAATAAAGTGGACGCTATCTGGGCAGCAGAGGTGATTACTTTGATGCCTGTCTCTATCCCCAGAGGGAAAAAGAGTGGAGTGTGATTTCACTTCAGTCTCCTGGGGGAATTAACTACTTTCAAATTCTGTTATTAATTCCCCAACATGGCAGTCATATCCGTGGAAATGGATTTGGGGCACATATTTCTGCACCCTCTGCAGCCCTCTTTTTAGGGCCAAGTATTCAGCAGGTGCTCAATGAAAGAATAATTAATTGGTAAGTGGTTAAAAAAAAAAAGTCTGGGCCTAGTATCCTTAGGAAGCCTTTGTCGTTTTATTTAACATGTGTAATTACATTACTGCTGTAGTTGGCCTGGTAGATTTGGAGGTTAAACCAAAGAAGTCCCTGTCCTCCCAGACCGGATAGTAGCTGGGAGGCAGGGTGCTGACCAGACAAGAAAGGATAGCAGGTCATTCATGAGAAGAAAATGGGTCAAGGGGCTGTAGGGATGGCTCGGGGTGGGGGTGGGGGTGTTAAGTACAAACTGTCCTCTCTGAGGACCTGAGTTTGGCCCAGTACCCACCCAAGTATGGTGGGTCATAACTGCCTGTGACTCCAGCTCCAGGGACCTAGTGCCCCCTTCCTGACTCTATGGGTACCTGCACTCATATGTGCGTACCCCTCACAAGTACACATACCCAGGGGTGGGGAAGAGGGATTGAAATGAATCTTTAAAATGCGGATCAAGGTGGCAGTGTGCTGACAGCAAGGAAGAAAGCTTTAGGGAGGGCCTGAGGCCCTGACACCCGAGCTGAGCCAGCATAGTACAAGATGCTGAACAGCTCTGGAGGAAGAATGTTCTAGGAAGGAGCCTGGAAAATGTAAATACTAATCATCAGGGAGCCAGGCCCCAGGACATCTGACCAGTACAGCCATCTTTTCTCCCCAGTTAGTTGCTCTCCCTAACAGTTTCTAGAAGGTGAGGTAACGCGTCCCTACAATGTGGCTGGCATTGTCCACACTGATCTACCTGTCTAGCTGTCATCTTCGATCCCACCTGCTTTTCTCACTCATTGTTCCCCAGCAAAGCCTTTCAAATCCTATTTGGAAGTGTTCCTTCTGTCCTCTGACGCCCTGGGCTAGGTGTGTGGTACCTGCTGCCCCTTTTGCTTCACATGGGTAGAGATTGCATTCCTGTGCACTTGGGCTTCCTCTTCATGCCTTTTCTTGTGTTGTTCTTGTCATGGACTGCACAGGGGCAGAGGCTTTGTCCTATCTGTCTCTCACACCCTAGCTCTAGCTCAGTCTCCTCAGTTACACATGCAGGGTCTGAATTATTGCCTGGTCCTTTGCAATCCCTAGCAGTGGATGAAGACTCCTAGAAGCCTGGCTTCTTGTTGCATGGTGTCCAACATAGGCAAGAAAGGAAGGTGTTCCTCCAATGAAGGTGGGCTTTGGCTTGAAAAGTAGTTTCTGAGGATGATTAAAAGCTCTTAAAGCTGGGTGAAGTTTTAGGTGAAGCCAGGGGAACCTTGAAGAAGAAGGGGAAGGAGAATTCTAGGAGCCAGAGGGGTGGAGGACACCTCAAGAACACAACCCACAGAATCAACTGAGCAGGGCTCATAGGAGCTCACAGAGACTGAAGCGATAACCATGGACCCTACATGGGTCTGAGTTAGGTGTTCTGCATATATGTTATGGTTGCATAGCTTAGTGTTCTTGTGGGGCTCCTCACAGTGGGAGTGGGGGTGTCTCTGACTCTTTTGCCTGCGCTTGGGACCCTTTTCCTCCTACTGCACCACTTTGTCCAGCCTTGATATGAGGGTTCATGCCAAGTTTTATTGAAATTTATTATGCCATGTTCAATTGATATCCCTGGGAGTACTGCCCCCCCCTGTTTTTAAGGGAAACAGATGAAGGGGAGAGAGGAGGTTGGAGGTGGGGATCTGAGAGGAGTGGAGGCAGGAGAAACTGCAATGTAGTATATATAAAAAGTTAAAACAAACAAACAAATAAGTAGGGACTGGAGAGACACTTGAATTGATAAAAATGATAAAATGATAAAAATTGCCTGCAAGTCTAAGGACTTCAGTTTGACTCCCAAGAACCCATGTAAAGTTAAATTTTAAAAGCCATACTGAGCATAGTATAACATACTTGTAATCTCAGCATGGGGAGAAGTAGAGATAGGTGGATCTCTGGGCTTTCTGGCCAGCCTCACTTACTTGCTGAGTTCCAGGGCAGTGAAAGATCTTGTCTCAAAAGTGGGGCAGGCAATACCTGATGAATGACAGCTAAGGTTGTCCTCTGACTTCCATATGAACACATGCACACACATGTGCCCTCACATACACATACACATGAGCATGAATACACACACACACACATACAAAAACTGGATTTATAGTGGGGATGTTTAAAAGCTTCATAAGAACAGCCAGAGGAACATGGATCAGGTTGAAAATGAAAAGTCCTGAGACCAAGAAGCCAGGTGAAGAAAAAGGGCTGACTATACTCTCAGAGGTGGCCCCAACAGTCTCCAAATGAACATCACTCACCCCACCAGTAGACTAGATCTGCTAGCTGTCCCCAGACTTCCTCTCTCTCGAAACCTCCTGCACTCCCAGATAATCCACAATTCTGGGGCTCCTTTATCTCACCCAGAAAGCTGCAGTATCATCACAGAGTGCAAAATTAACAACAGATCCCTTCTGTTTCAAGGCTCCCTGCTGTTCCACCCTGAATTGGAGGGCTGAGCTCCCCATGCTATGACTGATGGGGATGAGACTGTGTGCTTAACCCTGGAGGAGGAGGAAAAGCCAATGGGCATGTGGATGATATGGAGATGGGCTGGTACTGCAGCTAACCTTTTAAGAGGACCGTCCTGGCCTTGGCCCACTCGCTCCTCCCGTCTGACGTCAGCAGGCCGATTGGAGGCAAGCGTTCATCCTCGTTGGACGCCATTTTGACTATCTTTCTCAACTGAGTGAACAGATCACCCTCACTGAGACGACGGAAATTAATGACAACATCCAAGACAAAGAACTGTGGGGGAAACAGGTCAAACACATCACTTGTGGCAGCCAGCCCAAGGCTCCAGGCCTTCATGGAACCTTGACAGAGGAGATCAGGCCCAAGGTTCCCGGGGTGTTTAATGGTGCTGAGTTGTCTTGTTTTAGAGAGATTCCAAAGCTATTGAGTGTACTCAACTCCAAGTTCTCCCTAGCACAGAGTAGATTAAACCTAGCTGCGAGAAAGCTTTTTCCTTCCTTTCTTTTTTTCTTTTTTTGTGGTTCCTAGGGCATGCAAAATCATCATGTTTGCAGAGAGTCAAGTATAAACTGGCACAACCACTGTTGGACGACAGTGTCAATCAAAACGAAAAGTGCTTCTCTATGACTCAGCAACTGCACTTGATTATGCAGAGTTTAGCATAGGGCTTAGAGAAGCATCCATGTGCACCGGAAGAATATGAAAGAGTGTGAGCAGATTAGACTTTTTGTCTTAGCAAAACAGTAGAAAGAGCCTGGCTTTTGCAGTAGACCGGATAAGTAAAATGGGCCCATCCAGTACACAGTGAACTAGAACAGACAGCTAGAGACAGAGCTGTGAGTAGAGACCTAAACAACAACAACAACAACAACAAACAACCGTTATTGACAAATATTAAAATAGAAAACCAACACACAAAACACTGGGTGTAACAACACACATGCATCTGTGTATTATGCATGAGCTTGGCATGTATGCCTAGTAGCACTGCAGCTCTACAGCTTTGAAAGCCGGAGCCTTGGACTCGGTACAAGGTCTCTTTCTTGGCACAGCCTGCCACGTCCTTTTCAGTATACAGACATAAGTAATTGCCCCACTGGTCAACTCATTGAAGTCTAATCTATGGTTGTTTCTAGAAGGCTTGGCGAATGTGCCTATAGAGGCTGAGAAATGCTTGGTTTGACTTTCTTTGAATGAAGCTGAAGAGAGGTTTTCGTTTTGTGTGCGGCTGCTCAGGCACTTAGATGATGGGCTACCTCTTAAGCCCTCAAATACTGGTCACAGCTACCCTCAAAGGACAGACTTTCCCCAAGCTTTCAATTTACTGAAATGAGCCCAGGTAGAAAATAACTAGGGTGGAGGGTAGGGAGGCAGGGGTGGTTGTCAAATTTAAGCTTTCAATACAAAAAGATGGGAAGACCTCCCCCACCCCTATTTTTTGTCACATGAAATATTTTGTGAAGCATCAGCATACAGGATCTGTGCTGTGGTAGGCACCAGACATGGTCAGTAGCCTTCATGCTCAGCTTGAAGGGTCCCCTTCCATGGGGACCCTTACTGGCCTTGTAGAACCGTGTCTGAAAACCTAAACTTTAGGGTATACAGCCTGGCCTTTGGCAGTTAGTAGGACCTCGAACCCTTCTATCTTTTACATACACTATTAACTTCCCTAAGCCTCACCTTCTCATTCTTAAAATGTAGATTTCCATTCTTAAAATGTAGCTGCATGGACTGACTGATTAGGAAATGCTATTTGGGGAGCATCATCAGCCCCCCAGCTCACTGTATGACTTGAGGAACCAGCCTGTGCACATGTGAATAAGCAGGAGTGGATGGGCACAGAGAGCCACTAGATGCTCTACAACGGGCCACTTACCTGGTTGCAGCAGGCCACGATGACATGCTCAGGCTCAGGCATGATGCTGCTCTTCTGGGCCACCAGTGTGTCCTGGGTATGACCAGGAAGCCGGTAAGAGGAGAACAGCCCATAGTACTGCTTCATACAGAGGGGCTGCCCGGAGAGCTGGCCTTTGGCCCAGTCAGTTGGGAGAGAGTTGCTGGAGGGGGAGAGCGTAAGAGAGTTAGGCAGGTAGGTGTGAGAGGATGGAGGAGGAGGGAAAGCATTGGGATGGGTTCTATGGCAACCTTAGTTTTTTCTTTTTGAAGGTTTTTTTGTTTTGTTTTGTTTTTTGTTTTTTTGCATCAAACCCAGGGCCATATGCATGCCAAGCAAATACTCTACCACTGGGCTGCTACCCCGCTACTTTCTTCTTACATTTAGGCTAACAGTGCACCACACTTACAACTGTACTGCATCAGGGCTTTATCTGTTTTGTGAAGTAATGGAGTGTTCCATTTCTGTGGCCATGAGCACCTCAGAATTTCCCCAAACCTACACAACTCGATTCTCACCCCAGTCTCAGGTCTTTTAAGCTTCTGTGCCTTTGCTTATACCAGTCTCTTCTTGGGATACCTTTCCTCTACCCTGTATTCCATTGTCTTTTTTAGAAAACTCCTCCTTCAAGAGTCTATGCTTTATTTCTTCTTGAAACCTTCTCAAAGTTCAAAGTAGAAATTTGCTTTTTCCCTTGCTCCAACTGTAGACAGAATGCTGTCCAAAAAGGACAAAACTTGGAAGCAGGTAAGTCGACAGCCTAGCTCTGCCAAGACAGGGTAGGTAAGTCCTTCATAATTTCTTCTCTACAATCAATGTCTGTCAGAGAAACGGGGCCAAACAGCTGAAGATTGATGCTGTAATGTATGGAGAGAAAATGGGGACTGTTCAGGCAGCCAGTTGTCTGTCATTTCTTAGTTTTGAAAGTTGCTTGCTCTGCACTTCCTTTATAAACAGATATATTTATCCCTCTCAGGTCTCTGAGGTGGTTGAAGAATAGATAGCTAGAGTCTCATAGTTAAATTTTGAGTTGTTTAGGAATCAAGGGGGTGTTCTGGATCTAAGAAGATGTTTTTAAAATTGTGAGGCAAGTTAGTATGAAAGCTGAGTTAGATATAGAACTTTAAACTCATGGAGATGGTTAGATAGTAGAATGTTAAAGTCAGGGGCCAAATACATATGGACTGGACATTGGGAATGTATGCTAAGCCATATAACTCTCATAATTGTGGCCTACTTATTTCTGTTGTTTTGTATTGTTATAAGAGAAAGAACCATTTGTTGGACTGAAAGGGGGAGTTGTTGGGGGGGAAAGATATAACTTAAACTAAAAAAAGGGGGGTAGAGGACGGGAGGGTTGAGAGGGAAGAGGGTAGAAGGGTGGGACTGGAGGGGGGAGTAGGGATGGGATGGTGACTGAGGTGTAACTTGAAGAAATAAAAAAATAAATTATTTTAAAAAAGAAATTTAGGGCTGGAGAGGTGGCTCAGAGGTTAAGAGCACTGGGTGTTCTTCCAAAGGTCCTGAGTTCAATTCCCAGCAACCACATGGTGGCTCACAGCCATCTGCATTGAGATCTGCTGCCCGGGCATATATGTAGAGCAAATACTGTATACATAATGAATAAATAAATAAATAAATGTTTAAAATAAAAAAGAAATTTACTTTTTGTTATGTGGTTTCTGAATGATATATTGATCATCCACTCCATCTATCCATCCATCTGTCCATCTATTCATCCATCTGTCCATCTGTATATCCGTCCATCCATTCATCATATATGCACCTACCTGTTTATCATCCGTTCATTGCCATCATGTATCCTCCTATCCATCCATCCATCCACCCACCTACCATCCATCCATCCATCCGTCCGACCATCCGTCTGTCCGTCCATCCATCCATCCATTCATCCATCCATCCAACATCCTCATGCATCAATCCATCTACCATTCAACTACCCATACATCTATCTATCCATACCTACATACGCCATCCAACCACAACCATCATGCATCCATCCATACACTCATCTCCCCATCACACATCTATCCATGCACTATCTATTCATCCATCCATATGCTATCAACACATCCATTAATACACCACTATTGTGCATTAACTCAGCAATTTTCAACCTGTGACCCCTTTGGGGGTTGAATAACCCTTTCACAGGGGTGGCCTAAGACCATCGAGAAACACAGATATTTACATTACAGTTCATAACAGTAGCAAAATTACAGTTATAAAGTAGCAACAAAAAATAAATTTGTGATTGAGGGTCACCATGACGTGATGAACTATATTAAAGTGTCATGGCATTAGGAAAGTTGATGATGGCATTAATTCATCCATACATCTGTTTATCAAGTCACTATCCATCAACATGCATGTGTACTGCCCAGCTATTATGTATCCATCCATCCATCCATCTACTACCCATCCATCCACTAATTCACCATATATCTGTCTTTTGTGGGTTGAATGAGAAATGCTCCACCATACGCAGGTACTTGAACAGTTGACCTCCAGTTGACGGAACTGTTTGGGGAAGGTTATAGAGCCCTTAAGACTTGTAGAGTTGATGGAGGAAGAACACCACTGGGGGTGGCCTTTAAGAATTTATAGCCTCACTCTATTTTTCTAAGCTCTCCCTAAGTCCCACTACCCCCTTTTTCTGTTTTATGTGCACTGTTCAAATGTGTTCAGGCAGTTTTCTTCCTGATCTGGCTGTTTGTTTTTGTGTCTTCCTTGCCATTCCTCCCCCTCTGAAACCAGAGGCACAGATAAACTCTTCCATCTAGAAGTTGCTTATGGTCACAGCAGCAGAAAAGTAACTAATGTACCATTCATTCATCTGCTCCTTTCCCACACATCCATCCACCCACCATTCACCTACCACACCATACATGTAACCACCCACCACCCATGCATTCATCTACCACTCATCCATCAACTCATTTACCCATCCACATATGCATCATGCATACCATGTATATGTGCATACTTGGAATTATCCATTGCTGTCCACCCATCCACTGTGTGTCCAATAGTAGTAGATACTGTGCATTCATCTGCCCACCATCCATCTACCTACTGACCTATTCTCCACCTACTAATCCATCCATTCTTTTGCTTCTTCAGCTTCCAAGGTTTGCTGAGCACTATTTCATGGTTTGGGGGAATATAACAGTAAGCAGATATGACTTTCCCACTCTGACTGGGTATGGGTCCTGGGATGTGTTACTGGGGAGTATATTGCAAATTGGCAATCAGGAAAATTTCAGATAGACCAAGTGATTGGCAGGGGCAGGAGTCTGGGACTAAAGGGAAGCCTAATTATGGCCTACTTGACTGAGCTGAGCCCAAAGGGTAAGAAGCTTCCAGGCAGATGAGCTAGGTGGAGAGACCAACAGCAATGTCACTCAAAGTGAGGATGTTGCATGGAAACTTCATGGCTGACTTGTGCCAGAATCCAAAAGCATCTGTAGCAATGGTGGGAGTGTGGTGTCAACTGAATTCAATAACAAAACATGTAGTTTTGTATTTTGTACTTTTGTAAACTTTTTCTAGTAATTATTTTTGTTGTTGTTGTATTTTACAAAATTTGAAAATGAAGACCCTTCTCCAGAGACAGTTTGAGACTTGCCAGTGGAAGGCAGAACGTAAGCCAGGAGATTTGTAACTGGATGAAGAGTGAAGAAAAGGCTACAAAAATGAGCAAGGACAGGCCCTTAAGCTGTGATGGCAGGGTAGAAGTTGGCAGCTTATGCTTGGTGTATTAAAAAGCCCCTGGCAGCTTTGACATGCAGGAGCATGATTTGAAATTGCATTTTCTTTTGAAATTAAGGGTTGAACCCAGGGCCTCACCCTTGCTAAGCATTCACACACCATCACGGAAACACAGCACTCCCAGCTCAGGCTTGTGTGCATGTGTGGTTCGTTTTGTATTTGATTTATCACTGCTGAGAACTAAACCCAGGGCCTCACCCATGGAAGACAAGTGCTCCATCACTGAGCTATATTCCCAGCATAGCCTGTGCTGTTTTGCTTTTTGAGTGGCCCTGCTTTTATAAGGAGATGACTTAAGCCTGTCCCAAGAAGCAGCAGGAAGAAGAGTATAGTCAAGGTGAGAAGATAATGTGGGTCACGTAGGAAGAATATTTGGGAAAACTGGGGTAGGTGGTGGCCACATCAGCACTGTGGATGTTATGGAGGGAGAATGTGTGACCACAAGAGATTCGTGGACCTACCCATGGGGATGTACTACAGCCTGTACTGAAAAGGGAGGATGGGTGAGGGTAAATGCCCCTGGGAAAAGCAAAAAAGCTCTACTGGGTGCCTTCGTAGTGCCCAGGAGATGCCCCAGTGGGAATGCCTGGGTTTCGGGTTTGCGGAAGGAATGGGACTTTATTTTGTGTCCCTCTGAGACTCTGAGAACCTTTTGAGAGCAGCTAAACAGCCTAATTCCTTATCTTCTGAACATCAATACATTGAAAATCAAGAGTAAACTAATGAAGTGTCCTAGTCAGACACTCTTCCAAATGTTCCAGTCTTATAATATTTGCAAGTACAGGACACATGAACCTTTACGTGGGCTTACATGGAAACAGGCATTTGTGTGTGTGCATGCAATGTGCTCGCACATACACGTGTATCTGCACACTCAAGTGAGAGTTGGGAGCCAAACTTGCTGGTACAGGATGACTCCGTGGTCCCTGGGCTCTGCTGCAGGGGTTGGCATCTTCTCTCCTCTGCCCTGCATCCAGGGGGCTGAAAGGGACAGGCTCTCTGAAGACAGAGGTGCCATGTGAATGGAGGAGTGAGTTCTAGAAGGGGGGCCTGGCAACTCAGTGTGGAAAGTGAGCTATTAGACCAGCCCCTAAAACACAATTCAGACTCCGGTGTGGTGACCCCAGCACCTGAGCCTCTGCCTCTCTGGCCCTCTTCCCTGGGGAGACTGTGTCTTAGTATCTGTCCCAAGGCTGAGTAAACACTGACTTGGATCTACATAGAACAGAGAGTTAAGACTGTCCTTGTGCCCTTCCCCTTCTCAGCTGTGTGGCCATGGATAAGTTACCAACCTTCTCTGAGCTTCACTTCCTTATCTGTGCATAGGACACAGCTTTCAGGCCCCTCCTTCATTCCAACACTTGTAGCTCTTTGCTCTCCCTGGTGTTCCCGGCGCCCTGGGGTTGGCTAAGAGGGGTACATTTCTCCTAGAACTATGAAAAACTCACAGCCTGCATAGCTCCCACCACCTGGGGGGGTACCCCATGTTCACTAAGCTAGGGTGGGCATGTGGGCACTAAGGCTCAAAGTAAGGAGACTGCCAGCTCAATGGCACCACCCCACCCTCTAACCCTGCTTCCTTCTCCACCCTTCCTATTCGGAATCTCCAGACCCAAACTGTGTCATTCATACCACAAGAGAAAAGAGGAGGTCCCAAGGGAGAGGCATTTCAGAGGAAGGCAGTGCCTTCTCAAACAAAAGGAATGCTTAGCGTCCAGGAGAGCTGGGCTGAAGGCCATCCTGATACTGGGCAGTGGGCAAGAGACACCACACACCTGGATAAAAGAACCAGGTCCCTGCCCTCTGGAGCAGCCTGTATATCCTTGGAGGAGGCAGCCAAGCAGGCCCCTACCCCTCCCAGGCTGGGGCCCTGGCCTACCTGTCCAGCAGGCTCTTGTAGCTGAGCACACCAGAGATGAGACTGGCTGCAAATCTGCAGGGACAAGGAGAGACAGAAGGTGTTGTGAGGCAGCCCCCCCCCCCCCGCCACACTCTACCACCTTTCCTTTATCCTTCCTAACTTCCTCCTCTCTTCCTTTCTCCTTCTATGATCTCCACGCCCCTCCCTCTGCTTCAAAGTCACCCATCTATCACCTGCCATATGCCGAGCCCCCTGTGCACTAATAGGATGTGGGTCATGCTGCCCCCCCGACCCTGTGCTGTCACCCCACCACAGCCTTGGATTAAAAATGGTCCTTTGGTGAGAACCGGGGATAGTTTAGCTCTGGGGATAGAGAGGGGAAACCAGAATCACCTTGAGGAGGAAGAGGTGTCAGAAGGGATGGCAGAATGAGTGGCAGGAAAGGCAGGGTGAGGGGTGAGGTTCCCCCTAGGAAAGGCCAGCCCTGTGGCTGGATCTCCTGGGAAATGCAGTCTCCTGGAGAAAAGCCTGCCATTTGAACCCTCTTAGTGGCTAATGAAAAGGAAAGTGAGTCCTGGGAGGAAAGCCTCAGGGCCTAGTGCCAGGGGACAGTGCCATCTTAACTGTCTATGGATGATGAGGCCTGGCTTAATTGCATAGGGGGGAAATGCCCCTCAGATGCAATTTGGAGAACTGTCTTCAGAATCCGTTCATCCTCATTCTTCAGTCTATGGCGGGGAGGGGTGGAGTGGGAGCTAGGCCTGGGCTGTGCTTATGCTCCCATTGAGGCATTAGGAGGATGAAACTCTGACAGACTCCAACAGGGAGACCCTTCCTCCCTGCCCCTACCCACCACTGCCACCATTCTCAATGCACCTAGAGGCCCTTCCAGCAGTTCACTGAGCTCTGAAATTGCAGCAGATGGCAGCTGTGCTGGCAGGGAGGGATGTTCCTCCCCCAGGAGTCTGTTTGGAGCAGGGCTCCAGGAGGGGCACAGAGAAACTCTCAGGCACCTGGAGCAGCATGTCCCAGTCAGGACTACTTTTAAGTGACAGGTCATAGACCCAGCATGTCAAAACTGCTGTGTGGGTCCCTGGGGCCTATGGCCCCCATTAACTCCATCAAATAAATGTGTTTGGGGAAAGACCATGTATTTATTACTGGGTGATACCATGCCTAACCTCCCCCTGAACTAATGGCTTCAGAAGATGCCTTGTGTTCCTTGACCCCAGCAAACTCAGCCAATGCACAAACTCTGGCCTTTCCTTCCTGGCATGAGGCCAGGCCCCATATCTTGGGTGGGTTCCTCTGCTGCTCACCCAGGGGTATCATGGCCTCACCTTAGTTGGTCATCGGTGTCTTGGAAGGGCTGCCGAGCAAAGATTACAGCAGGACTAGAGTTGACTGGCAGGGCCAGGCGGTTATTGAGATACATGTCATTCAGCCAGTATTCAGATATCTGCCAGGGGGCACAGGGAGGGGTACCATTACATTTGACTCCATTCACACCCCTCCTAAGCAGGCACAGTGCTAGCAGAGGTCATCAGTCCTGTTCTGCCTACCCTGAATCAGACCCCCTTGGTGGATAGTCCGTCCGTCCGTCCATCCATTCATCCATCCATCCCCCAAATGCACTAAGCCCCAGTTGTGTACTGAGCTTGCATCTTCCCAGTCCTCTGAGCCTTCCCTTCATCTTTATCCCATATCGTCTCCCATCTTTATTCCTTCCTTCTTCCCACCCTTAGTGATAATTCCTGCCCACTGCCTGCCCTTGTGCCTTAGCCCTACCTGTCTCCCCACTGTGCCTTCTAAGCTCATCTCTATTGTCATAATTCCCTGTCCCTGTCCCCAGCTCTGTGTCCCATCTCTGCCAATCTCTCACCTCTGTCTTCACCTTTCACAGTCTCTGTCCTCCTCTTTCCCAGTCCCATCTTTCATCTTGCTTGCCCCTCTCCCTTGCAGTCCCCATCTCTGCCTTCTCCCAACCCCATCTACCTCAGCTCTTACCCTCATCCACAGCCTTTCCTCTCCTTCTTTCCCCCTCCAGAGGTCTCTTGTCAGCTTCTGTCCAAGAACCCTTACCCAGTTGGCTGTCTTCCCCTGCCTCTCCAAGAGCTTTTCCTGCAGGGTCTCACCCAGGCCACCAGGGGCCCCAAACCGCCTCACAATGGCCTGGCTCTTCCTGAACTGCTCTTCTGGTACCAGGTGCTGCATACATCGCAGGTAGGTGGCAAGCGTTTGCTGCAGTGGGGGCACTGGTAATTTAGGTAAGTCCTGGAAAAGAGGGTTCATGGGTTCTCACTCCTTTTCCTTAATATGGTCCATACCTGTCCCCGAGCTGATGCCAGAACATGTCTCATTCTGGCCCATCCATAGGCACCATTCTGGGACCCATTTACTGGGCTTAACTCAGCGGAATTGTAAATTAAGGGCCCTCCTGTTTACTGTCCCTGCCCCCATACCTTACTTAGGTCCCCAGGAAGGCACAAAATGCAGACGATAGCCCTGGACCCACACCCTGATCCTGCTGTTGGCATCAGACACACCCGGGTTCGCAACCTGACCTTGCTGCAGATCAGTTGTCTGCCCTTGAGAAAGTTTCTTCCTCTGCAAGGGCCCCGGTTTTTTTCTATGAAAAATGATCCTCTCACAGGATGGAAGGGATGACAGATGTGAATGCGCTAACAGCCAATAAAGGATGGGTCTGGGAGGAAAGATCCTTGGCAATATTGCTGACTGCTGGTCACTCTACATGTAGAAACTCCTCCCAGCTGGTGCTCCAGAGCCTGTGGACTCTGGACTGGAAGATGCTATTCTCACAGAGATGACTTTGGGTGGGGACGTGACCAGCTTCTGGAAAGGCTTCCTGAGGCAGTAGCTAATTCTGCCCTGTGCCTCTTGTTCCATGTTTCCAAGTATGAAACCCAGGCAGGGGGTTGGTTCCATGTAAGGACTAGAGCCAGATGGGGGACAGCAGAAGTCTTTCCTGCCAGGATCTCTCCAAGTTTCAGGGTTTTTTTTTTTTTTTCTACCCATGGGACACCCAGAGGACTCTTCCTACCTGATGGATCCCAAGAAAATAAAAGAGAAAAATAACTGGCTCCAATGGACATACATTATGTTTGGTTAACTGGGCTTGTCCTTCCAAAAGGAATCCCAAGAAGCCTGTGGTCTCTGGGCTTCAAATAAGGTGAAAGTCAGAAAGTTCCCATGTGGGCACTGCTTGTTCCAGACAACCAGCCCTGGCTGACCAGGTGTCTTGTGTGCTTGTCTTCAACGTGTCACATAGCCAGGGGAGGAATTTTTGTCTTTATGGATGAGAAACTGAGACACATAGTATGGAGAGAGTAATCCCATGCCAATGTATTTCCTCTCCTCTCTTCTCCTCTCCCTTCTCCTCCCCTTTCTTCTCTCCTGTTCCAGGGCCTTCCACAGACTAGGCAAGCACTCCTGCTGAGCTACACCCGAGTTCATTTCCTGCCTTTTTCTGGGGGTTTCTTCTCTCTTTCACAGCCTTTCTGCTCTTCCCTCCTGTTTTCCTCTCTCAGTCCTAGATAATAGAGCAGTCAGATTTTTAATGCTATCGTTAAATTGTACACAGTTAGCACACAGCAGGGTGTCTTTCTTCGGGGTTTTTGTTTTTTTTTCCTCTATGAGGGGGTGAGATGAGTTTCTATAGGGCAGTCAAGGGCTCACTCTTACTCTGTTGTGCTGTTGAAAGCACCTGTCTTCTCCAGAGGCTCAGCCCTGGCTGGTAGCAAACAAGTACTGATGGATGAATACATCCCTGCCTGTCTGGTCCTGTCTCTGGGGCGCACTACTCTGGCTGGAGGCAGAGTGTCAGTACCAACCTCCGGTACTGCTGCCCTGGGGAACAATACGAAAAGAAGGACAGGTCTGGACAGTGTCCCATGCTGTATAGCCCACTCCAAGAAAACCAGGTTGACCCTCCCCTCCTCAGCCACTCTGGTTTCTCCTCTTGCATTGGTGGGGATCTGTGTGGATGGAGCAGGGAAATATCTCCAGAAAGCATAGCCCAGGTGGAGGTCTGGCCAAGAGTGGTGGCCGGTTTGACTAGAGTGTCTGGGATTTCACAGCCTGCGTGAAAGGGAAGCTGTGACGGATAAAATGGGCAAATCTCAGTTTAGGCATCTCAGCTCCATGACTCTTGTGGACCTCTGGCCTTATGTAGACCTGGGATTCCTAGAACTTTGTGCAAAGTTCTAAGTGACTTATGTGAGCCAGGCCATGGACTGGTCTGAGAGACAGTGTAGAGAAAGAGTCTGCCCTCCAGGAAGCCACATCTCAGTGCCGGGAAAGGAGAGGAACATGGCATGGGTAGTGTGGCAGCAGAGGCATGGGTCAGCTGCAGAGTATAGAGCAATGCAAAGAGAAAGTTCAAGGACAAAAGACGGGGGAGTTCTGATAGCCCCGGGGGAGGATGAGAAGGGTGTGGTAGAGGGATCAACACATGCAGGAACTCGAACTGAGATGAACCACTCTGTCTCCAGAATGCTAGATGTAACAGGAGGGAGGCTGTAGGAAGGATATTGTTGTTTTAAACCAGTGGAAAAGATGATGCTTGAACACTCCTGGGATGAACCAGTGGCAGCAGCTGGAGCTGGGGTGTGCCAGGGCTTGGGAAGGGGATTCAGCCTTGCCCAGGCAAGCATGTTGGGGTTAAAGCCATCTGAAGTAGAACTAGGGGTACAGTGAGGCTGGGGGAGGGGAGGCAGATTGTTCTGGACTGGTGCCAGGGGCTGTCCTTGGACTTGAGAGTAGGAAGTGTGGTTATCTGCATTCCCCTGCACCCTAAAGCTATAGCTGGCATTCAGAAATTGCTTTTCCCCCCAAAGCAGTGACTCCTCACTTGGCCCACAAGGTAATTAAGAATGGGATGAATGCTGGACACCTCTACCTTCATTTTGTGTGTGTTCCCTTTACTTTGGGTCAGATTCCTGGATTCTGCATGTGGGCATGATAACCACTCAAGCCATATGGTACAGGATAACTATCCTACAACCAGCACAACAAAAAGAACAGGAACATAGACTTTGTTACCTGTTAGTGGGACACTTTGCCCTAGTGGAGCTGCCATGTAGGCCCCCAGTGCCAGAGGAAGCTCTTAGCCCTCACATGACTGCTGAACTGGGGGGCTGATATGTAGGGGTACCCCACTCTGGAGGAGTAGGATAGGAGGGAGAGGGGGTAAAGGGTGGGAGGGCAGGACTGGGAGGGGTAGAAAGAGGGCACTGTGATGGAGATGTAACCTGAAGTAATGAATAAAATTTTAAAAACAGCAGTAACAACAAAGGAGACAGCAGGAGTGACATCTAACCTAACTAAACCCTCTGCTTGGCTGAAAGGACAAAGAGAAGCTTAAATGAGCAGGGTGGTCGAGTGCACACTTTTAACCTCAGCAGAGGCAGGGGGGTCTCTATGAGTTTGAGGCTAGTCAGGTCTACAGAGCAAGTAGGGCTCTGTAGGACACTAGGACAGTCAGGGCTACACAGAGAAGCACAATCTCACAAAAACAAGAGGAACTTAACCATTTTTCACAGATTTTCCAATGCTGTGTTCCAGACCCTCCAAATGTGCCTAAACCTCTCCAGTCATTGTTCTAAACATCAATTATCTTGCATTCCCAAGACAGTGCTGTCGGAAGCCTTGCAGAACAGACAGCCCTGAAAAGCGGAACAATTATCCACAATAAGGAAGCTTCCTTCTGGGTCAGGAAAACACTGGAAACCAAACCACTTCCAATGGCCAAATGTCACAACTTCTTCTGACCACCTTGCGGAGTCATAGCTGAGATAATGATCAGCCAGACCACATCTTAAGTCTTGATTATGACTGCTTGAGTGTGCATATTTCTGATATACATCTATATACATATATATGTATGTGTATATCAGATATCAGGACATATTCATATATCCTAATTCTTCCTCTAAAACCTCCAATTTATGGCCGTGCTTTGAAGATAGATTTAGAATCATTGGGCCTCTTTACCTGCTCATCTTCCCAATGTGTTAAATGATTAAGTCTCTTTTCTCTGCCTTTTTAACATACTGTCTTTTCAATTGATATATTGAGGACAGACAGCTGAATCTAGCCTGTTGGAACTACTGGAATCAGAACTGGTTTTGTTTTGTTTTTTGTTTGTTTGTTTGTTTGCTTGCTTGCCCTAAAACTCCAGTAGCAAGGCATCTGGACTTCCAGGCCCAATCAAACTCCTCTGAAAGACAGGGCAGGGCTGCAGTCTGGCCTTCTGCCTAGGAGAATACAGAGTTGGAGAACAACTGAAGGCCAGTGCCGCTTAAGACTGTCCTGGGAATAAGAGTGTGTGAGAAGAGAGATCAGGGCATGTGGCTCAAAAAGTTACTCACTGGCTCCTCCTCACAGCTAGACATTTTCACAGGCATCTTTTGGGGCACCTTTTCCAGGATGGGCATTTTGGTGATCCTTGCAGAAGAGCTGTGGACCTGGAAACGGAGGAAAAACAGCATCACATAGAGACACTTAGGCCTGAATGAACCCCATAACCTTAACCAATACCATGAGGAGGCCAGCAATTGACAGTGGTGTGTAGGGAACTCAGTGCCACCATGACTACTGTCTCAGACCTCAACCCTGTGCCCCTGACCACGGTGACCTTTCTGAAACTTGGGCTGAGAGAGAGTGAGTCCTGCCTTGAGCCACCAATTGAGACCTGCTTCCATGAAGCTGCTGTGGACCAAGGTTAGATGACCGACTGACCAACCCAAGTTGCACTGGGAGGAGCTGGGCTGGGCTTGCCCACTCCCAATCTGCCAGGATCAGAGCACAAGGTTTGGTTTACCTGGAACTCAACTGATACAGACTGTGCTGGTCTCAATTTTCCCCCAAGACTGTAGCTCTCAAGTATAAATCCATATCCACTGTGTTCAGACTTCCCTCTAGGATGCCTGGCCCAGGGGTCTGTTATGGAATAGAAGGAATGTGGGTTCAGAAGGCTCTAACATCCTGTGTGTGTCTGAATATGTATGAGCATGTGCTTTAATGCCCTTAAATATTCTAAGGCCCTGTGCTCTGGGCTACTTGAGGACTCTGGGGTCTGCTAACAGAGTGATGACTTGGGTAGTCTCTAGTCAGCGGTCTCCAAGGTGGATACAATGGGAATATGGAAGGGCATGCCACCAGAGAGTAGGTAGTCAGGTCCTCTAGAGTCTCCTCCCAGCCTTGGGTAAGGGAGATTAACTTGGAAGGCACACTAGCTAATAAGCTAGGATAAGGACACAGGCCAGTTTGTGTATCCTGTTGGACCCCCACCTGTAGCAGCCTCACTCAGGGTCAAGCACAGCCAGGTGCTGGTATAGACTCAGTTCATCCTGGGGAGAGAACATCCAGAAAGGTGGGAAACCCAGACCCAAGGCTAGAAGAGATTGGGAATGCGTGACCCCATTGAACAGAGGATGGAAAGGCCTTGCTGGCTGGTCCAGTACACTCCCAACACCATATTCCTTCAGCCCAACTGTGCCTAGAAATTGACAGATAAGTTTGTGGGTGTTCTTTTGATTATTACTTTGAGGGGTTAACCAAGACAAGTTCAAGATAATAAAGGCTCTGCGGATTATGTAGCTAGTGTTTTCTTCTGTGCCATTTCAGTGGCTGGGAAGGGGAAAACACTGGCCAGGCGTTAGTGACTGCATATCTTGGAGAGGAGAATGGACTCCTGTCAGCTGACATTCTGATGGTGTCCCACTGTTTCCTCCAACCCCCAGCTCCTTCCTCCTTAGCTCCCTGACCTAGGCTCAAAGAGTTGTATGTATTTGTCTTCCTGTGGTTTGGTACCCTCCCATTTCTGCTTCTGCTGGCCTGGCTTGGGGGGGATACCAGGAGGGGTCTTGGCTCTGCCCTGAAGGTCCAACACCAGTCTGATCTGGTTTCCAGGCTCTCTGTGCTGCCACTCCTGCAGATGTGCCACCAACCGTCTGCACTCCCCACCTTCCCAAGAATGGCTGGAGAAAACTGGGACGCAGGGATAATTCCGACACCCCCCTCCCCCTGATACTAGATACCAAAACCACAGACCCTGGGCTTGGCAGATGTTAGGTAAATTAAAAGTAACATAGGTGGAAAGGTAAAGATCAGGGAAGTCCTAAGCCTTGTAACCAAGCCCTCCCAGCACCTGAAGCACTCAGTCTCCTGGATGTACCCCGACGACCACTGGTGCCTGTGACGCTGTTGATTCTGAGTGTCCCAGGGCCTCTGGGCCAGGGAGCTGTCCACGGAGGGACAGCTCCTGGGGAGGGACAGCGCCTGAATCCGCGGGCGCTCCACGGCTTAGCTCTTCTCGCCAGCCACCGCACCCGCTACCCAGCCCTCCTCACCTGCTCTCCTGGGGTGTTCTGCACCGAACCGGCGCTGCTCCACACCAAACGGGGCTGGAGGCGGTTGTGTGAGGCAGAAGGACTAGCGATGGGTGGCAGCAGCGCCAGAGATTGAGGCTGCCGCCTAGGACTGTAGTAGAGTCTCCGACGACGAAGTGGTGGGTCCCAGCAGCCGCCCCGACTGACTGCAAACAACCAGCCGCACCTCTCTGGACTCCCTTCCCTCCCTTCTCCCTCCCCTTCTTCTCTTTTTCCCTCCCCCTTGTCCCTCCCCGCATCTCTTCCTCCTCACAGTCCTTTGCTTTCCCCCACCCTACGCCCCGCCCTGCGATTCCATCTTCTGTCCTCAAAACCTGTCTCGGACAGCTTCCCGGATGAGTTCGTGCACTGGCATAGGATTTAGGCCCTAGAAAGGGGCACAGAACATTGTTCTGCTAATTCCCTTCACCCGCCCGCCCACTGCAGCCTCCCTCAGTTCCCATGCTCCCCTGTCCGAACGGTCTTCGGTGCAGCTGCTTATGCAGAACACTGGAGAGTGTTGAGGTCAGAAGAAATTTTGCCCCTATTCACAAGGCTGAAACCTTAGTGCACCCCTCTAAAAATATTAATAATTAATGAGTTTGTAAGCTACTGTGGGACCTCCCTTTCTTTTACCATCCTGTTCCTACAGGCTCTTTGGTGAGGGAGACAGAGACAAGGGAACACAAACTTAGTCCACTCTGATGGCAGCAACGGTTGTTTAGGGACTCAACCAGACACTCCTCCTAGGCAAAGTACTCCCCTCGTTCATACACACACACACACACACACACACACACACACCTCCTGTCGCACAAGCAGACTAAGACAAGGACAGATGAACAGACAGACAAACACACACACACACACACAAACACACATACCAGCAGACCTTCCCCCTGCAAACACAGGTTACCCTAACCCTTTCCACCCTGAAATCAGGGGGCTCCATGTGGAGGCAGCAGGATCCAGCAATAAGAGTACTGCCTTAAGCCTGGACCTTCACCATGGGAAATCAAGGATGGGAAACTTCCCTGATATCCCTGGGGGGCCTCTTTCATTCAGGACAGAGTGGGCTAGGGATTGGCACCAGCTGTCACACCCGTATTTCTCCCCTTCTCCTTCCAAGCTGTCACAACGGAGGAAAAGGCAGGTCCACAGGCAACTATACTCCCATTCCTCAGACGATAGAGCTCAGATCCTTAAGGAACACTGTCCCTAGGCTGAGGCCCTAAAAGATGGGGACTGCCTCCTCTTCTCTGTGGAAAAGAGCTCCCTCCTGATCCTTACTTGACAAGATGAGAGTTCATTGTGTAGGAAAACCCAGTTCAGGCCCTTAGAGCTCTGGATGCCAGCTTTCTTCCAAGGCCAGGCAGATCCTCAGGCTCCCTCGGGTGGAACCTCCAGGTGCTGCACTGGGTTTGGAAAGGAGACTCGTGTGTGTGTGTGTGTGTGTGTGTGTGTGTGTGTGTGTGTGTGTGTG
>CAJQZJ010014563.1:1810744-1858019 GCA_907164525.1 Lophiomys imhausi | reverse complement strand
GTGTGTGTGTGTGTGTGTGTGTGTGTGTGTGTGTGTGTGTGTGTGTGTAGGGGGAGAGTCCTCTTTTAAGTTTGTTTCCTTTTACCAGGCACCAAAGGCGCCTGTGGGCTCATTCCTCAGGCCTGGATTGAACATGTGACACCCAGTCAGTCTTCTCTGTGCTCAGGTTTCGTGTCATACCACACACCCCGCATCACCTCATCAGTAAAGAGACTCGGCCTCCTCAGGCAGACATGGTTTATTTAATTCAGGCCGGAGGCACCGGGGTGCAGCAGACCAAGTTTGGCACTGGAAAGATCCGCAGGAAGGACAAACAGTTGCATGACTCTATTTTGGGGCGCTCAGTGGGTGATTGGTGATCGGCCGCACACCTCTTCACCTCCGCCAGGAGCCCAATAGCTTCTATTGCCTCCCTGCTCCATTCCCTGAACGGATAAGAGAGTGTGTTTGGGGGAGGGGCTTAGATTGAGAGGGGTCACGGAGAAGGGATTCCGGCAAGGGAATTCAAGGGGAGGGGCTAGGGTAGATGCGGGTCCCCAAGCCATAGCTGTGGCGCCAGTGCTCTTGCAGAACCGGCCACCTTGGCCTAAACGGGGAGGGTAGGTGGCCTGGAAGAGAAGCGGGTCTGCTAGCTGCGGGTGTAGTAGCTGTAGTCGTCCTCGCACTCATCAAAGGGGCCAGGCGGGCTGCAAGGTTCGCCGTCGCCCGTGCCCTGCACTGAACGCTCACGCAGGCGCACCGCGTCGTACAGACCCTGCGGCGGTTCATCCAGCAGCACCTCGCGCTCTGAACGCGAGCGTGTAAGGAGGCCCACGTTACGCAAGAGCAGCAGGACCGGTGCGTAGAGCAAGTTGGCCAGGCCCATGCCGAGGCTGAGCTGCTCAAAGCCAAGCGAGTGGACGATGTGGCCTGCCACTACTGGCCCGAGCGCGTAGGCCACAGAGTAGGAGATGTCAGCTATAGCGTAGACGCTGCCGTAGACTGATACGTGGCGCACGTCCACGAGGAAGGCGAGCGTGGGGAGCAGCGCCGTGTCCACCAAGGCGATACCGAAGCAGAGGCCGCAGAGCGAGACCACCAGAGGCGCGAAGGAGTTGCAGGCGGGTACGAGGCAGGAGCTCGCCCCGATCACCGCCAGACCCAGGGCGCCATACAGCCACTGCAGGTGTGGGTAGCGAGCCGCGAGGCGCACGGTGAGATAGACGCCCAACACGTGAGGCACGAAGGCCGGCAGCCAAACCAGGCCCATCTCCCACTCGGATGCCGCCATGGTGTTCTTCATCCACGTGGCTATCGTGGGCTCGAGGAACGCAAGCGGAATGTTGCAGGTCGTGAGCGCGCCGGCTACCACCGCGATGTAAGGGTCCAGCATGAGGCGGTGGATCGGGGTGCCGACGGGCAGATTGGCCCGCGCCCTAGCGGCCGCCGAGAAGGGCTTGGCCACCGCCAGCAGCAGCAGTGCGTCGAAGAGCGACACGGCGGCGAGTACTAGAAAGGGTACGCGCTTGCCCGCGAACTCGTAGAGGATGCCCCCGAAGGGGGGCGCCACTAGGCTTCCAAAGCTGATGAAGGCTAGCGCCACGCCCAGGGCACGGCTGCGCTCCGGCTCCTCGGGATACTTGTCGGCGATCATGGCGATGCCGGACGTGTCGGCGAAGGCCGAGCCCAGGCCTTGCAGACTGCGCGCGGCGAAGAGCGTGGCATAGTCCTCTGCAAAGGCAAACATTACGGTGGAGGCGAACATGACGCCCAGGCCGATAAGGAGCGGCACGTCGTAGCTCATGCGATCGATGAAAGGCCCGCTCAAGGGGTTCACCAGAAGTTGCAGGATGGCCTTGGAGGCAAACAGCACCCCTATCTTCACATCTTCACTCTCCGTGGGGTATCGGGGCCGCAGGATTGACCGGCCAGAGCCCGCAGCCGTCGGGGACGCCGAGGTGTTGGCCAAGTAGGCGCTGGCATTAGCCCGAGTGGGCGGCGGCACGGTGGGTTCCCACGCCTCCGAGGCCACGGTAGGGCTCTCGCTGCCCCCGCGCATATGGGCGATATAGTCGGGGATAATGGGTACGATGACCATGTACAACATGTTGTCCAGTAACAGTGCAACGCACACGATGACCAGCACCAGGCGCCGCTGCCTCTGGGGCTGCTGGAGCGCCGCTCCCATCGCTTCCGACAGCTTGGTGGCCGCCTCCCGGGCCTGACCGGTCGGCGAGGTGGGTTCCATGGCCCCCAACCCGCTGCCCGTCCGAAGATGCCTCCACCTGAGTCGGGTGCCGGCGTCCCGCAGTGCAGAGGCTAGGGTACGCTCGGTCCTTCGGGGGGCGCGGTCCTAGCCCCGTAGCGCCCCCTGTGCTTCAGGTGGCTGTGGGGCTCATATCCCCGAGCTCAGAGAAAAAGCAAGGATTGTCCCGCGCGGCGCCTCTGCTCCTAGCTGCTCCGGGAACCAGTTGCCGCGGATTCAGGTGCAGCCGCGGAGGTCGGCGAGCAGAGAGGCTGAGATGGGAGACTGGACGCGCGGTGCCCAGAGAGGGCAGGAGCAGTCCTGGCCGCGCAGAGAGGCCGTGTGCACCCGCCCAGGGGCATGCTGTCGCCGCCCGCCGTCTCTCCAGTCCCACCGCTGCGCTCCCCTCCCCGCGCGTCCGCTCTTCCTCCGCCGCCGCCTCTTTTTTTTTTTTTTTTTTTCTCCCTCCACTTGGGGCTATGACGCGGTGAGTCTCGGCCCCCGAGTGGTGTCCGGGCCACTGGCGTCGCTCATGCTAATGCGACGTCGTCGGGGCGTGGGCCGGGGGCGGGGCGCGTCCCGGCAGGGGTCCGCTTCCCAGATGCGCCTAGGCTGGAAGCCGGGGGAAAGGGGGTCTTGGAGAGCAAGTGTCCTAGACAAGCCCCTGGGGATGGGTGCGCCGTGGGAGGAACCGGCCCTATTCCCCCCCCCTCCCCAGTTCTGAGACTGTAAGAGTGAGACTCAGTTCTTCCCGCACTTGGGAGGAGGGGTACGGCAGCCGGTTCCCCGCAGCCTGGTGGGAGACGGGAGAGCCTGGGGCTCTAGACCTCCTCCTCAGCCTGGACCACTGCGCACAGCGGGCACGGAGCCCCCGAGGTGAGCCGTGCTGCCTCCATCTGTTCTTACAGCTGGACCGCGCAGCCGGGTCCCCGCAGGCGCAACGCAAGCAATCCCCTATCTCAATCACGCCCCCAGCTCCTCTCATCCCCTCCTCCGGGAAGGGAGGGGGAAGGTACAGAGCCTTCAGGCTCTGGTTCCAGCCCACCTGCGGGCAGAAAGTCTTGGCAGCGAATTCCGGACTGAGAGAGAACGTGTGAGGACTGAGAGGAGTCGTTCCCTGCACCCGGGGTCCTAGATGTCAGAGCTAACCCTTTCTGACTTCTCCCTGCCTGGACTCTCCCTTTCCGCTTTCCCGGGCACGGGTCCCTCCCCTCCCCCCAGCTCCGCCTATTTATTTTCCCTTTCTTTTTCCTCTTCATCTCCTCACCCCAACTCCTCCCAGGTCCTCTTCTCTCCACACCAAGCCCTCCCTCGCCTCTTGAGAGACTCCTCCCACTTTTCTGCAATCCCCCCCCCCCGCCAACACCCCACACCTCCCGCGCCCTCCTCCAAGCCCTGAGTGGGCTCACAAGTGCTGTGGCGCTGGTAAGAAGCCCTTCATGGAAGCCTCTGGGTCTCATGCGGCAAGGCCTCGGCAGCTTTGCTGTCAGTAGAGGTTTTGGAAGGCTCACCTTCCTTGGGGAGGGCTGCACAGGCAAGACTTTTGGTTTGCAGGACCGGCAGAATAGATCAGCTTATGCCATGGGCCTGTTGCGTCCTCAGGCCAGCTTCGACCCTAGGTGGCACCTGAGGCCCCGTGTTCCAGGAGAGAGGATGGATATTAGTCAGCTGAGATGGGGGCGGGGGGGGGGGGGGGACGATGTCGAGACCGCACTTTTTCAGCCTTCGGGAGTCACAGGAGCCTTCAGATCCCAAGCTAGCATCAGATCCAGCTTCCTCTACCGTGCTTCCCACAGGGAAGGAGGCATCATGATATCTGGGCTCCAGAGGCAGACAAATAGAATGGCTCCTCGCTCTGCCACTTACTAGATAAAAGTGCCAAGGGAGCTATTGTGTCCTTCTTCTGCTCTACTATCCATTTATCTATCTGTAAAATGGAATTTTACAGTACCTACAGCTTAGGGTGTGGTTCACACAACAGTATTAGCTGTTATTGTCATAGCATGTGCTGCCTTATGGTCATGTCGTGATGGAGGGTCCTGTGAAGGACAGAGAGACACCAGGAACCCCCTGACTCTCTGGTTTATCCCTCCGATTGGGTAGGCATTGTGAGCCTGGGCTCTGTCTGGGCTGGTGGAAGATACAGAAGGAACTGGAAAGTTGGCTTCTGTTCTTAAGCCAGCTGCAAGATGAGGTGATGGAGACCAGAATGTCAGGGTGAGAGGCAGCAGTCTGGAGGCCTAGTGCCCAACTTCTCAACCCACACACAGGTACCCATGATGGGAAGAGAAATGCTCTGATTAAGGTACTGCCATCGTATGCCCTGTGATGGCCCAGCTGCCTTCGACATGAGGGTATGGACTAGGGCTGTGATGGCATCGGCCACGTCGTAGCCTCGTAGCCTCTCTCTGGCCCGCTTGGTCTCTGTTCATTAGGAGGTTACCAAAATTCACATTGCAGAAATTGTAGGAAAACTACTTTAAATATTATCCACTGCCTTTATTTATAGCACTCTCTCCAACGACTAGTTTTCCCTTAGCTTGCTTCTCGAACTTTTGTCACCTGCCTGGCTCTCTGGACACTTGAGTTTAAGAACTTTGAGCTCCTCTGACTGTTCTACAAAAGCCTCATTCATGGTTTTTAAAGAGGTATTCCCCAACCTACATGAGTGGCAGACCTTGACTCTCAGCTCTCCACCCCACTTGATAATCCATAGCTGTTCCTGAGAGTGAAGCCAGTTCATTTTGAGACTCACATCCGATTCTCTGCAACTCTGTCCCTGTATGATAGGATGCGGACTCACCTGCTCTGGGCCAGGGCTATGCATGTGCTCCAATTTCATCCTCCCTCAAGCCTGGTACCGTGCAAATACTAACCCTCCGTCCCCACAGGAAGCTAGGCCTGGAGAAAGAAGCTGGTCCCTTGCCTGAGATTCCAGGCTGCTGAGAACTGCTTGGTGGTGTTTGTACTGCCTCCTTTTTCCCTGTTTTTCATCACGCTTGTGTCACTCCATCTGCAACGTGGCACACCTTGGCAGGGTAAGGGCAAGAGGCAGATAAAGACTGAGGGAAAGTCTTTATCTGAGTGAGGAAGGCACCAGGCTGACTCCTTCCGGGTCACTAAATACGGTTCCTTAACTTCCGAGTAAGAAGGCAACAGCTTTCTCACCTTGACTGCGGTACATTGGTCATAGGCAGGGGAAGATCCCCTTCAGCAAAAAGCCCCCTATCCCAGATATGCCAGGGCATAAGAATGCTTCCAAGGCCTAAAGGCTCGCTGGAACTGTCCGTGGTCCTGGCCAGTTTGCTGCCTGGCAGAGTGTCTGTCTTCCAGGGCCCCATTCCTGCTGTGTTTCTGTGCCTGTGATTTTTTTCCTCACCCTGGTGCTTGATAAACCCCTTTCCTGAGACACCCGTATTTGAGCATAAGTTACAGACAAGAGGAAATTTCTTGTTCAATCTTGGATGAAAAAATAGAAGCACCTTTCTCCTTTCCCTTCAAAATGTGGAAAGTATTACTCCAGGGTACATACAGTGTAAGTTGGCTGAGTGAGTGAAGGAGGGAATTTATTTATTAAATCTGTTTAAAAAAAATCTAGCAATGTGCCAGGCAGTGTGCTAAGCATGTACTAACTCAATTATCTTACCAACGTTCATATTACCTTTCTATAATTGTGCTAATTCGTCCCATCAGATCTAACTCCCATGTTCACTTCCCAGTCACAGTGTCACCATGCTGCAGCAGGGACAGGCAGCACAAAGAACTCACCACATGGTCTCAGGGCTCCATATTTGATGCTCAGTGGGAGCTTCATTATGACCTTGAATAGCTTCAGACTGCTTGGTGGTGGGTTTTGGATGGCAACCTTCCTTCTCGTTTTACTCAGTGGACACATCTGTGGCCTTAGTCCGATTAAAAACAAAACCTGTCCCATTCTGGATCAGTGTCACGGGAGCTGTGTGGAGAGTCTGGAGGGAGAGAGAGTGGAAAAAGAGCCGGGCTGCTCTGGTGCCTTCTTGAGGTCATGGGTCTGTAGGTGCTGCTGTGCAGGGAGGGATCAGCATACTCTGGCTTCACTTCTGAGATGGTCAAAGGGGGCCACTGTCAAGTTCAGAGCTTTACCATTTGTTGCTTCTCGGAGAAATTCATCCCAGAGATGCAAACTGCCTGGGTGTCTGCGGAGAAGCAGGTTGGTGTGGTGGTTGAGCGATGTGTGGGCGGGGTACCTGCTCCTGATTTATTATTTCTTTGTCTCCGTGGAAGCACTTGAGTGCAGGCTTAGTTCCAATGACACTCATGAGCCTCTGGATTCCAGCACTGTGGGTGGGGGTGGGGCCCCGAGTGCTCTCAGCCCCCACCAACCCCTCCCCTGTGGGCTGCCTTGGGAGGGCCCCAGGGCTTCAGCATTACTTAATTAATTTAGGCCTCCACAACTACATATTCTCAGATTCAAAAGAACAGAGTGGCCCGTGTCAGCCTTTCCCGGAAACCTGTGAGTCTGGTGGCTGGAAGCCAGAGGACTATGTGTCTGCCTGGCTGCCCTTGGCCAGCCCATCCTGAAGGCCCAGACTTGGACACTATGGTGGGTACAGTAGGGCAAAAGACAATGTCTTCTACACAGTGAGCACGCCCTTTTACGCTCTCTATGGCAACCAGAGAAAGGATCTGGCCAGTTAGTGGCTTTTTGACTTGTAGATACCTCACATGCGTTCTGATAGGAAGCCTGGCCTCAGATCACTTTGGTTTTAGCCCTCGTGTTTACTTTTCATTTCAATTCAATGAGTCCTTCAGGTTCATTTCCCTCTTCAAAATTTGCCTTAGACCAGCGGTTCTCAACCCATGGGTCATGAGCACTTTGGGGAGATTGAATGACCCTTTCACAGGGGTCACCTAAGATCATTAGAAAACACAGATATTTTCATTATGATTCATAACAGTACCAAAATTGCAGTTACAAAGTAACAAACTAATTTCATGGCTAAAGATCACTACCACATGAGGAAATGTAGCAAAGGGTCATAGCTTTAGGAAGGCTGAGGACCATTGCTGTAGATTCTCCATCTTCCCCAAGACTGGGGCAACTGAATAGCTCTCAACAAGGCCCCTTCCCTCCTCACCCGGCCAATGCACACCTGCATGACACCAAGTTTATTTACTCTGTCAAACTTGTTCAAGTTCCCAGCTTGTTCAGAGCCCCCACATCACCTGCTACCTGGGCCTAGCTTCTTCTTCTGGCATATTGGCATCCCCACCTTCCTGTGGTCAGACCTTCTGTAGTCAACCTCAGTGGTACACACCTGCTCACCTGTGAACTGGCAAGTTTGTTGTTGTTATTGTTGTCTTCTTTTGTTGGCATGGAACTTTCAAAATCCTCCTGCCTCAGCTTCCCAAGTGCTGGTATTTAAGGAGTATGCCACCACTAACCTGGAGCCGCCCTCATGCCAGCCTGAGACCTCCTTAGAGATGGGCTCTCTTTGTTATGGATGGGCTGTGGCACTTTGCATTGGAGCTGGTGTGTTAGTGGGTTTCAAATTCACCTCTACATTCATTGAAATGACAATAAATCACACAAATAATACGGAAATACATTCAGCTAATGGAAATCATAGTGTTGTAGCTGTTTAGTCCCCTGCCACCATTACCATTTTATGCGCATTTCCAAGCCCCTTCTAAACTTTTCTATGCATAGCTATGAGCTCATATAAAATTTAACAAGCAGCATTGTGTTTAGTTAAGTGTATTTTAATGTGTACTGCTATGTATGTGCCATTCTGGGGCTCTCTCATTTTCAACTGGACATTAAATCCACCTTAGGTTATACAAAGGGAGTTCTGTTTTCTTCATTTCTTTAAAGATTTGTTTATTTTTATGCATATGAGTATTTTGCCTGCATGTACATCTATCTATGTACACCACATGCACAATTTGTGCTCATGAAGGTCAGGAGAGGATGCCACATCCCCTGGAAGTGGAGTGACAGATGGCTGTGAATTGTCATGTAGATGCTGGAACTGAACCCTGGATCTCTACAGAAGCAATAAGTGCTCTCAACTGTTCAGCCACCTCTCCAGTCCTGAGCTCCATTTTCTTAGATGCTGTGGCATTTTTGTTGTTGTCAAAAATAAAAAACAAAAAACAAAGTATAGCATTAATTTCCCATTGACATCTTACCTGGTTCTGTTCTGATTTGTTGATGTTACGCTGTTGCAGTGAATGTCTTCCTCCTCTTGTGGAGATGCTCTCCCAGTGAGGTGCATATTTATTTTATTTCTCTTCTTTTGTTTACTTGTTTGGGATTTTTTGTTTGGTTTTTTTCAAGACAAGGTTTCTGGGTATAGTCCTGGCTGTCTTGAAATTCACTCTGTAGACCAGGCTGTCCTTCAACTCACAGAGATCCACCTGCCTCTGCCTCTGAGTGCTGGGATCTAAGGTGTGCACCACCACGCCCAGTGTTTTTATTTTATTTCTTAAAACATATCTTTTAGGTAGATCAGGCTGGCTTAGAACTTACTCTGTAATCCAGGCTGGCCTTGAACTCAGGGAGATATTCCTGCCTAGACTCCTCCTCCCCAAATGCTTCCTCACACCAAGTACATTTTACACTTAAAAAAATTTTTTTTCCAAATTGCTTTCCAAAATGGTTGCATAAACCTTCACACCAAACCCACATGAGTGCCGGTGCTTGTTCTTAGCAGTCTTTTCCCTTTGTCAGTCTGATGAGAGACAGAATTCACTGTCATTTCAATCATTAAATGTTTAATTAGCTGAGAACCTTTCTTGTATTTGTAGGCCATTTGCATTCCTTTTACATTGTGTGTGTGTGTTGTCTATTGCTTCACTTCCCTGCTTTTCTATTAGGTTGTCCTTTTCTTCTAGAATCATAAGCATTTTTAAAGGTGCTGTATTTGCCTTGGACATGCCAAGTGTAGATGACAATTATTGCTAAATCTTCACTAGATTTGGCACTTTATACTTTTTGAGCAGGGTAAGTTAGGGTGGATGTGAGGCTGCTCCATCAGGGAAAGCCCTAAGAGCCTGTTTGACAGGAGACAATTTAAGTTCCTTAGCTTAATGCAAAAGGTCTTCTATCTGATCCACGCACTGCCACACTCTAATGCGACGCCCAGATTCAATTACTGATTCTATCACCTTCTATCTCTCTGGAAAAACTTGCTCAAATGCCCTGGGCTTAGACTCTGTCATTTAAAAAACCTTACAGAGTTGTTCCTTCTTTTCATTCACAATTGTTCCTTCTTTGTGCATGTCTAAGTCTCTGACCTTGTACATCTTACTGAAGCTCACCAAAGCTTGTACTGTTTATGCAATGGCTGTCTTGGTGGTGCTCACAGAGCCTGTTGCTGATGGATACAGCTCATGGATGCTTTCTATCACTCTTGCCTCCATCGATGGCTTACACTCAGCTTTTATGGTCAAGTCAACCTCCAAGTGAACTGATCTTCCTGTGGGTTGTGACCACGTTCCTACTGTTGTGTTGATCACACTACTTTACATCAATGCATGCTGTTTGCTCTAACAGAATGTCACCCTTGTAGGTGGAATCTAAGGTAGCTAGCCTTGGTCACTGGCTGGTGCAGAACATCCTGGACAGATGACTGTGGGATGAAGAATTTTCCCATCTCAAAAAGAATTAGAACTTTCTCATTTTGCCAAAGCGCCATGGAGACTGGAATAAAATGGGGGACACTTAGTGAGAAGACAATGTATCCCTCCCAAAAAAAAAACCTCAGACACATGCTTGAAAGAACCAGGAAACATCCATTGATGGAATGGTTGGGGAAGCTAAGCTGTCAGTAGGAGACTGTATTTTACAGTCTAGAATTGCCTTTGTCAGGAAAATGGAAGATAGAGGCCGTCTCTCCTAATTCCCAAGGCCTGCTGTGTTTGGAAGAGAGGTCTCTTGGGAGAACAGTGCCATGGGTTCCTCCATGTCCTACATTGGTGTTTCTCAACCTTCCTATGCTAAGAACTTTTAACACAGTTCCTCGTGTTGTGGTCACCCCCAACCATAAAATTATTTTTGTTGCTACTTCATAACTGTAATTTTCTGCTGTTATGAATTAGAATGTTTTCTGATAGTCTTAGGTGAACACTATGAAAGGATCATTTAACCCCCCCCCCACAAAGGCTTTGTGACCCCCAGGTTGAGAACCACTGTCCTAGAAGGAAGCATGAACAGTGTGTAAGGCAGCAAGCACACTCTGGTGCATGGTGGAGTAGGAGGCTCCTTGCATATCAAAAGAAAGGGCTGTTTGTGAGGTCGTTCCCTCTGGCTATCTGTCAGATATGTTCCTGTTATGTAGACACAACTCAAGATGGTCTTCAGGCGTCTGAAATCTGGCTCCTCGGTGAATGTAGTCAGTGGACACATAAGGAGAAGGCCCCCTCTAGTGGCAAGGTGTTGCTTTGCAAAGCCTATACACCTGCCAGTCAACCTCACTGCAGTCCCAGAACCTGGACAGAATCCAGAGAACGGACTTTTTCAATGAGTCTGTTTTTCTGAATGGCCTTCCAAAGGCTTCTGGCTGGTGCCTTGTCCAGGTAAGCCCACTGAGAAATAGACTAGCAGCAGGAGAAGCTCCAGTCGTGCCCAGGCATACAAGTAGAAGAGTTTTTCCTCACTAGCTTTGTGTCTTATCACCCTCTGGCAGGAAAGCCCCAAAAGTCCATTTGATCAAGTGCAGTTCAGCAGCAGAGGGTGGAATGACCAGCCAAAGTCACAGCCTGTCTGACACTCCTTGCTCATCTGCTAGGTCCTTATGTGTTTAGGGTTTTGGGCTTTCATGGGGTTCTTCTGTGGGCTTCAAAGTCTTGGCATTCTCCAGGATACCAATAGGTGGCATTATGGAAGTTTCAGCTGGCAGAGAATCATCCATGTGACTAGAGGGACCGGGAGAACTTTATTTAATTTATCCATAGGCTGGGAGTCAGCTAGTGCTTTGGAAAAGGCCAGCAGCATGCCATAATTTCTCAGAGGTCAGGTGACAGTATGGCCTCCTGAGGGTGGTCTCTGAGTCCCACGCCTACCAACAGGAATTTCTGTCATCATTAGAGGCATTTAGAGGTACAGCAAAAGCTGGAACAAATGTTTCCAGGTAGATGCTCTATTTGTAGCAATAAGAACCTTACAGACATTTGCATTTGTACGTAACTATTAAAATAATTGTTTTCCGTTGGTGGCGCACGCCTTTAATCCCAGCACTTGGGAGGCAGAGGTAGGCGGATCTCTGTGAGTTCGAGGCCAGCCTGGTCTACAAAGTGAGTCTAGGACAGCCAGAGCTGTTATACAGAGAAACCCTGTCTCGAAAAACCAAAAAAAAAAAAAAATAAAATAAAATAAAATAAAATAATTGTTTTCTTAGCAAACAGGATTGCTCCCTTCTTTTTGCTATGCTTTTCCTCAGTTGCTTGACCATACCTTTTGTTATTCCAGATCTATTTGTATGGTAACAACATTCCTCATTTAAAATCATGGAGTCAGCCAGGCATGGTGGCACACCCCTTTAATCCCAGCACTCGGGAGGCAGAGGCAGGCGGATCTCTGTGAATTTCAAGGCCAGCCTGGTTTACAGAGTGAGTTCCAGGACAGTCAGGGCTATTACACAGAAAAACTCTGTCTCAAAAAAACCTAAAAAAAAAAAAAAAGCACAGAGTCCTTCCTTGGTGGTCAGCAAATTTAACTCCTCTAGTTTAGGGGGCTACTTCTGTAAGTGAGGCTACCTAGTCTCTTATTCTCTCTAGTGGCTGGGCTACCTGTTCCATGTCTTGAACTACTTTTGTGGCCAGCACTGTTTCTACTGGATCCCGGAGGATGCTAGTCCTCCAATAGCAGCCCCCACTCCCAGTGCTATGCCCAAATCCAGCAGCAAAGGTACAACTCAGACAGCTCTTCTAATTCTCCCATGGGACCTCCTGGGATGGCAACCAGCTGGGGCTTCCCAAGAGGCATGAAAAGTCAGTAGTTGCCGTCTGGGTTAGGACTTGATAAGCACAGAAGCTGAAAAGTAACCTGTGTATGTATGAGCAATACTTGGATGTCAGGCGGTGAAGGTACCTGACAACAAGGAAACATATATCTTCTGACTGTTGGCTGTAGTATAATGTTTCCCTCTGGCAACAGAGATTCTCATAGAGTATAACACCATCTGAGTTTTTATGTAGTGGGTCTGCTAAGCAACAAACGTGTCAATGGGATTGTGACCCTGTTATATAACACCTGGACAAGGCCTGCAGAAGTTAGGACTCTGACTGGCCCAAGGGTTTTAGAAGTTTGTTTTGCTGGGATGTAAGATGGGCAGTTACAATGGGGGTATGAGAAGTCCTTTGTTGTCTTAGGACTTGAAAGATCTGATAACCGGATATATAACAAGACATCAAGAGTTGATAAAGCATAACTCCTCCTAGCAAACTTACTATTCCTATATATAGCATGGCTAGAATAACTCCAATTTCAAGGAGCCATGGTGACCAGTCCTACAGAAGACAAAAGGGATAATATCACCATAACTCCCAGCGGAGCAAGGTAACATCACGATCCCCATTATGGAATGACCATGTCAAGTTCATCAGGTTGCCACTGTGCAGAGACCCGTGAGCCTGCAGGTCTGTCGTAGGATTAATGTGTAAACTAGCCAGCTTCCAGGTGTGGCTAGGGAAGGGCCAATGGGTGGTTCACTCATTGCTTTTGGAGGGTGACCTGGAGAGGTTGGTCTGGGTTGGGTTCTTGCAGTCAATGTCTCTTTTTCCTCTGGTGGCGTTACCAATTTAACCCATGAATGGCATATCCATGGGTAACACCTCTAACTTTAACAGCAGTGGGAGCAACACAAATTCTCATACTAGGGCTTGTCTTTCCTGGTTGTAGGCAGGCACCGCTGTGTTGAACTGAGCCAAGGTCATGATATCCTACAGCTGGGCAGAAATTTTCTTACTGAGGAGAAAATTATTAGTGAGAAATAATTCTTTATATATTCTTATATGGTTAAGTATAATATTCAATTAAAGAACCAGATCTAACATTTAATCTTTGGTTATACTTCCTGTTGGGGGTCTAAAACAATGGAGGTGGCCAAAATTAACCACATGTTTTTGGTATCAAGGCCAGTTGAAGATCTGGCCTTTAGGGGTCACTTGGTCTTGGCAGGAGGCTCTGGCTCCTCTAGCCTTCCTTTGACCAGTTGTTCCAGCTATGTGAGAGTAAGTCAAAAGGCCCAACTGGACCATGATGTCCCTTGGAAGCACTGAGGAAATTATACGTCTGCGCTGACCCTCCTCTTTGTAGACTAGACGCTGGTTAGAGCTCACCAGGTGGGTGACCTCCTTCTCAAGAGATTCCCCACAGTTACAGAACTTGCCAAGAGCTGTCCCACAGACCCCTGGGACTTACCTGATCTTGGAAGGCAAGGGGAAATCATTCTCCCTTTTAATTATTCCATGGGCAAGAGAGACCTTTTTCACACACACACACATATATAAATGAACATTTGTCAAAGATCACACTGGGATAAAAATCGTACTTATTTCAAGCCACCAGAAACCATATTAATTTTAATCTTGTAAGTTACTGGGTCACAGGTCCCTCAGTAGCAGCTGTCCTGTCCCCTGGGCCCTTCTAGGCCCTTCCAGGCCATTCTGGTGCTGCTCCTCACATAGTGACAGGCTTCTCAGACAGAGAGGTAGGATAGAAAGCCCATGACAAAACTTTCTTGGGGACCTAAGAACCAAATGGAGGACCCAGATCACAAAAAGTAGAATGGTGGCAAATGAATTAGAGCTGCCTCCTCATTCTGGGCAGGATCTAGGGGTCCCCCAGAGGAAAGAGGCCCCAAATGTCAGCTGGTCCTTTTGCGTTAATGAAAAAGAGATCTACAGATCAGCATCTCAGCCCCAGAGTGCAGTGAAAGTAGGTTTCAGAAATAACAGTGAGCCTGCACATGAGAGTAAACCCCAGGACTGACAAGACAGAAGGCCGATTTCCTCAAAGAAAAACTCCCCAAATACTGAGGCATGAGAGGTCTCTGTATAGATTCTACCTTACAGATTTCTCAGTGTTCTCTTCTTGTGTCCACGATGTGAGACAGACAAGGATGAAGAGTCCCTGCCAAAGATGAAGCAGGCAGTTAACTCATCTGCCAGTGTCCCTTTTCGGAGCTTTGGTGACACTTGGCAATAGTCGACTCAGCTTTTCATGATGTGCAGCCAGACTTTAAGCTAGTGTCACCCTCAGACCATATGCATTCACCATGGTACTTCAGACAAGCCCTCATGAATTCCATAGCCTTATGGGGTCCTTTAAGGTCACCCAGCCATGGAGCTACAAACTTGAACTTAATGTGCAAGCCAACCAGCCACACATTCATTCAGAGGTGATCATGTTCCCTTTCCCCTTTGGGAGGTTCCTTCTAATGAAGGACTCTTTAGGATGTATGTGATCGTGACTCTCTTCTACCCTAAGAGTGGGCCTGACTAAACTCTAGGCTTCATTCACTGCCTTACTTTATCCTGCAAGTTCTTCCTGTCAAGTTTGCCCCTCCCCAGTGACAGTTGCCTATCAGGAGAGTCAGAGTGCCGCTCAGAGGAATGTCAGACAGTGCTTAGCATCTTCATTTGGGAAATCCTTCACTCTGGCCTGGCTGAGCTGCTGTTTCCTCAGTCCGCAGGGCTGATGTGGCTGGAATATTGCTGGGGCCTCCAAATTATGTTATGAGAATTCTTTTTTTTTTGGGGGGGGGGTTTCAAGACAGGGTTTCTCTGTGTAACAGCCCTGGCTGTCCTGGACTCACTTTATAGACCAGGCTGGCCTGGAACTCACAGAGATCTGCCTGCCTCTGCCTCTCGAGTGCTGGGATTAAAGGTATGTGCCACCACACCTGGCTATGTTATGGGAATTCTAACCAGCAAAGAGACCCATGCAACCAGACAGAACTCTATTTACACACAGGCTGGGACCCAAGACACTGCTTTGGAAAGCGGCATCCCATAATTTCTAACAGCTTTTAGAGGTCAGGTAAACAGTGTGGCCACCTGAGAATGCTCCCTGAGTCCTGTGCCCACCAAAAGGGATTTCTGCCATTGACATGTTTTACAGGAACAGCAAAACCAGGAACGAACATTTATAGGTAGATGTTTTGTAGGTAGCAACACACACACACACACACACACACACACACACACACACACACACACTTATAGATAGTAATACAAACAATCTCTTTCTTAACAAATGAGGGCTACAACATGACCTTTGTCCAGGTGGCTATGGGATTCACTGCTTAACAAAGGTCACTATGAGCTATGAGTCTCTTACTTTCCCAAGATAAGGGGCAGGGACTTTAACAAATGGGCAGAAATCTGTGCTTAAGTACAATTTTAATTTGTTGTACTTCTACAAAATCCTATAGTTTGCAGGCAAAGATTTTAATTATGCTAACATAACATAGAGCAATAATTTGATTTCATTAGGTGCAAATGTAGGAGCACAAAACAGGTATTTATATCCTCTTTGTTAGTGCAGGATCCATGTTACCATCACCACTGGTTATTGGGGATTGTCTCATCCTAGGCACAAAAGGGCAGGCTCAGCTTCAGAGTTCCATTTCTCAGGTCAAGTTCATCAGCTCTGCAAGGCTTTTGAGACCCTCTGTGTAAGGTTTGCTTTTCCCCTGCCACCTCCTCCTTACATGTCCACCCATTACAGGCTTACCTGCCCAGGGCTCCTGAGTCCTGATGTCCTGACCTCAGAGCCTAACATGTTCTCCTCCCCACTTTTCTAGAATGAGAGGTGACTCTAAACAAGGGGTATGCTGGCTCAGAATCACTAGGAAGAATCCTTAGCCATGTTGAATTCACCTGGCATCTCTCGGGCCCACCATTGGCCCCAGACTAAAAGGCATCTGGAAAGCTTTGAATACACACATAGAGACATGTGTACAGACTTCTCTAAAATGAGGTGTTATGACTCATTAATTTGATTTGGGTTTGTGTATGATGGTGAAGATGTGAGTGTTTGTGTGTGCACATGCACACATGCACACGCAGGGAGGTCAGAAGTCAACTTTAGGTGTCCTGTTCTATTAGTTTCTACCTTATTTTTTAAAATTATTTTTAAATTTATTTTTGAGAAAGAGCCTCATTATGTACCCCGACTGGTCTGAAATTCACTATGTAGACTAAGCCAGCCCAAAACTTGTAGAGATCTGGCTGCCTCTGCCTCCCAAGTGCTGAGATCAATGGTATGAAACCACTCCACTGGGTGTTATTATTATTTTGAGACAGGGTCTTTCACTAACCCCAGAGCTGGTGTTGGCTAGTCTGACCAGCCAGCGAGCCTTCCACACATACCCCTATGTCAACCTGTCTCTGCCCTTCAGCTCTGAGGTTATAGACTCATGCTACCACAGCCAGCTTTCTAATTTGGATTTAGAGCAGATTAACGGTGGTTTACCAGCCCCTGCTCGTAGTGTCTCAGGTTGGAACTGTTATTCTTTTCCATCTTAGGTAAGATGCAAACAGAGGAAGTAAATCACTCCAGATCACGCTGTCAGGGAGTTTCATAGCGGGACTCAGACATGTGTTCTGGAGCCTGTGCTTCATCCCCAGCATGTGGCCGTGATGACTGAGGGTGGCTCATGCAGTTGGATGACTCGTAGGTCAGAAGGTCACACTGAGCCTGTCAGGTACAAGTGACACAGCGATGACTGAGCTGAGGGATCAACAGTCCACATACCTGGAGCATTGATTATTGCTGGTCTGTAGTTTGGGGTAACAATGTCAGTGTCATGGTCCAGCCAAGTGCTGTCCAGTGTCTGGTACTGTCCCGTTGTGCCTCTGGCACCTGGCACCATGCCTGGCACACGTAGAGGATCTCAGGGAGGAAAATGCCCAGCATTCTGATTCTCTCTTGTTGAGGGTCAAAGTCATTAAACCTATCTGAAGAATCTTGCCTGCTCATGTAGCAAGAGGTCTCTGCAAGGGAAAAATGGTCTGGGCAGATGAGCTGATAGTATGGGGTATCTATTTTCTAAACTCCAGGTATCGGGCATGTGACAATGCCTGCATCTAAGTGGAGTGAAAGCGTGATGCAGAACAATCCCGATGGGCCTTGACTGTCCTGATTGGACACAAGCATCAAGTTTCACCTTTAGACTTGACCCTTGGTAGCTGGACAGAGGAAAGAAATTCTCTGGCGTGCTAGAGCTTGGAGTGCTGATGTGGACAAGGACCCAGATTTTGTACTTGGAGACAGGAGAGCAGGCATAGCCTTCCTGGCCCAGGTGTGTGGGGACCTGATAGTCCGGGGTAGTGGCTTCAGGGCAGGTCAACGTGGGCACTCTGATTCACTTGAAAACATCATCTGCTTAGAGTGACAAGAAGAGTAACCAGAACAATTGTTTCCTGGGTAATTATGATGCAATTGGTTAAGCTTCATTTAAAGTTGGTGTCAAACTAATCGTGACATATGAATACACCCATCACAATGGAGAGGGCCTGTCTCCCTAGCCCCTGAGTATATGGTCCAGTGAGATGCGCTTGACCATAAGTTGGCTCCATGCCCTGCCAAGCTGCCTTTCAGAGTGAACTGCCTGTGGATGTGCAAATGACAGGTGCCATTTCCTCATTTGAACTCCTCAGATGCCATCTGGTGGCAGACCTCATGGCATGGAACATTCTCATTGACCCCAGATATTGAGTCAGTTCCAGACTCCCTTGTGGAGCGTTCGGCCTGCATGGCGGGTGATCGACTCAGACAGCCTCTGAGTGACTGGGCAGAAGACAGAAGGATCATGCCTCCTTGGGGCTGGCCCTTTTAAGCCACCCTCAGAGAAGGGGCAGGATTACCAAGAATGCTGATAGCCCAAGAGAGACCCAGCCCATACTCTACATGGAAGATTCTCAGGAACGGCCTCTCTGGTAATGCTAGGAAAGGTTGGCCCAAGCTGTCCTGCCTCTCTGTGAGACCCTTGTAGGATGAAATGTAAAGAACTCCCTGGCCCTGAACTGAGGGCATTTATGCAAAGAAAGGGGAGGAAGAAAACTCCATCTTAAGGTTCAGAGGTCTTCCAGTCCTTATTGTAGCTTGTTTATGGTCTCAACAGAGTGACTCTTTGATATTGTCTCCCAACTTTTGTTCCTTAGGTGCCCAGAGTTATCATCCTCTTGGACAAGGGCTCAGGGGAGCTGGAAGTTGCCAATGTGAGTCCTTCGAACAGATCAAAATTAGGGGTTTGTTTTATAGGTAAAGAGTGCTACTTAGACAGCCAGCCCTAGCTTTCGGTAAGGGAGCTATTGAGCCTGGTTTCCCTCTCTTGGTTTGTCGTCGTCTACTCCAACAGCCAAATGGGAAGGGATGGAGGCACAGAGGGTCTCCATATGGTGCATTCAGGGTCAGGAGCTCCTTCAAAGCCTCCATACTTCTGCCCTGCAACCAGGAGGAAGGCCTGGATCAGTCCTACCCCTGAAGGTAAGGTACCCACAGGGTCCCTTCCTTCAATGTCTTGTTTGTGAAATGCAAGCGCCAAGACAAGTACACTATTTGCCTTGCTCCTGAGTGTAGGGAGGGGGCATGACGAGGGCAGGGCAGACTGGGCCAGCTGGTGACTGATGTGAAATACAGGACATCATTTGAGGTTGTGCCAGGACAAGGGAGAGCTAGACCAGCTATCAAGACAGTTTTAGGAACTGGCCATCCCACGGGGACTGTGCGTGACTAGTGACCCCTGGAAGACACTTGGAAGAACATGGAGAAATAAGTCCTGTGAAGCCTTGGTGGGGGAATGTGCTGTTTACCACATGCCAGGGCAGGGCATGCTGGCAGCACCAGAAGCACTGGGCCTCTTGCATCCACTGACAGGAACACACCTCAGTCCCCATGGGGGACAACAAAGATCCACAATCCCTCTCAGGGACTCTGGGCCTTCATTGTTGTTGGAATGGAACTTCTTAAATAGTTTAGGGAAATCAGATGATGCATGCTACAGTATAGAGGATGCCTTTGATAATTCCTCCACAAAATTAGGAGCATTTTACCTATAATCAATTAGTTGATGTTTGTGCGAAAAAGTAGACAAGTATTCCTATTTTGAAATATCAACAGAATATAAATAGACTCCTGCCATTTCAGGTCAGGGTTTGCTACCAAATGACGTGTGAGTCCAGACAGTGTTGGGAGCCATATGAGTCATAAGAAGTCTTCCGGCTTTAAGTGCTTTTTACAGTTGACATTAAAGGTGAAGGATTGTTGGTCTGTACTGTCCCCACGCCGAGGATCTAAGAGTGAAATGCAATGGAAAATGACTGATCAAAGGAGACAGAGCTGGGACACAATGGAACTGTCCTCAGAGACCTTTTCCTCTGTGTGATGACAATGGCTATTAGGTCTCCTTCACCAATCTTCTAATAGGGCTTTGAGACTCCAATGTGAGGCTGTCCTGCTCACCAACAGTGATCAAGTTACCTTATAAAGACCCTCAGACATGTGTCCTTAGAGCCCAAAGTTAGCTTACTGTGTATGTACGAAAACTGGTAACACTTTGGCTCCTTCATCACCCTTCAAGAGTGAAGGCACACACACACACAAAAAAATACCAGTAATATGAAGTATCTTATCAGCTTTTCAACCTGCTCCTAAACCCCCAAAGCCACCTGAAGGTTTTCAGTAATTGTCCTAGACCTTGAATGTTACGAAAAGCAGAGCCCCAGCGGAAGAGCTGCTTCTTATGCAGAAACAATCGTCTCATGGGAACCAGGCATGTCTTCTCAAGCAATAAGGAAGACTTGGAGTCACTTAGCACAACCTAAGCTTAATGTTCAACTAAGCTACGGCTCTTGACCAAGATTGATTCATTCTGTTTACTGCTGCTCCCTGCCCCAATTATTCCTCTCCTGAGTCCAAAGCCCATGTCCGTACCCCAAAGTTAGACTTGGAATACCTGAACTGATTACCGCTGTGACCACATTGACTGAGTCTCTGTTTTGTATGCCGTTCTTCTCTTTGGCTGGTGGGTTGGGACAGGTGGCCAAGCTTAATCATCTGGGACTCCAAAAACTTAGGCTCTTGTCCTAAAATCCAAGTAACATTTAGAAGGGCAGGTAGCTTCCGGTGTCCCACAGGTCCAGCCAACTAGTGTGCTGATTTGTGTGTGTGTGTGTCCTGCAACCTGTAGACACTTGTGTTTGTCTTCTCTGCTCCCTAAGGTATGGCAAAATGGACATTTCAGTTCCTAGACTGCCAGGCATAATAACTCCCTACTTCCTGAGAGAAGGGAGACTTCTCAGAAACCTACAAATGGCTGGGTGTGGTGGCATAAGCCTTTAATCCCAGCACTCGGGAGGCAGATCTCTGTGAGTTGAAGGCCAGCCTGGTCTACAAAGCAAGTCCAGGACAGCTAGAGCTATTACACAGAGAGACCCTGTCTCAAAAAACAAACAACAACAACAACAACAAAACAAGCAATAAAACAACAACAATGAAAAGAAACCTACAAATGATGCTGATCAGCTAGTGAGAACCAAGAACAGAGCTTTGCCTCCATTTTACAGCTGGGGTTTGGTGACTTGTGCAAACCTTCCCTGAGTAGCAGGACTAAGACTAGAACAGGTCTGCCTTCTTAAGAGCAATGTTCAGTCCACTTACTAATACTGTCATCCAATGCCGGCCACCATGGGTAGAAAACCCACACTTGGCAAGTGGTAAGAAAGAGGGGGTCAGGGGAGATACAGGACTGGGAACAGCCAGACATTTGGAGGAGGAACTAGGGAAGAGATGGTTGTGTATGAGGGCAAGGCATGGGCTTCTGCTCTAATTTATTTAGTTAGGACACTGTGGGAAGAGAGAATTTCATTGAGGGTAACCTCTGACCTTCAGAAGGAGCCAAGACAAAGAAATATAGAGCCAGATTCCTTCCCAAGATAGAGTGAAAAGTCTACCATCAGGGAATCAGGGTGACAAGGCAGAAAAGGGTGTAGGACGGAGGGCAGTGGCCACATCACCGGGTAGGAAGACTCGGGGTTCCAACCTTGCCTGTCTGTAGCCCTTACTACAAATGAGATTCAGAGTGGCACACAGATTCTCACAGAGTTTGATATGTATTGTTTTTCTTTCACAACTAGTTGGTTTAGTGACTAAGCAGAAGCTATTGATAAATTAAAGAAATCCACAGTTAACACTGAGGGTAGTGGCTGGTGATTTGAGGGGGAACTGGTGGTGCTTGAGAGAGTCTGGGAGTACCTGGGTTTGAGATTTGCCTTTCTGTGTTCTGCTTTTGCCTGGAGATCTGTCTTAAGCCTTCTGCGGCTTGACTTGGGCAAATGCCTGGGACTGTACCACTGACAGTCTCTATTGCCACCGTGTGGTCACAGTGAAGAATGACAGGCTTTTCCTTTTCCTTCGGTCAAGCAGGTGCTCACTCAGTTTCTTTTTAATCTGCATTTCATGACAAGTAAATCTCTTCCTTGGACATTTCTCAGTGACTATTTTGTTTATCCATAGGCTTTACATCTCTGTGCAACTTCAGCCTTTTTCCTTTACAGATGACTATTAATTTATACAATTCAGGCAATTAAAGTTGTATCTATGCTTTAAAAATTAGCATTCAAAACAATGGGGTTTAGTATTATGTTTTCGTATAGGTACAGCTGGGCTTTGCTAGACTATACCCCTCATTATTCTCTCTTGCCCCTCCCTCCTTCCTGTTATTGTACGGTGCTAATTATCTCTAACATAGCTCTCCTTCTTCCTCCTGCAACCTGTAGGAGGCAATTGGATCAAAATCAGAATCTCAGAATTATAAGCCTTTTATTTGAGTTCAGAATCTGTTACTTGACATGCAGCCCTCAGTGAATTCCTGGTTTTCTTGAAAAGGAAATGAGTTTCCATCTGCTTGGTCCCTGGTTATAGAAGAGGCTTGGTGCCTGCATAGGCCTGGGCTATGCCTCCTTTCTGGACCATGCTGTGTTTTCACAGAAGCATGGCTGCAGGGATGACTGCCATTAGAAGGCTTCTCTCCGGTCTGTGCAGGTGAGTGCAGGTCCCTTCAACATCCTGGCACACTCAGCAAGCGCAGGCGAAGCACCGAAGAGCCAATGGCTCTGGTCCATGGGCCATGGGACTTGTTTGGCAATTGTGAAGGGCAACCCAGGAGTCTTCCCTGCAACCCTTCCTGGACAACTGGACCAAGCTTTGAGAATATTTGGGAACTGTTCTGACCTCTTTCACTAGGACAGAACTGTAGGTCTACAGCGACAGCCACGAAACAGGTCCTCATTCTTTGCTTATTCCCCTGCTTCATATTGTTTGTGAAGACATACAGCAAAAGAGTGAGCAACTGGAATTTCAAAACTGGAGTCTCTATGTCTTTACAGAACTCATTATAATTGGCCCAAGAGTAAAGCAAGGGTTGTTTTTAGAAATGAGATTTCACAAACAATGCATATCCTACTCCATCACAACAGGTTCTGAGAGCACGTTTGAGAAGATTCCCAGATCCTTTCCTCAAGGCAGGACAGGGGGGAGGTTTATCAGTCATCTGTCTCTAGTAGGGGAGTCACTTTCCAGATAAACTTAGCATTATTCTATCACCATCTCCTTGTGTTATTATACAAAACACCCAAAGGTTAGGTCTTTTCATAAGCAACACATGTTCATTTTCTCAGAGAGTGATTCAGTGTTAGAAGCTGGAATGGTCCGTGGCAGATTTGGTGTCCGGTGCCCTCTGCTTCCAGTCACCGTAGCTATCTTCACATTCATGCCGGAAGGTGTGCAAAAGAGTTCTGTTCAGCCCTTTTAATAAAAGTCAGATAACTCTGTTAGCGAGGACAGAACTCTTCTGGCTTCCTCATCACTGACAAATACCATTTCTGAATACTGTTGCGCCGAGGCTCGAACTTCAAACCCACAGCAAAGACATATTCCCGGAAGCTCTGACAGCAGGAAGCCTCCTTTTAAACCCTTTGGGAGAGGGGCATCTCCAAGTGCTGGACTATAAAGTAGCTGAAATTTGACTTTGGATCATTTACCTCTGAACTTCCAAGCCCTTCAATGTCTGGCAATGGGTGCGTTACTCTCGGTGTGACTTCTCTGGAGCTTCCTGCATCTCTGACCCTGACAAAGCTTGAGATGACAGTGTAGGGACCCTGACAAAGCTTGAGATGACAGTAGGCAGGGACCCGGGCTACACTGGGAAGAGTGAAAGGCTTGCTTGGCAGTTGTCAGGTTGTCGCGCTGATTTTTGCTCTAGAACATCTCAGAAGTTTCATCCATTCTCCCCAAACTTGTTTAAACCTTCAGCATGTTTATTCTCCTAAGGGATTCAATGTCTGGGATGCACACAGCTTGTCTTTTAGAACGCGCCTTGAGAGTGATGGGGACACCAGGCTGCCGTGTCTTTTGGAGGATCAGTCTTGTTGCCTGTTTGTGTTCTGAGTCTTCCTGGAGGAGACTTCATCCTCAGCCCAAATGTGGATCACTCAGCTTTGCTTCTGATATCCCATGTCCTCTTCCTCTCTCTTTGTATGTGTACAAGTGTAAACCATGTGCTCCAGCCCTTGTAACTTACTTTGTTTGGGGGGCAAAGATTCAGTTTCAGTCTTTTGGACCTAGATTTCTAATGGAGCATATCGTCAGGTTATCAACAGCACAAGCAACAGCTAACTTTAGAATAGGAACTGACAATGGGAAGTAGGGTTTGCAGAAATTGTCTGATTTGATTTTTGGATGAAGTTTTCATCTTTTGCAGTGGTCCTCAACCTTCCTAACACTGTGGCCCTTTAATACAGTTCCTCATGTTATTTTCGTTGCTACTTCATAACTGCAATTTTGCTCCGGTTATGAGTTGCAATGCAAGGAATACCTGTGTTTTTCAATAGTCTTAGGCGACCCCTTTGAGCGGGTCATCTGACACCCCTAAAGGGTTGCGACCCACAGGCTGAGAGCCGCCCTTACTGCTGTACCACGGAGCCGAGATGCAGCTTGAGGGCTGAACTGTTCTCCAGCATGAAGGAGGTCCTTCTGTTAAATTCAAAGCTAAAATCCAAACTGAAGTGAGGAGGATGGGACAGAGCCTTTGTCTCCGCTGGCTTTTCTAATCCCCCCACATCCGCTGTCTTTTACACAAAGTCCCTGTCACTGTGATGCCAAAGTGTCTGTGCCTGAGCCAGCAGGGATGGCTAGAGCCCTCTTCTTGATCTGCCTCCCCATCCTGTAGTTTTCAAATGAACTTCCATGACTTTTGTAAATATTGTTAACTATCTAAGTTCCATTTTCTAAAATTTGTGAATTTCAATCAAAAGTTTACATTAAAGATGCTATGTAGACTTACCACTGATGGATGCCCCACCACCATGGCAAATTCTTGAGTGGTCTCTAAGAAGATGATGCTGGTTGTTGCAGCTTCAGCATCTCCTGGGTTTTGATGCTTGATTCTCTCTGCTGATCTCAGCTTCCTGGATTCTCTTCTCTTGGTCTACTCACACCATTTTCCAGGTAGGTACTGTGATGAGAAAAATAAATGCTTTTGTCCCCCACTTGCACACCACACGTACATTTCAAGTTTTATTACCGCAATTAAGAGTGTTTTTGCTGGCTTTCCTTAACAATTAAAACAATTCCATTCAAAACAAAACTCTCCAAATCCAACCAGATTGACTGCATTAGTATTAGAAAAAAAAGGCAGTCATCATGCCAGGCAGTGGTGCGCACGCCTTTAATCCTAGCATTTGGGAGGCAGAGGCAGGTGGATCTCTGAGTTTGAGGCTAGCCTGGTCTACAGAGTGAGTTCCAGGACAGCCAGGGCTACACAGAGAAACCCTGTCTCAAAAGAAAGGAAGGAAGGAAGGAAGGAAGGAAGGAAGGAAGGAAGGAAGAAAGGAATGTAGGGGGTGAGATAAATTAGATTTAGAAAATATATAGGGGTTTCTGATACTGTCTCTTAATTCGGGGCATGAAGAGCATTATCAGCATGTGGACTAAAAACAGGAAACAAACAGGAGACTTAATAGACTGAAAAACAAGGTTGAAGTCACGAAAAACAGGAAATACTCAATAGACGGAAAAACAAGGTTGAAGTCAGAAAAAACAGGAAAGACTTAATGGACTTGAAGAAACAAAGTATCTGGCCTGACATTGTTGTCAGCTGCTAAGTGGGTGGAGCCCAAATTAAGCTGAAACAGAGTTCCTCCTATTTAAGGACAGTGCATGGAGCCCAGAAGGAGAAGAGGCCCCTGATGCTAGAGAGCTCCAAGAGTCCTGCTGAAAAAAGTGCTGGCCATCATTTGATGGCCAGATTTCCCTGAAGCAGAAAGAAGCTGGTGAGCAAAGAAAGCCTGAGCAAGACACCAAAAGGCCAAGGACTAAACTCTGTGGCTCAGCTTTTGCCTAGAGGGGTTTGATCTGTCCGAACAGTGGCCTAAAGAAAACTGTGCCTGGCTTTAAGGACTGAGGCAGAGCAGCTGAGTTCCTGATTCAAAAGAAGTAAGTTGGCCTGCAGACGGCTGGGGTCTCCCACAGAGAAGAAAGCATGAAGCCTTATTTAAGGTGAGACTGCAATAACCAACGACCCTGACAAACCTGCATCTGAGAGATCCAGAAAAAGGACTGCTAAGTGCGTTAAAGAATCTACGACAAAGACTGTGTTCCTGACGACTGAGGACCTGCCCCAGAGACTGTATCATTCTAAAAGGTTAGAAAAATAATTATCAATAGGTTTAGTGGATAGGTTAAAGGGGTTGTAGGAATTTATAGGATTAATAGTTAAGAAATTGTTGGTGTTTGTTATAAGTGAATTTAGTAATAAATAAGTGTTAAATAATAATTTAAAAGTTCGGTTACAAAGGAAGGAAGGAAGTCTTCAAGTAAAAGATGTTATAGAAGAAGATCTTTATATATTAAGAAAAGGGCTCAATTAACTAAGGAAAGAGAACAATTATAAACATGTACAGCCACACAGATGGAGGACATTTATTGTAGGATGTATATTCTTCTCAAGTAGATCTAGAGCATGTTCTGGTACCGATCGTATTTTGAGTAAGGAAGCAAGAAGCAGTAAGCTTAAAAAGTTTGAAGACTCACCAAGCATCGTGATGAAGCTGAAAACTATGAAGGCCACACATAACATGTGAGTGAAACAATACATGCTTAACCAAGAGATGCCCGAATCACAGAGACACTTGAAAATGCTCCCAGATGTATGAAACCATAAACACAGTTACCAAAACGTACAGGGTGCAGCACAAACAGTGCTCGAAGACAAACCTACACTATGAACACATACACATGCTAAACAAGAATGGGACTGTGGTAGGGCTCAGCTGGTAAAGTGCTGTGCAAGTGTGAGGACCGAGTCCAGGTCCCCAGCACCCACGTAGGTGCAAGGCAAGTGTGAGGAAGCCTGTCTGCCACTCTAGCGCTCGGAAGGCAGAGACTACGGCTCAACCAGCAAGCTGCCTAGCTGCACTAGTTGAGTCAGTGCGTTCTGGGCTCACGTGCGAGACCCTGCCTCGATGTACAATGTGGAGAATGCTGGATGAAGACAATGCTCAGCATCAAGGAGAGAGACTGCAGCATGCTGGGCTGACTGGAGTGTAGGCCACGTCACAGTGAATGCTAAAGCAAGAGAGGCAGAGAGCTGGGATGGACATGAGGCTGAGCCAGCAAGGGGAGCTGGGCTATGGCCCTGCCAGGTGCCAGTGTAGCCAGCGTACAGGGTTTATTCTGCAGCCTCAAGACCTCAAGCAGTGGTTGAGGGCTCTTAACTGTGGGCTTTGTCTGTCACAGAGTTCTGACACTGGGCCAACTTTGGAGTTTCTGAGAATCCACAGCAGTGTGCATAATGTATTTGAATTTTCTGATTTCTCTAACTATTGAAAACACAATATGGCATCTTACTTAGCCAAGCAGAATTGTATTTATATGTCATACTTTAAATGCCAATACTACTTTGAGAAAGAAGCAGGTGGAAAGGGAGAGAAAAATAGAGACTGAAGGAGACAGATCTGTGATAGAGTACCGCGTCACAGAGAATCTAATTTCCAAAAGGTTAATTTATCACCCAATTTAATTATCTGACTCTGACATTAGCTCTACTGTGCACATGATCTCTCTCTCTCTCTCTGTCTCTGTCTCTCTCTCTCTCTGTCTCACACACACACACACACACACACACACACACACACACACACACACACACACAATCATCAAAAGTTTGTGATTACAAGTTTTTTGTTTTTTGGTTTTTTAAAAATTATTGTGGCTTCGTAAAAGCAGGAGAAGTGATAGAGACCCTTAAGTGGTGGAGGTGTTTTATCTTTTGAAATAATGTTTTCACCTGCTTCCTCTTTTCTAAGTGACCAGTGACTGAAAAATTGCTCAGAAGTCTGTGCGGAGCTACCTAGGACAGGGCTTCCCTAGGTATTGCGTGCTCCTGGTGCCCTAAGGAGCTCTGTGTCAACCCTCCCTTTGGAAAAACTTGTTCTCTGCATCCTTGGTGAAAATTTTGGCTAACAGGAGGACACTTCTCGGCTGTCCATCCACCTTTCCACCATCCTGTCTTACTTGATCCGCCTGGGCCTGCTCCACAGGCTGTTTCCTATTGCCTAGTGACTACTCACCAGTGCTCCCTACTGGGCTTTATGAAGGAACTGGCATTTTTTCCTCCTGTAAAGTCCTTGGCTATTTGGGAGAGTGGCTCACAGTGCCTCTGAATAGCCTCCAAAACATCTGTCTTCATTCCTACCTGCTCCCCACTCATGGCATGTGGGCAGGCAGGGGGGGTGAAGTTCCAAAGCCAAAACACAATATCCTTCTTACCAAACCATCCAGTGTTCTTCTATTAAGCCTAGGAGAAAATTCAAACAGGGAGGGCTCTGTAGTTGTACTGGCCAGTTTTATGTCAACATGACACGAGCTACAGCAATCTGAGAGGAGGACACCTCTGTTAGGAGCCGAATGCTCTTGAGGCTCCTTCCTTCGTGTCCATCTGCTATTCTTCCTGCTCGAACATTACAGACTAGGCCCTTCACATACCGTGTTCAAGCACTGTCAGAAGTTTTCTGAAAAAGAGGTTCAGTGAAAATGTAAGCTTCCTGAAAAGCTACCCAGCATTTTGCAAAGTCTGTGCTGAAGATGCACCCCAGAGTTGCTTCATGTTAACACTCCCCTTTCTTTCTATCTGTTATTACTGACATGGAGTGAAGATTTCCTCATTGCTAGGTGCTACTCTCCTTGTTTGGCCAGACTTCACATGGAGTCCTATAAAGGTGATTTTATTATTCCTGGTAAGAGTTTTATAAGCTTCCTGACTCAGTCCAAATAATTTTAGAAGTTAAAGAAGTTAGATAGTTGATAGAGAACATAAAGCTGTAGTAAATACTCTTGCCAACCATTGTGTATCTCATTAGGAGACAGGCCTGAGATAGATTTATGACCCCAGATATAGCATTCACTCTAGAGATGATAAGACCAACTCCAGGTATGCCATAAAACCAATCAGGGCTCTAAACTTCCCACGAACTCAGGAGATAATGAGGCTACCAAGGAATGCCTAAATTTAGTACAAATCTTAATGACAAAATACACAATTTGTTGTAATTCCTTATATCTTGTCAGCTTTGGCACAATATACTAATATACTGTTATTTTATTTTATTTTATTTTTTTTTTGATGCAATCACAAGAGGTTTATTTTGGGGGGGAAGGGGGGGAAAAGGGGGGGCTCAGTGCACTGAGGGCATTTGTTTTTATATTATTACATATCGTTTTAAAAAGAGAAAGAGCCTTTTATTAGACCAAAAGGGGAGAGATATAGGCATAAGGTTATTGTGTAATTCAAATGTTGATTTCTGTACCCCCAAATGTGGTTTCAGTCCTTGTTCTGAAGAGCTCATGTCTCAATGTTATGTAAACAATGCTCCTCAATTGTCCCCTGATATGCCAATAAAGCAGCTTGCAGCCAATCACTGAGCAGGGGAGAGCTTTGGCACAATATACTAATATACTGTTATTTTAAACTTACCTTGTGTGCAGAAAAGAAATGTTTAACCTAATACTAAAATATGTGATTGGTAAGTGCCCTCCTATTGCAATGGTTTTGTCTGTCCTTGTGATAAATGCCTTTTAACCATGAGACAATTCTTTCTTTGATGTAGAGAGCCTTCGTTCAGAGTATAAAAGGAATAATCACCCCAATAAACTTGTCGATGCACCCTAGGTTTGCCCATTTTATTTCTCTACATGTGAGTGTATGAAAGTCCCAATATTTCCCTCTCACTTTTCTCATATTCACTCATGGATCAGATCAGGTAAAAATCTCAGAGTTCTACCATCAACTTCTGTGATAAGTTGGTTGAAGTGTATTTTAGCCTGGTGAACTCTCAGCAGGTGGCCTGCTGGCTAGTTAATTTACAGAAAAAAAAGGGCCCTGTTTACAACTTCTGAGGCTTCTAGCTAGGAGCCAACTGCTTGCAGCCCAAGGCAAAGTAGTTAGCAGCAAAAGCTTGCTCTGAACTACAGAGGAAAAACATAGGCTCCCTCCCCCTCCCTTTTTTCCCCCTCTCCCCCTCTCTACCATAACCAGCTCTTTGTCATAACTAACTGCAGGGTTCATCTTGCAGTCGTAGAAGCTAATGGGGCTGTCAGCCTGGAGATCATCAGCCTGGAAGACTAGGAACCAAAGAATTCCCTATGCTGTATATACCCTCCTAAGATACCCTGTGTGTCAAGGCTGGTCCTTGGGAAACCTCCAGTGAGAAAATGCCTCCATAAGATTGGGCTGTGAGCAAGCCTGTAGGGCATTTTATTAATTATTAATTAATGAGAGGAGGGCCCAACCCATGGTGGGTGGGGTTACCATGGGCTGGTAGTCCTGGGTTCTATAAGGAAGTATGCTGAGTAAGCCAGTAAGCAGCACCCCTCCGTGGCCTCTGCTTCAGTTCCTGCCTCTGGGTTCCTGCCTTGCTTGAGTTCCTGTCCTGACTTCCTTTGATGATGGACAGCGATGTGGAAACATAAGCCAAATAAACCCTTCCCGATCAAGTTGCTTTGGTCATGGTGTTTCATCACAGCATAGAAAACTTGACTAGGACAAGTTCCAAGACTGTAATGAAGTCTTACCTCGTACCACTGGGCCCCATCCACACATAGGTCATCCCTTTGGGCAGTGTATCTGAGCTGTATACACTACCCACTCATTAGTCATTACTCAAGTAGCCGACCTAGTGACCAGAATAGTTGTCATGCTTGGGATATTCCCAAAGCCCAAGAACATTGATGCTGGTAATTCAAATATATCAAAGAAAACCCATAAAGTGCTTGCTGTAAGAAAAAAAAAGTTCTCAATTTAATAAGGAAAGAAAAAATTATATGCTGACATTAAGATGTACAATACATTAAGATGTTCAAAGAGAGAGATAAATAGGACATCCATATAACATACACTTTGTTGTTTTATTGTATCATTAGTTACATTGTTAATCTCTTGCTATGATTAAATTCTAAATTATCATACATATGAATATATATCAGGATTTAGGTTCCTTTTCAGGCATCCACTGGGGTGCTGGAACACATTCCTATAAATTGGGAGGAGGCCTTAAATTCACTCTGACCTGTTTCTCTCCGCCTGTACCTCCCTAGACCTTCCCTCACTGGCTTCCTCTTGAAGATCAAATCTCACTTCAAAACTCATCTGTTGCTGGGGCATAGTGGCATGTGCTTTTAATCCCAGCACTCGGGAGGCAGAGACAGGTAGATCTCTGTGAGTTCGAGGCCAGCCTGGTCTACAAAGTGAGTCCTAGGACAGCCAGGGCTACACAGAGAAACTGTCTCGAAAAACAAACAAACCAAACAATAACAACCACAAAAACCTCACCTGTCAGTAAGTTTCTCTCACCATGCTATCCATGTCGCCTCCTGCCTGACTAACCCTGGTCCCCCTGTCACAGGGTTTTCTTCCACTTTCATCACTACATTTGTCACTGTCTGATCTGACTGAACTTATTTATTTGCCTATGTATTCGTCTACTAAAATACAATCAGATAGAGCAGAGGTAGTGTGGGTGATTTGCTGTCGTGACCTCCCTGTCCAGAATAGTGTGGGCCCATAACAATCCCAACTGAGGAAACAGCAGCTTGGAGCTGTTAACTCACTGGCAAGCTGCACTTTAGTCCCTGACCCAGGACACTGGCCAGAGCGCATTGCCACGTTGTTTCCAAACCTCCTGCTCTGTGTATGCTCCTTGGCCATCATTGAGGAAGAGCACCAGAAGCCTCTTCTGTGGTTCCCTTTGTGTACAGGAGACCTGAGAAAGAAAACACAATAGGATGGTTTTTGGTTTTGGTGGTTTTGTTTTGGTTTGGTTTTTCAAGACAGGGTTTCTCTCTGTAACATCTCTGGCTGTCCTGGACTAGTTTTGTAGACCAGGCTGGCCTCGAACTCACAGAGATCTGCCTAGCTCTGCCTCCCAAGTGCTGAGATTAAAGGCATGAGCCACCATGCCCAGCACAACGGGACATTTTTGTCAAGGACTATCAGGGTAAACCAGGGGACCACACACCAATACACTGGATGCTGCAGTTGGGGCTTGTGAAGTGAGCTGGACTGCCAGTTGGATTGTGGAAAGGAGCATACTGGGTTGGGATCAGGCAGTGTTCTTGGTAGCGGGAACACAACACCCTAGGACCTGTGTAAGAGACCTGGGGGCCTGGCCTCTCTAACAACAGAGGACTGGTTTAGGGCTCTTGGGTCCAAACTGTTTACTGTGGCCAGTAGAGGGAGGGTTGATTGAAGCATGCCAAGTGTTGAAATAAAGCTTTCAAACACTGAGAAGCAATTGGGGATGTATAGTTGAGGAAGCTGTGATCTTACTTGCTCTGGAACCTTAGAGTCCCTGGAGCTGGAGATTTGCTTGCTTACTTCTTCCTTCCTTCTTTTTCATTTTGAGGCTAGGGGTCTTCTGTGTCTCTCCGAAACTAGCTCAAGCCTATAGTCTTCCTGCCTCCGTCTCCTGGGTGCTGGGGTTACAGGTGTGTAATACCATTCCTGGTTTAGAGACTTTCATTTGCTTATAGAAACACAGTCCCTCAGAGCTTCTCTGAAAGACAGGAGGGCTGCTGAGGGGACATGAACCCCCCCCAGTCTTGCTTTGGTACCCCCCAACTCTCTTCCCACAGTAGTCAATTGCACCACGGAGCCAATCACTTTCTCTTTACTGATATCAGCATGCTCAAGGGCCCCCCTCACCCACGCATATGGAAGCCTCTCGGTTTTGTGTCTTCTGGGAGTATATACAGACCTACCAGGCCACAGCCCTATATTTTCCTAGCTTTGTGATGTCAAATATAACTCATTAGGTGGATGCTACTTTACTGATTAATCTTACTTATGCATGTCATATTTCTCCCTGAAGGCTTGCTGGGAGCGTTCATTTCTGCTACACTAGGAACAAAACCACAGGCAGGTCCCCCGAGTGTTGCATACTGCCGACTCCATCTCTTTGGCCCTCCACATTAATTTACTTCAAGTGACACCAAGGGGCCAATATGTTGCACACATACCTTTCTTTTCTTTGATGAAATTTTTTTTTTTTTTGCTTTCATTTCTAACCATTTGTATAAAAAGCTCTAGTTTCAGTTTGTTTAGACCTTTTGGGCAGGGAATTGAACTCTTCCAAATCACTTCCAAATTGCTCCCACTCTGAAAACTTGCTGAGGCCGGCATTTTCTCTGTCAGACCAAAAGCTTCAGTTCTTGAATCAGTCAGAAAACAACACACAGCACACAAGCTGTGATTCCTAATTCTCATCCCCCATAAGGTTTTTAAATCAATGGTTCTCAACCGTCCTAATGCTGTGACTCTTTAATACAGTTCCTCATGTTGCGGTGACCCCCAACCATAGGACTATTTTTGTTATTTCTCCATAATTGTTACTGTTATGAATCAGAATGTAAACATCTGATATACAGGATATCCAATATGGGACCCCTGTGAAGGGGTCATTCCACCTCCAAAGGGGTTGAGTCCCACAGGTTGAGAGAGGATGCTCTACATATTTTAGTTAAAGCTGTGGTCCCTGTGAAATTCTGAGGCCTTGATTTAAGTCTTCCATTGTATTGTGATAAATCTTCCTTTTTTTTTTTTGTTTTGTTTTTGTTTTTCAAGACAGGGTTTCTCTGTGTAGCCCTGGCTGTCCTGGACTCAATTTGTAGACCAGGCTGGCCTCGAACTCGCAAAGATCCGCCTGCCTCTGCCTCCCAAGTGCTGGGATTAAAGGCGTGCGCCACCACTGCCCGGCAAATCTTCCTTTTAAAAGCTAAAAAAAAAAAAAAAAAAAAAAAAAAAAGCTGTGGTCCCTGATATGAGACAAATTCGTGTTCTTTTCTCCACTATCGTTGATGCAGCTGGGGTTTTCCCTGGGCTATTTGCTGATTTCTGCACCCTGGCTCCTGCTTCCAACCTGCTTCACTGCCATGTTAACTCAGGCTGGAAAAGCCAGCCACTAATATAAATGTTGTATTTCTCCAGTGAGAAATATTGTGCTCTCTTCAGCAGCACATATACTAAAATTGGAGAAATGTCTTTTTTTGTTGTTGTTGTTTTTTCGAGACAGGGTTTCTCTGTGTAGCCCTGGCTGTCCTGGACTCACTTTGTAGACCAGGCTGGCCTTAAATCACAGAGATCCCCTGCCTCTGCCTCCTGAGTACTGGGATTAAAGCTGTGCACCACAACACCCATCTGAGAAATGTCAAAGGATCCCTTCGGAGGGAAAATTATCATATCTGGACAATAACTATTCTGGAGAATATGACAGGTCAAGAGAGCAGTAGAGAACAGTTAGGAAGTGCAAAGAATTTAGGGAAACATTGGGCAAACCTGGAAAGCCATGGTGTGGATGAACAAGGAAGAGGAGCTTCAACAGAGGACATGGTCAGAGAATGTGCCACCTAGGCTGGATTCTGGAGGCCAAATTCACGGTGCACCAGCTCTTCAGAGACTAGGGACCAAGACCTTTTCCTTGCCAACCCTGGGGATTCTGCTTCCAGTGGCCTGAGGGGGCCTGGGAATATATACATTCAATAGTAGGAATAATGACTGCTGATATTTACAACACCTTTGTACCAGAAATTGTCATAAGAATTATTATGACTCAGTGGTTTTCAACTTTACAGTAGTGCAAAAGCAATAAATAATACTTCAGATTTTGAATGTTGATCTTTTCTGGAGCTGACAATGTGCAGTATTTTATTTCTGTAGTCTCTGGGAGCTACAGCCCCCAGTCAGCTCCATCATTGCAAGAGTAAACCTCCGATAGTGTACCATTCACTATGTTGCTATGCTGGGATGTCCATTCAGCATGTTAGCTGTGCTACACACGTTCAGCTTGTGAGGCCTTTTGTTTGTGATGGTTTTTCCCATCCAAGTACTAACCAGGTCCGACCCTGCTTAGCTGACAAGATCGGGCGCGTTCAGGGTGGTATGGCCGTAGATTGTGATGGTTTTTCAATGCAGCCTCTTTGGGAGTGAAGAGGGCTTGTGGCAGGCTAGTTGCCTATGGTTAACACACTTTGGAAATAAGCTCTTGGGAGTCCAAGTGTCTGCTTTTCTGACCTACTATGGCAATGGTGATGATTGTAATGACAATAACGCAAGATGGTCCTTAAAAAACAAGGCTTTCTTTTATTTTCCATTTCTTAAGACCTTACCATGTGTTGGTTCACATCTCCCTTATATTCCTGCTATATAAAGAAAGCAATGCATTGTGCTGTCTTTAAGGACAAAGAACAGGGATGAGTTGCCCACTGCTGTCCATTGGGAAATTTGTAATCCCACATTCTCTGTGACACGAACATACTTTTATTTTCCAAATTCTTTATTCTAAAGCATATTTTAAAAATTATGCACGGTATGATAGGTGCATCCCTGAGAAAGTAATAGATGCCAGCTGTAAGAATGATTCTGTGATCAAGTAAATTTAGAATGTATTGGAACAGTGTTAAAGAGGGAGGCTGGGCTACAAGACCTGAAGACCTCTCTCATGAGTGGATGCTCATAGCAAATCCTGAAAGGGGTTTATAGGATGGCAATCTCAATGACCATGCCTGGTTCCATCATTTCTTTTCTTTTAAAGAAATTATTTTAAATTGATAAAGACATAAAATAAATTTTGGTCATCCTCTTTCATATCTTTTTCTGAATTTTTATTTAAAATTTTTTTTGATTAGCATATATTCATTGTATATGGTACTGGGTTTCAGAGGGATATTTTAATGCAAATATAGAAAAGTATAGAATGTATTTTGAACATTTCTCCCCTCTCCCTTTCTTTCTTCCATTAGTCCTGTTTGTTCCCCAATATAATTTTGCTTCTACTTTGATGCCAAATATACATACTTGTATATTTCCTGTATATAATTTGCAAATAAGAAAAAATACTATATTTGCCTCTCTGAAACTGACCTAATTCATTTAAAATTATTATCTCCAGTTGAATCCATTTTCCTTCAAACAGCACACCCTTCTTTATGACTGAAAAAAATTACACTGTGTATACAAACCACACTCTTTTATTTCAAAAAATATCTTTCAAAAAGATTTATTATTTGTGAGTGTGTGTGCGTTTGTGAGATGTTGGGGCAGGAAGGGCTTTTTACTGCTAAGCCATCTCTCCAGCCCCTGCTTGACATGATTATAAGCTTTTAATTTTTATAGGATATTTTAACTTATAATTGCATTGATAATATATTCTCTTCAAATTTTAAGCACAGGGTTGGAGATGTGGCCTAGTGGTTGAGTACTTAGCTTGGGTGAAAGCCTGGGTTCGATGCCTGGCACAACAAACAAACAGAAAGTCAATGGATACAAAGCAAAAAATAGGAAACTCAGCATTGTCTTTACTGATACAGTCCACTGTAAAGTGCTCTTGGCTTACAAAACGCGACCTCTCAGCCAATCTTCCCAGACCTTCATTAACTCCACTCAGGAGTGTTCATAAGTGGCAACTTCTCTACCAGTGGGGCAAAGCAGAAGGGAAGGACAGCTAAAGCATTACCTGGAGAGGCTGCAGGGCCTGGTGATCTGGCTCTGGGTTCCCAAAGGCCCCACCTAAGTGACTGTCTAGGCACTGGTCTGGAGCCCAGATGCTGTGATCGCAGGCGCCTGGGGAGTCACAGGTCACCCTCCCTGTTTCAAGCAGCTCTCTCCAGCTGCAGCTTGCTGTGAATCTCTATGTAGAGCTGGAACAGGCACATGGGCAGTGGGAGGTTGCAGTCCATGTGTGCTGTCTCTGTATCAGAGAGCTGGTGAGAGACCATGTAAAAGAGGCTGTGGGCCATATGTGAAACGGGCTCTGTTACTCTCTTCCTGGTAACAGTACATTTCTAGTTCACAAACTCCACTGGTTCAAAATGGCTTTTCCACTTTCATTTTAGCCAACCACACAAGGAGACCTGAGGTTCCTCACACAGCGTTTCAAGTTCGTTATTGTATTCTGGATGCTTCCTCTCTTTCTCTTGGTTGGAAGCAAGGTCTAATTCAACCTTGTCTTTGTTCAACAAGCTGACTTTCAGGTTGGCAGTGTTTCTCATGATGATAAACCTGAATCACTGAGGCGTTCCCATTTCAAGATTAAGCTATGTCAATCAGCCACATTGTGCTTAATTTTTCTTGCACTGACTGTTATGACGGGCTTTCTGGGTATTACATTTCCAAGAGTCTTTGTTTTCATGTAGTCCACAGGTAGATCTCTAAAAGGAAACTAAGTCACCTTTTCTTTATCTGTTCTTTTAAAACTTTCTATTATTTTATGTGTGCAGGGGTTTTATCTGCATGTCCATCTGTCTGTGCAGCACATGAGTATCTAGTGCCCATGGAGGTCAGAAGAGAGCATCAGGTCCCCCAGGAAACGCACTTGCAGATGGTTGTGAGCTGCCGTAAGAGAGCTGGGACTTGAACCCTGGTCCTTTGGAAGAACAGCTAGTGCTCTTAACAGCTGAGGTGGCTCTCCAGCTCCTCTTTATCCATTCTTTGACTGATGAATGAAAGATTGGGCTTCTTTTTAAGTATAGTTGAGCACTCACCAAGAGAAAATGGGAAGTATAGTTCTGCTCTATCTGGAAACCAGAGAGTGAGATAAAATAAATAAATGAATAAAATAAATAAATAAATAAATAAATAATTATTACTTGTAGTTGGACTGATAACACTGAAATAAATACAAAATTAATTAATTAGTTAATTTTGCTACATTGCGCTTGAAATTTGAATTCTGTCTGTGAAAGGGTGTGATTCTGGAAACTAGATGGGAACATTTGGTTAGACCCAGAAACAACTGTCAAACTTGAACCTCCAACCGGTTCGGCCAGCTGAAAACACCAGCCTGCTTGTGCCTTAATCTGAGTCTAGTGGCAACAGCAGGTGGTGTGGGTTTTGAGAAGGGTGGGAACCCCCTTTTTAGGCACCTGCACCTGCCTCAAGTACAGGAGCACAGGAGATTCAGGCACAAGCAGGCTGGTGTTTTCAGCTGAAGAACCAATTGTGTTTACCCTACATTTAATGAAGATAGAATTCTGCAGCTTCCCTAGCATGATATAAAGATGGGATTGCAAAAGCAGGAGATAAGATTTGTCCTGTGAAAACTAACATCTGCTGCGGCTAATGCTCCCAGGGAAGGCCCCAGAAGACATCGATAAATGCATTAGTGAACAAGATGCCTGCCCTCCTAAACAACTGTGTAACTGTTCTCTGTGTGGGTTAGCTATATCCATAGGAGGTGCTAACACTGCAATGAGCTCTGGGTTTTCAATTGAGATCATAGGCCAGGACAGTAGCAGCTGGGAGACCTTTACTGTAAGGGTCAGCAGGGATCCAGAGGCGGTCAGAATTTCCTGCTCAAAAGATCTTTGGCAGTGGCCAAGTCCTTATGATATTCCTAGAAATTAAATAGGCAGTTATGTCACTATAGTATTATTTGGTATGCATGATATAAAGTATTGTAAGTCAGCCAGGCATGACGGCACACACCTTTAGTCCTTGTGTTCTTCCCAGTTTTTTTCAATATGGAGTCAGTCAGTTTCCATACCAGCACTTGGGCGCCAGAAGCAAGCAGATCTCTGTGAGTTCAAAGCCAGCCTGGTCTAAAAAGTGAGTCCAGAACAGCCAGGGCTGTTACACAGAGAAACTTTGTCTCAAAACAAAACAAAACAAAACAAAAAAATCCTAAGTCCTGTTGCTACGAGTCTGACTGGAAACACAGCTTTTCACATTGTTTCAAGAAGGGCAATACACAAAGCTCAGAGTCTATTAAATGAAGAAGTATTTTGTGTGTGTGTGTGTTTATCCTCTATATTACTCTGACAAACATGCACTGTAAATCTTATACCAGGTCTTCTCTAAAAGATCCTGCTTATTAGAGCGGCAGTGGCAGCATTCGAAATGAAGAAATTTCTAGGCCTTTCCAAGATTACTAGACAGTAATTCTATGTTGACTCTGATTCCCGGGGGCCGGAGATACCAACTGACCCACCTGTCAGAGTGACATCTGAGCCCAAGTGTGACTCACAGAGAGGCCAGTGAATCCACAGACACCAACTCTAATATTCCTTGTTTCCTGCTTGGATAACTGCAGTATATATGCAGAACACATGAAAATTCCCACAGAGCTCCTCTGGCTGTGAGACAAAGATCATTATGACAGGAATTGTTGACCAGTCTCTTCATAATAGTAAGTTGTTGTATACCATGTATCCAGAGGACTCTATCTCCTCCCACAGAGATACCTGCAATTCATGTTTATTGCTTCTGTTTTCACAACAGCAAGGCAATGAAATCAGTCTAGATGCCTATCAACAGATGGATAATGAAATTGTGGTACAAACACACAAGAAATCTTATTCACTTAGAAAGATGAAATTTATGGGAAATGGTAAATACTATATTAAAGGAGATAACACAGACTCAGAAAACCAAATACCACTTGCTCTCTCTCATATGTGGATCTTTCTAATTTCTATGTTTGTATATTTAGGGGGGAATAAGTGTGATTAGAGGCCAGGGAACTAGAAAGGACCCTCAAGGTATAAGGGAGGGAATAGAAGAGAAATAGGATACGTGTGGTAAGAAAATGGAAGTGGGGATACTAGAGGCAATAAGGGTACAGTGGGGGCAGGGGACTGGGATGTAGGGGCGAGAAGGTGAGAGATGGAGCAGATGAACAGAACAGTGTATGAGAATGCCACAAGGGAATCTGTTACATTGTATGCTAAATAAAAATGATAAAGAATATTTCTATTGAATACAGAATGTTAAACTGGAAGCAATACTATACCCCTCGGAGTACTTTATGACATTACATAATATTTAAGGGAAACAGGAGTAATATGGTTCTCACATTCCAATGAAGCACATCAGTTTGACCCAGAAAAAAGTGGAAAAAAAAAACCAGCCTGGTGTGGTGATGGCACATGCCTGCAATCTCAGCATTCTAGAGGCTGAGGCAGGATGATTATGAGTTTCAGGACAGCATGGGCATAGAGAGACCAGTGGGCATGAATAGCCAATGCTAACTAGACCCAATCTGAAGAAAAAAAAAGAAGGATCTGGAGAACGGATGTGGTGGGTTATTGGGAGTTATAGATGCATTAATGTAATTCTTCCCAGGTGTCTGCCTCTACTAGACAGTAACAGTGCCTGGCTGCTCTGTCCACCTAACTGGAGCCTTTGATTCTACATCTCTTGTTATGCTTTGTCTACAGTTTGAGTGTCCTGAAAATGACCTTGTGGAAGATTTGTTTCCCAGAGTGATGCTACTGGGAGGTACTGAGGACCTCAGAAGGTTCTTAGTCACCAGAAGCAACATCTTTTTTGTTGTTGTTGTTTTTATTTTTCAAATGCGTAGAGGTCTCTCTCTCTTTCTTTCTTTTTTTTTTTTTTTTGTTTTTTCGAGACAGGGTTTCTCTGTTTAACAGCTCTGGCTGTCCTGGACTCGCTTTGTAGACCAGGCTGGCCTCGAACTCACAAAGATCCACCTGCCTCTGCCTCCCAAGTGCTGGGATTAAAGGTGTGCGCCACCACCGCCCGGATCTTTCTTTCTTTCTTTTAATGTTTATTTATTACTTCAAGTTACATCTCTATCACAGTCCCCTTCCTCCACCCCTCCCAGTCCCACCCTCCCACCCTCTCTCCTTTCTCCCAGAATTCATTGTTGAAAAAAAATGGCTAATTAAATTATTTAACCAGTATTTGGTGCCATATGTTGAAAATGGCTAATTAAACTGTTTACTGGTATTTATATTATCTTTAATTGATTCCACGGTGTTAATCCTTAACCCGCCATTATAAATGGATACACACAGACACCACATGGATCTTAACAAGCCTAGGCCTGAGTTGTACAATCCTAGCCCATCTAAGCTAGCTCATAATTCTATTACTCCAATATAACCCCATATATATATATATATATATATATATATATATATATATACACACACACACACACACACACACATCCCTTTGGACTATTATTCTCCACACTAAGCCAATATTCCAGGCCACATGGAAGGATCTTCTTTAATCTACCCCATGGTGTGTCCTCCTTGTCTGTTCCTAGCTTCTCTCCCACCTTCTTCTTCCCAAGATGCTCTCTGTCTCAAAAAACCCACAAATCTTAGTCCCACCTATCTCTGTCTTTGCCCAATCCTCCAGGCCTTAGCATTTATTTAACCGATCAGAGTCAATTAAGTAACAGAAAACAGGACCAATTAACATTTAGAATGCTTAACACCACCCCATCAATTCATAATTCTTTTTTTTAATAATTAGGCCACAATTATGAAATTCTAAGGTATAACATACATTCCAAGTGTCCAGTCCATACATATTTGGCAACTGATATTAATATTCTATTATCTATCTATCTCAATGAGTTTAAAGTTCTATACCTAACTCAGTTTCCATCCTAACTTGCTTTACCAACTTAAAAACATTTTCTTAGACCTAGAACATCCTTTAAATTCCTAAATAACTTAAAATTTAACTGTGAGACTACAACTATCTAGTCTTCAACCACATCAGAGACCTGAGAAGGATAAATATATCTGATTATACAGGAAATGCAGAGCCAGCAGCTTCCAAAACTAAGAAATGACAGACAACTGGCTGCCTAGACAGTCCCCAATTTCTCTCCATACATTAGAGCATCTATCTTCATCCTCTTGGCCCAGTATCTCTGACAGACATTTGTTGTAAAGCAGGAATTATGAAGGATGTGCCTACCCATGTCTTGGCAGAGTTAGGCTGTTGACTTACCTCTTCTAAGTTTTGTACTTTTTTGACAGCATTCTGTCTACAGTTGAAGCAAGGGATTTCTCTTGCCCAGTGACAGGCCTGCTATTAATGCAGCCAACTCCAAATGGAGATTCAGAAGCAACATCTTAAAGGGACTGTGGGACCTGAGCTGGTCCTCCCCTGTGTTCTTGTTCAAGGTGGAACTGCTTGTTCTGACTTGTGTTCCTGCCATTGCCATATGGCCCTCACAGGAACTAGCAGACGCTGGGCCCTTCAGCCTCCAAAATTGAGGTACCTAAATGTTTCCTCAGGCACTACATTGTAGCAATGTGAAGCTTACAAATGTATCTCCATAATGAGATCACCAGAAATGGGTAGCTATTAACTACCAGAACCAATAACATACACAGTTAACACTCTCCTCTCAAAGTTCCTCTGAGGGGCCTCTGAACTCCGATCTCCTCACTCACTCTTTCATTATTCGTGAGCCCCTAGACAGACAACTTTAATGTCCAGTTTTTAAAAAAATACTTTCTTTCAGCAGGTTCTATGTCATGCCTTTTCTGCCAGCCTTCTTAGGCTGATTTACGGGATGCGCCTCAGGCTATTGTAGCCTAAATGCTGTTGAATGGCATACCTTGCTGTACACTTCTCCAGCATGCTTTGTCTTCTCAGTCTGTGAGGGCAAGAGGAAGAGAGAGCCACGTGGAGCTCTCTGGTTTATACATATCATCATCTCTTGATCCTTGGTGATTTCAAGGGCCCACAAGATCTCTTGAGCTATCCAATGATCCTGTGGCTTCTCTCGGCAATGGACCTCATCTGTGGCTTGTGCGGTTTCTTACCCACGCCCCTTCTCACAGAGCTGTGGCCTCAAGTTCAAGGGACACCAAACTCCTCTGTATGTGCTGCCAGATGCTGGGTTGAACTGCATACTAATTTCACTAAAGACACCTAACTTCTACCACAGACAGGTATTTTAAGGGCCAAGGAACAGATTCCTGAACCCAAACGTGAGGCAACTGAGGAATCACCAGGAACTTAAGAACTTTGCAAAACACAAGAGGATTTTATTAATCAGCATGCTGAGGTCACCCTCAAAGCTTCTCCATGCAAGGAGAAGGAAGGGACCCAGAACAGAATTTCAGTTCAGGTTAAATACATTTCAGCAAGGCAGAATCAAGCGTCATCAAGCAACAGTACTTTGATTGGCTAGCATAGGTGACCTAGGAAACAAGGCGGGGATTTCTAAACCCATGACCATTGGCAACCTGGAGTTTCTGTTGTTCTCCCTGTTGCCCTGGGAACTGGCCATACCCAAACCGGAACTTGGCCTCCTGGTAACAGTTAGAGCTTCCAAGCCCTGGGAGGTGATCAAGTTGACCTGAAGCTCAGGGCCTACTTAAAATTCCCAGGCTTCTGAAGCCTGGCTAAAGTTTGGTCAAGTGAATTTGGTCCTAACAGTATAAGATGGAATCTCAAAGTTGTTTTGATTTGTATTTTTCCCCGATGGTTAATGGTGTTGGACATTTAAATGTTTCTCCGAATTTGATATTCCTCTGTTGAGAATTCACTATTTAGATCTGTACCCTATTTTTAAAAATTATTTTTTATTTTGTCTGCATTGGTGCTTTGCCTGAATATATGTTTATGTGAGGGTGTCAGATCCTGGAGTTAAGACAGTTGTGAACTGCCATGTGGGTGCTGGGAATTGAACCCAGGTCTTCTGGAGGAGTAACCAGTGCTCTTAACAACTGAGCTATTTCTCAAGCCACCCTGTACCCCATTTTTAATGGGACTATTTGGTTTGTTGATGTCTAGTTTCTTGAGTTTTTTATATATTTTGGATATTAGCCCTCTGTTAGATGTGGAGTTGGTGAAGATCTTTCCCCATTCTGTGGGCTGCTGTCTATCACAAAGCTTAAGTCCAAGTGGGTCAAAGACCTCATCATAAAACAGGATACACTGAACCTGATAGAACAGAAAGTGGGGAATAGCCTTGAATGAATTGGCACAGGAGACAACTTCCTGAACAGAACCAACAGCTCAGGCATTAAGATCAACAATTAATAAATGGGACCTCATGAAATTGCAAAGCTTCTGTAATGACAAGAACGCCATCAATGGGAGCTTTTCTCTTGCTCATGGGCTGATGCTGTGGTTGGTGGAGTGCGTTCATTGTAGCCAAGGCAGGTTTATTATAAAAGTGAGTTTGGCAACAGAAAGCCATTGCCAAGATGCCAGACCCTGAATTTGGACTGGATAGCCCAGCCTCCAGGACTGTAGGAAACAATGTCTGTTCATTATAAGTTGCTCCAGCTGTGGTCTTCTGTTAGAGCAGTATAAAACAAAGAGCAGCCAGGAAACTGGAATAGTTCCTGCAGAATTACTAAGAAACATCAAAATGGGGATTTTGCTAGCTTGCAAATTATACCCAGGAGGAGGAGTGCTGTGTGGCCTCCTTTCTGCTGTCCTTACACTTTGCTAAATAAAACACATCACTTGATGTGTGACACTTTCATTATTTACTGCTCTGAGGCTCTCAGAGAGCAGAGCAGCCAGGCTGGTCTCTGCTCACTCGTTCATTAGTTTTAATTAAAGCCTCTAATTTTATTTATGCTGCCACAAACTGATTAACAATTTGCCAGAACAGAGCAGGAAGCCTTAAAAAGTACCTTGAGGAATCTGTGGGTCTCTAACCACAAACCTTACAGGAATGGGGGTGGGGGTTGGCTGTGGAGCACAGTGAAGCAGTGCTGCAGTGGCCCTGAACGAGAAACAAGGAAGACTTCAGACAGTCTGAAGGTGTTGGAAAGCTTCCAAAAGGTGAGCCTTGAGGAGCTGAACCATGGAGAACTCCTAGAATATCTTAGTCTGACAACTGAGCTTGAAGAAAGTGAACAAAGACTCAAACATTTATCTCTTCACTCTCTGAGGTATATGCCTAGTGCTAGCTCTACATATTAGGGGAAAGGAAAATGAACAAGAGAATGAAACAGGATGAATTGGGAAATTTAAATCCAGCCATATGCAAATGTGATTATGTACAGATCCCGAGTTGATCTGGTTCCCACTCGGGTGATGGAAGTGACTTGGAGATAATCACATGAGAAAGCCCTAACAGGTTTTACACCTTTTTTTTAAACAAATGATTTATTTTTTATTTTATGTGCCTTGGTATTTTGCCTGCATGTATGTCTGTGTGAGGGTGTCAGATCCCCTGGAACTGGAGTTACAGTTATGAGCTGCCATGTGAGTGCTGAGAATTGAACCCAGGTCTTCTAGAAGAGCAGCCAGTGTTCTTAATTGCTAAGCATCTCTTCAGCCTCCCTAAACAGACATTTAATAAAGCATAAGAAGGCTGGTTTTCTTTTGCTGTTCATATTTTAGTTTCATATCTAACATCCATTGTCAAGTCTGAGGTCATAATTGCTAACTCATAAGTTTTCTTTTAAGGATCTTATGGTTTTTAGTGCTTGTATTTAGCTCTTTGATTCATCTTGAGTTCTTTTTTGTAGTGTGAGGTAGGGTCCCAATTTTATTTAAAACAATATTTTTTCACTCCCTGTTACCCTCTCTTCCATTTCCAATTATTTTGTGAGTGAGGATCCTCTATCTCAGCACCATCATTGAAGAGTCTATTAGTTTCCCATTGAATGAATGAACTTGGTGCCTTTGATGAAACCTAGTTGAACATAGATGCATGAGTTCTATTTTATTGATCTACATGGCTATGCTTATGCCAGAATACTCTTTTCTAAATGTAAATTTAACCACATCTCTTCTTTACTTAATAAATAGAATAAATCTAAATTTCATGTCTAGCTTACAGAATTTTAGATTGTGACCTTTCCCTATCTTGGCTTCAGTCAGAAGCCCAATGGCTAGTCTCTAAATGAGCCAACTTGTACTTGTCTAGCTCCTTTGCATTGCTGCTTTTTGTTGAGAATCTTTTTTTCCAACCAACCCTCTCATGGCTCTCTTCAGGAATTCCTGTTGCTCAACCTGCTGAAGTGTTTCCTATTTAGAGACCACTTCACATTCACTGTGGCAATGTGAACCTTTCCCCCAAGTTCATGGGCGGGAAGTGTAATCTCAATGCAGCCATGTTGAGAGGAGAGGCCTTGGAGAAGTGATTAGGATGAATCAAGAGATGAATGGATTAGTGTTACCACGAGGCATGGGTTTGTAACAAAGGCAAGTTCATCTTCTTCTTGCTTGACCTTCCATCTTCTGCTATGTGACAACGCATCAGAAAGACCCTCCTTAGATGTGAATGCCATGATGTTGGGACCTCCTCTAGAGCCTTAAAACAGCAATCGGTATTATTTATAAATGATCTAGTCTCAGGCATCCTGCTATATCAGTACAAACCAAGGTATCTACTGAAAGTTAGCTAGCCACTATGGTCCTATCTCACGGTCTTAATAGCATTTCTTACTTAGACTTCTCAGCCTTCAGAGTTTGGAAATAAATGTCCATGAAGCCACTGAGTCTGTGGCATTGTGTTATGGCAGTGTGAACTAAGATGTGTACACAACAGGTATGAGGAGCTGAGTGCCACCTATACCTCTGAGCACTGTAGATGGTCCCCTAAATTCAGAGTGAAGATGGCCACCACAAACCTTGGTGAGAGGCCTCTGGAGAAAGTAACCCTGGTAACAACCTAAACTCAAGACTTCAGCCTCCAGAACCATGGGGAAGAAGAGATCTGCTGTGAGCCAGTCAGTTAACTATCCTGCTTCAGTAGCCTTAGCCAGCTGGCCTGAAGGGATAGTGAAGGGCTCAGTCAGAAACAAAGGGCAGAATGGAGAGAACCTCTTGAAATGAATGCTCTGACCCCAGTTTCCTCCACAACTTCATGTGCTCTGCCTCTCACTGTCAACACCAATTGAAAGCCTGCACCTGTTGATGCCAGATGATTTCAGTCAGCCTCTAGAGCACAGAGGTGGGTGGGGAGAAGTGGGGAGTTGGTCCAGGGCCCCAAACCAAAAAAAAAAAAAAATGCACATTATTCCCTATTTAAGTGTATTATCCTTTCACATCTCTCTACCTTAGAAAAAGCAGAATGACAGTCACTATTAATTCAGTAATGCTTATACATGGATTTCCATTCAGTTAAAAAAAAATGCTTACTCTAAGTCCTGTTTCTGCTGCCCTGTCTAGCCTGAGAGTAACAGTAGGTCCCAAGCAATGAGAAGTCAGATTGGATGACTCCGGTGGCCACCAGAGTACTACAGACACCTGCTTTTGTAACCGGAATTTAGCTTGTGCTACTTGTCACTTACAAAAGCCAATAGGCAGAGGCAGGAATTTAATCTCAAAGTTGTGCTTTATTCATTAATCATCACATTGTCTCAATATTTTATTTAAGAGATTAGAATTCTTCCTTCCTTTTAAAAACGTACCACATTTTCATGTGGGATGATCAGACACAGATGTGTGATGGGGAAGTGAAGTAACACTACGGTATTGTTAGCCAGCTGGGATGGGGAAGTGAAGTAACACTATGGTATTGTCAGGAGGCTGGGATGGGGAAGTGAAGTAACACTATGGTATTGTCAGGCGGCTGGGATGGGGAAGTGAAGTAACACTGTGGTATCGTCAGGCGGCTGGGATGGGGAAGTGAAGTAACACTGTGGTATTGTCAGGTGGCTGGGATGGGGAAGTGAAGTAACACTGTGGTATTGTCAGGCGGCTGGGATGGGGAAGTGAAGTAACACTATGGTATCGTCAGGCGGCTGGGATGGGGAAGTGAAGTAACACT
>CAJQZJ010014563.1:1792698-1810734 GCA_907164525.1 Lophiomys imhausi | reverse complement strand
TTGTTAGGCGGCTGGGATGGGGAAGTGAAGTAACACTATGGTATTGTCAGGCAGCTGGTTAGACGCTAGCTTGGCGGACACTGGGGCTGGACTCTGTTAGGTCACGGTTGATCTCAGCCAGCGGTTTTCAACCTGTGGGTCTTGATCTCTTTGGGGGGGGGGTCAAACAATCCTTTCACAGGGGTCAAACATGAGATATCCTGCACGTCAGATATTTACAAGTCAGAACAATAGCAAAATAACAGTTATAAAGTAGCATTGAAAATAATTTTATGTTTGGGAGTCATCACAACATGAGGAACTGTATGTATTAAGGGGTGGAAGCATTATGGAGGTTGAGAACCACTGAGCTAGGCACTGTGAAGATTAAAGCAAGAGAGTCACCTCAACAGAAGCACATTGTCCTTTTATCAGAACAATGAAGGGCAGCAGGCTCCTCAGTAGTGGAGTCTTGTGCACCCAGGCGCAGGGGGCTTGAGGCTTTTATAGGGCAGAAAAGGAAACTTGACAGGTAGAAGATTCCATCTGTAGATCTGTTCCCCTGATATGTTGACCTTGTTGGGAGCTTTCCAGATCCTAGCTGCCTACAGGCAGATGTTATCTCGGCCTGCCAACTCTTCCGTCAGGATTTTCCCAGCTAGCCTCAGGCTTTTAGGTCATTTACCCTTTAGATCCATCTCCTCCACCCCCACCATCAACAGCTGTGAAAACAAGGACTTAATGATTGTTCAGAAGACCTCAACTTGAGCTATATCATCCTGAACTGCCGGCAAGGCCATTAGTAAATAAATACCTAACTTGTTTTCAAAAGATCTTCTGAAAGAGTTCAACCAAAAAGGCCTGTCAGCTACCTAGACTCGATAAAGACCCCCATGAAAGGTATGTGTTCTAGGGTTTTGAGAAGTAGTATAAAGCCTGTCTGAAATGTAGAGTGTCCACTCTCATTCCCTGACAGAGTTCTCTGCTCTGCACTGTTAACTATATTCTATGTGAATGCTCTAAATATTTATCACAAGGATTGGAAAGCCAAGGGGATCAGACCAATATCCCTGAGACTGTTACTGAGGATGATTAAACAACCTTTCCAATTCCTTTTTTTCTTCCTGTGGGGTTCAAAGTGAGAAAGATGCACATAACTATTTGAAACAAGATAGGTCATTAGGCACATTGGGATTCCCCCTTTAGGGTTCTTAGTCATGTTAATAAAAGGTGGCGCAGAGGCAGGTGGATCTCTGAGTTCGAGGCTGGGGTGGTCTGTAAAGCAAGTTCCAGGACAGCCAAAGCTACACAGAGAAGCTGTCTTAAGCTATCTATCTATCTATCCATCCATCCATCCACCATCTATCCATCCATCCATCCATCCATCTATCTATCTAATTAAACTAACTACAATTTGAAACAAACTATGAAGGAAGTTTAAGGATAATCTAAGAGAAAAACAACAGGGCAGGAAATCTGTTAATCCTAGTCACTGCTGTGAGAAGGGGGATAGAGAAGAGGAAGCCTTTTGTTTTCAATGGAAATCCACAATTCATCCCATGGCTTCGGTGGGTAGGTGGGTAAGTGAATGAATGACAAAGCCCAGAGTGTCAGGCAAAAAATGCCCAGGCTTTGGCCAGTACTCAAAAGAAAAAGGTAAAATTAAAAATGAAAAGTTACACTTCTCTGAGTAACTCAAAAAAGTGTTCAGGTCACCTTGATGGATGAAAGTTCTGCAAGTGACTGAAGGGAGAAGGTTTCCGGAAGTTTAAGCACAGAATCTCAATAAGGGGATAATTATTCAACCCATCTCCTGGTGAATCAGCCTTCCTGAGTAGTTTCTTGGCCAAGTGATTGACAGGCCCAGCTGGATTAACTCTTAAGGTAGAAGACAATGTATGAACTGTTCTAGTTTTTGGAGCGTAAGGCTGTAAAAATTAATGAATATATGGCCTTCTCCTCTCTGGTGAGACCCTGACCTCACTCCTTCTGGAAACCTTCTACAGAACTCAGTCCTTGAAAACATCAAAGCTTACATAGCTGAACGGTCTGTTCAGACTCCCCTCTGGTTCCCTCCTCTACACTCCCCACTTGCTCACCACCTAACTTAACATACTCTTTGTTCCTTTATCACCACCTGTGGCTGTTGCCTTGCCTGCTAAAAAAAGCTACTCCTTGGTGCCCCCACCTTTTTTGTAGCTGCTTGTGTATTTAAAGGGCCAGAGAACCATTTTACGGGTTTCATTCCTCTACGGGGGAATCGAACCCTGGCGCGTCAGTTTAATGAACCTCATGTTTATTACAGAGAATTGGGGGGCATTGGTGGTCTGTGGCGTCAGGATTCGGTGAGCCCCTCTCGGGTTCAACAGGAGCACATGAGGATATAACCCATTTTCAACATGAAAATCTGGAGATCCAATTTCAAAGTTGTTTACCTAAGGAATGGGTGTCTGGATTATAGTTTCAGTCATATCCCTGCATAGAGCTTCCAGGAAGGGGTGCTGGTTTAGGATTAGAGAAATAAGAAAAACAAACAAACAAAAACAACTTCTCACCTCACCCTCCTGACTTCTGGCCAGGCAGAGCAAAGACATTTTGGCTTAAACAATTGTGGCATCTTTGGTCTCTGACAAGAATGAAGGTACTGGCAGAGTCAGGGATATTTCTGGCTTTTTGAAGAGGCTCTTTGAATAAAGCACAACTTTCACATTAAATTCCTGTCTCTCTTTATTGTCTTTCAAAAGTGACAGGCAGCACAAGCCAAATGCTGGTTACAAAGACAGGTGTCTGAGGTATTCAGGTGGGCACAGGACTCATCCTCTTACCACAAACTACTCCCTCTTCTTTTGGCTCTTCAAGACAGGGTTTCTCTGTGCAGCCCTGACTATCTTGAAACTCGATCTGATCTGTAGACCAGGCTGGCTCTGGACTCAGAGATCCCATCTGCCTCTGCCTCCCAAGTGCTGGAATGAAAGGGATTTGCCACCAGGCCCGGCACAGATGTGGCTTTTATTGTTGGGTAGGGTTATCAGATGATGCAGTTAGGCTACCCCTGTAACAGATCTATCTAAGGAACCTCACAAGTGCATCAGTGGTTCCATCTGAGTTATTACCCTGGAGCACTTGGGAAAGAAAGTCCTTGACTGGCACCGACACAAGAATCAGGGAAAAGTGGAATTGGAGCCCACTGAGATAGAGAATGACTCCATCCCTCTAGGTCTCCCTCCTAGGCAGAGACCAGGAGGAAGAAAACAAAGATCAAGTTAATGTGTGGAGGTCAGAGGACAAGTTGTGGGGGTTGGTTCTCTCCTTCTACCTTGTGGAGCCTGGAGACAGAAATCAGGTCCTAAGGTGTGGTGGTCACCTGGCAAGCTCAGCCTCTGTTTTTACTTTAAGATTCTCCCCAAGGCATCTCTGGAGTTACCCTATAATCTCTTTTACTAAGAGAAAGAACTGGCTAGTCTTGAAATTCCTTGGGTTGCTGAGGATGGCAGTATGGAGCCTCCCCCTGCTGATGCTACCCAGTCCCAAAGATCCCTCCCTCAGTCTTGTGCCAAGGACCCTGACAATTCCACCTTCTCCACTGTTGGCATTCCTGGGCTGAGAAGTTCCCAGTCTAATACAGCTTCTTCATGGCTAGGCTTTCTCTTTGTAAATTGTCACCTATGTGACGACATCTCCAAATTCTCCAAGTTAGAATTATTGGTTGGGTAAAGAATTCTACTACTGGCCATCGATAATTAATATTAATTAACAAATATTAAACGACTTAATACAATCAAGTCATCTATTGTAGGTCCACTGTTGGCAGTACAGGAACTAAGGTGCCCTGCCCAGGTGTGTGTGTGTGTGTGTCTCGGGGTGGTGGTGGTGAGCAGTGATAAGAGCGCTTTTTATTCTTCTGTTTAAAAATGTGCCAGATGACTTAAGGCGGTGAGGACATCAAAGCAAACGGTTCTTGCATCTGCGGACCTGTGGCTATTCACTGGCATAGCCCTTTTTCTTTCTTTATAAAAATATCTCTTAATTCATAAACGAGAAAACGTTTGCCGAGAATGATCCAAGCTACTCAAGTAGCTAGAGGCTGACCATACAGTCCAACCTAGCCTGGGGACAAAGGCCGCGCGCTGCCCGCTTCGGTCAAAGCACATGGCACGCCCTTGCTTACAAACAAACGGCGCAGCCAGGCGCACGCGCCGTCGGCCTTGAGGCCTTCAGAGGCGGTGCTTAGCGCAGACCTAGGGCGCATGCGCTAAGGTCTCTCGCTCACCGCTCCTGGGCGGCTGTGACGACTAAGATTTCGTCTGGGCAGCTGCGTGCTCCAGGGTGAGTGTTCGGCAGCAGGACTGGAGGCCGGGTGGGGGCGCCTGCGCCTCGGGCTCCTCATGCGGCCGTGGCCCCGCGCCGTGGGCTTCTAGCCTCCTGCCGTGGATCTCATCGGAGCAAGCGGTAGCTTCTCCATCCCGCGGGCCGGGTGTCTTCCGGCAGGCGCACCTGAGGCCGGAAGTGACGCGTGGCGCATGCTCCCACCTGCGCGGCGGCGGGGGCGGGGGGCTGTGGCGCCCCCGACCAGCCCTTGGCGTTTGCTACTGGGTTTGTGGATGTGGCCCGGCGTGCAGGGTCTGCGGGGCACTGTTGTGGGGTCTGGATTACGATAATGGGGTGCCTTGCGAGGGAGAGTCGGGGTGGTGCATGCCCAGCGTCTTTCGCACTGATGCAACATGGGAAGAATGGAGATGTGAATGCCGTGACCTGGTATCCCTCTTAGTGTCATCGTTACTGCTGTAGCACTCTTCCAAGCTTCCGTCGTTTTTTTCCTCCTCACCACCTCCTAATAGTTTTTGCTAGACCACTTCCTATTAGCACCGCGTTGCTGTTTCTTTTTTATCCACAGCGTGGGCCAGCTGGTCTTTTACGAGTATTTATGGGGTCCTGCTGTTGTCATCTATCTTAAAACTCTTTGAGAGCCATTTCAGTAAAATAAAGTCTAAGAGCACGTTTTTTCTCCCCCAGACCTGTGTGACTTGGCTCTTCTTGCCTGCCGGTTCTCAAAACCATGCTTAAGTATAGGTAACTCTCCAGATCCTAATCCAGCTCGATCGTTGCCACAGAAACCCCAAGAAGCAAGTCTGTTTTCCCAGCCTTGTTAAGTCTTGGATGGATCTGAAGCGATTCTGTAAAGATTTACACGGCGAGTGAGACTGTAATCAGCCCTTTAACTTGGTTACAAATAAGTTCTCACTGTGTTCTCGCCTTTTTTCATTATCTCATTGGAAGATACTAACCCTGCTTTTGACCTTGAGTAAATCCCATTAATCCGTTACACTGTTACTTGATCAGAGAGGCCACCTCCACCTCACACCTACCATCACAGTTTCATTTAAGTTTGTCTTGTTGTAGAGTCCTGTACTTTGTTTTTATGGCCACCACCACACTTGGCACTAGTATACATCTATACTGTTGCCATTTTTGAAATGCCTGGCCTCTCAAGGGACTACGCTCTGTGCACAGAGGAACTAGTGTGCCTAACACCTGGTATAATTGAGCCAGTAACAATTTGTTAGAATTTGTGATTTATTTTACCTCTGAAACTTTTAACTCTTCGATCAAAGCCTTCACTCCCCTTTCTTTACATAGCTGGAGGCTAAATGGCTTTTTGCCCTTTTTCAGTTCCTTTCTGACAAAAAAACCAAAACCAAAAACCCCACCCCACCATGAACTGCAAGCTGTCACTCTAACTGTCCTTCTTGGTACCTTCAATTCTTACTCCTTTGTTCTACCACATCTCTGACCATCCCAAGGAATGACATCTCTGCAAGGCCTGCTGATTACAGAGGGAGGGAACTGCATGGTGCTGGAGTGTTGACTGCCCATTATTTTGGAAAGCACCCACCTGCAGTATTCATGTCTCATCACCAGCCATTCTTACACTTGTTCCAGACTCTCATTTTTCTCCCTTATGTAGCCAGGGTCCTTAAAGTGGTAGGTTGCTTCCCTGTGTCGCCCTCTGCCTTGTGGTCTGCTGACCTCATCTGCTTTTTAGGTTTTGTGTGTGTGTGTCTCTTGCTCCACTGGTTCATTCAGTCAGTACCCTCGCTCACCTCCTTTGTTTTTGTTGCTTGTTTTCACATGGTGTAGCTGTGTGACTCAGGCTGGCCTTGAACTCGTTGTCCTACTTCAACATCTTAAGGGCTGGGATCACAGCGTGTGCCACCATGCCCAACGAGAAACTTCTGTTAGCTGCCAGTTTCAAAATCGACTAAGTCCTGCCTTATGTAATCTACTCATTCATTTTTGTTTTTTTTTTTTTTTTTTTCGAGACAGGGTTTCTCTGTGTAGCCCTGGCTGTCCTGGACTCAATTTGTAGACCAGGCTGGCCTCGAACTCGCAAAGATCCGCCTGCCTCTGCCTCCCAAGTGCTGGGATTAAAGGCGTGCGCCACCACTGCCCGGCTTATTCATTTTTAAAAATTATTACTTTACTGCTTAAAAATCAGTTTCCTCAAATTGTATTTGTAAACTTATCTTTGACTATAGTGCTTTTAATACTTTTGGTTTAATTGACATATTTTAACTTAAAATAAATCCCGTTATACATGAAAGATAAAAAAGACATTTCTTTTAAAAAAATTTTTAAACTTTTTATGTTTATTTATTACTTCAAGTTACATCTCCATCACAGTGTCTGTCCTCTTTCCACCCCTCCCAGTTCCACCCTCCCACCCTCTACCCCCTCTCCAACCCATCCCACTCCTCCAGAGTGGAGTGTCTCTATATATTAGCCCCCCTCAGTTCAGCAGTCATATGAGGGCTAAGAGCTTCCTTGAAAAAAGACATTTTTTTCTAAGTAGCATTTTTTAAAATTTATTATTTTATTTCTTCAAGTTACATCTCAATCACAATCCCCTCCCTACTCCCCCCTCCAGTCCCACCCTCCTACCCTCTTCCCTCTCAACCCCTCCCTCCCACCCTCTTCCCTCTCAACCCCCTGTCCTCTCCCCCCCTTTTTTAGTTTAAGGTATATCTTTTCCCCCAACAGCTCCCTCTTTCAGTCCAACAAATGGTTCTTTCTCTTATAATAATAAATGCAATACAAAACAACAGAAATAAATAGGCCACAATTATAAGAGTTATAAGGCTTAGCATACAATCCCAATGTCCAGTTTATACGTATTTGGCAACTGACTTTAACATTCTACTATCTAACCATCTCCATGAGTTTAAAGTTCTATATCTAACTCAGCTTTCATACTAACTTGCATCACAATTTTAAAAACATCATCTTAGATCCAGAACACCCTCTTGATCCCTAAACAACTCAAAATTTAACTATGGGACTATAGCTATCTAGTCTTCAACCACATCAGAGACCTGAGAGGGATAAATATATCTGATTATACAGGAAGTACAGGGCCAGCAGCTTCCAAAACTAAGAAATGACATACAGCCTGCTGCCTGGACAGTCCCCAATTTCTCTCCATACATTACAGCATCAATCTTCAGCCGTTTGGCCCCATTTCTGTGACAGACATTGATTGTAGAGCAGGAATTATCAAGGATTTGCCTACCCTGTCTTGGCAGAGCTAGGTTGTCAACTTACTTGCTTCCAAGGTTTGTCCTTTTTGGACAGCAGTCTGTCTACAGTTGAAGCAAGGGATTTTTCTTGCCAAGTGACAGACTTGCCACTAATTCAACTATCTCCAATTGGAGATTCTTTAATGCTCATCATCTACTTGGAGTAGAATAGGGGGTGATGTCGGGCACTAACATGTCTCGATATCAAAAAAATCTTGAGTTGGGGCTGGAGAGATGGCTCAGCGGTTAAGAGCACTGACTGTTCTTCCAGAGGGCCTGGGTTCAATTCCCAGCACCCACATGGCAGTTCACAACTGTCTAACTCCCAGATCTGACTCCCTCACACAGACATACATTCAGGCAAAACTCAATCCAATAAAGTAAATAAATAAATCTTTAAAAAAAAATCTTGAGTTGAGAGAACATCTTTGAATGCCACATTCTACAGATCTCTTGAGGTTTTTGAAGACTACCTCTCCCCTTATATTTGGATAAGCAAATGTTGCTTGTCTCTTAGCAACTTGATTTCTGATTAACTTAGAAAATAACTGTGATAGACTACCCTTAGTACCTAACAAAATGGCATGCTTAAATTACTATTAGTTTGCATTTCTTAATTATCCTAAACAGTTTATGACAGTTGCTATCAAAAGGCCAAAACGTCACATTTCATTTTTAAGCGCTACCTGGGTACAATACCTTAAAAAGAGTTAACCTTAATTTTGTATCAATATACAAAGATCAATACCGATATAGCCAAATATAATCTTAATTTTGTATCAGTATACAAAGATCAATACTGATGTAGCCAAATGTAATTTTAATTTTGTATCGATATACAAAGACATAAGAGCATATTCAATAATCTGTCCCTTTTTCTTTATCATTCCTATATTATTTCTTTTTCCCATTTTTCTCAGGTCTTTTCACCCCTTCATAGGAGAGAAAGAAGGATGCAAAAAAAAAAAAAAAAAAAAAAAGAGGGAAATCCCGGGGTCTAACCTCAAAAACCCATTTAACAACTCTGAGAATCACTCTTGTGATTAAATTCACTTGTGACTGGGTTGCGTAGGCCACTCTTTTATTTTGGACTCCTTTCTAAACCTTACTTCCTTTTGGCAGATACTGAGTGTCCTTCACATTAGCCTGTGGCCAGGGATTCAAATCTCTGTTCATCTCTGGTATTCTCGGGTCTTGGAGAAGGTGCATGGGGAACATCCCTGAGCTCATGAAGTGTCTTGTCCATAGTCCTACCAGCTGACTTGTACTGATGGACTTCTCTGGTGAAAAGCGAGCCACCATCTGCCTTGGTGAAAGCCACCAAAGGCAGAGGCTGCTCAACTGTCCACGTTTTTATATTCTAGAGTTTGGTTGCTAGGATACTCTATCCCATGAGGAATGAGTGGGCTGTGGGGGTGGGAAGCAGAATTTATGGTCATTTATTAGAAATAAAGTTTCAGTGCCTAAAAAGTTTAGTATTCTACAACTAAGTAGAATGCATGGCTGTCTCTCCTGGTTGTTTTTAAAATGTATTTATTTGGTGTTATGCCACCAATACAGTGAATATGTTCTCTTTCAAGCAGTTCCTGAATATGGGATAAGATGTGAAAGATCATTTTCCCTCTCTGCTCCTGACGCTTCCTCGAGCAGTTGCAGGTGTAGAATGGGCCTAGAATGGGTCTTTTCAGTTGTTCCGTATGCATTCTATGCACACAGATACACACCCATTTCTTCAACATAAATACACCCCTACTCTATCCATGGCCTTTGTACTTTACATGGCTTATATTGACACCATGGGAAATAGTTGGTGCCTTCATTAGGCATTAGAACATGTTATAGTGGGCATTCTTGAACCCATGTGTGAGTAGAGGTGGTGTGTCTCATAACTTACACACATTTGAGGTAATAATGGGGTGAAAGCAGAGAATGTTTAGATGAAACTGCACTTTGAATTTGAGTTTGATTCTTCTCAAGTTAGCAGTATGTGGTCCAATCCTCTCCTGATGATGGGCAGTGGCAGGGGACAGCATCTGCCAGTTTGTCACATGGCCATGGGGTGAACAACCAAAAGTAGCTGAAACAAGCCGAGGATAGTGTCTTCTGTTTCCCTGTAAATGTCTAGAACTGGAATTTTTGAGTAATGGTTTCATACATTTAGGTTTTGATTGATATTTCTAAATTGTCTCTGAAAAGAGCTATACTAATTTATATTCCCACCAACAGCATGTGAAGTGGATTCTTCTTGCTTATATTAGTGTCTGCTGTGCCTGCCAATCTGATGGGTGAGAAATTATATTATGCAGTAAAATGTAGTTATATTTTAAATTTTAATTTAAAAATTTTTGAAATAATGTGTATTTTGATATTATTTTTTCCTCTTCCAACTCCTCCCAGATCATGTTCTTTTTCTCTCTCTCAAATAAAAGCAAGAAAAACAACAGAAAACAAGAAACAAAAATAAAAGAAGACAAACTAAAGAAAATCAGTAAGACAAAACAATAAGACGAAACAGAAGTGCACAAAAAATATAGAGTGTTTTGGTTTGGCCAGCTACTACTGGGCGCAGGGCTGCACTCGCCCTGGAGTGTGGCTGATATGTACAGTGACACTCCATTGGAGAAAACTGATTCTCCCTTTCCTAGCAGGTATTGTTACAGAGAGCCTTTTGGTTAGGGTGTGGCTTGTGTCTACTTCACCTCCTCAGATCTGGGATTTTGTCTGGTTTTAACCTGTGAGGTCTTGTGCATGTGAGTTCATATGTGTGCCAGTCCTGTTGTGTCTAGAAGACACAATTTCCCTGGAGTCGTTCCCCACCTCTGACCCATACAGTCTTTCCTCCTCTTTGTCCACATGGATCCCTGAGCCTTGAGGGTAGAGATTTGATAAAGATATCTGAAATGGAATTATCTTTTTAAGGATATTTTACTTAATCTTTGAGCTTCTGATAATCTCCATTTGTCGGATGGGCATTCAGCTGAGAAGTGTCTAGTGTGATTCCTGTAGAAGTTGTCACGTTACTGGTACTGTGCTGTTTGGTGGCCATGCTACTCTAAGATGAAGCATTTGTGCCACAGCCCAGGGAAGATGCTGACTGGCAAGCCAGCAGCTGGGCCATTTCAGCTGTCTTAGAGCATTCTGTGGCTAATCACTCAGGATTGGGCCTTTCTCAGCCGGCTGCCTGTGTGTCCTTTGTTGCTGTTTCCGTATTAATTTTGGTTAGCTTTTCTTGCTTATCATCACTTGTCCTCTTTAAAGAAGTTAGTACTTAAAAATTTGAACTTATTTAGTTGGAAGGTTATTGACATTTTAAGAAATCTGTTCATTTAACATGTATTTAAGGAATTGTGTAATGATCAATTCTGTATAACCAAAAGGCTTATTATCACTGTTTTTCTTTTCCTTTTAGGTAATTTGTAGAGGATGCCCCATGAGGAAATCCCCAACTCACCTCAGCCTCAGGAGCAAGACTGTTCACCAAGTCAGCACATCAATGCTAACAAAGGCATAGCACTTGGCCAGAAGAGTGGTGGGGTCTCTGAGGCTGGGGCGTGCCTCTCCTCTCCTCCCTGCGAGGATGGGCCGTCCACATCTGCTGAAGCTTGTGTGTTGGCAGCCAAAAGGCGAGGGCCAGCCCTGCTACACATTGATCGGCACCAGATCCGCGCAGTGGAGCCCAGTGCTCAGGCCCTGGAGCTGCAGGGCCTGGGTGTGGACGTCTACGACCAGGCCGTCCTGGAGCAAGGTGTGCTTCAGCAGGTGGACAGCGCGATGCATGAGGCTAGCCGTGTGGCCCAGTTTGCGGATGCGGAGAAGGAGCATCAGTCCGTCCTGGATGACCTCACGTGAGTGTGGGCCTCCTCTTTTCAGAGTTTGCATTGAAATATAACAGGAAAATTCAGGTAGTGGAAAGCTGAGATTTATAGAACCTCTCATCTGGGAAACAGTTAAGAGAATTCTTGATTTGCCTTTTGAGCTCCTGTCTTGAGAAACAACATTGCCTCTAGTAAGACCCTGCTCTTGCCTAGGGTCTTAAAGAGAAAGGCTGTTCCAAGCACATGCAGAGTGAATTCTGGGTGCTTCATACTTGAAGCTGTTGCCCATAATAGTCTCTTCCTCTCTTATAGTTTCTAGTTTGCCATTCCTAAATGTGATTCCTTTTTTTTTTTTGGTTTTTCGAGACAAGGTTTCTCTGAATAGCCCTGTCTATCCTGGAACTCTGTAGACAAGGCTGGCTTTGAACTCACAGAGATCCCCCCTGCCTCTGCCTCCCGAGTGCTGGGATTAAAGGCATGTACCACCATGCCCAGCAACAATGTTGATTCTTTGGGCATTTTTTCAGATTTTAACTTATAAAAATATAGAGAATTAACTCCCTGCTCTTCAATTTTTTTGTGTGTGTGTCCTATTTTTGGCTGAAAAAGAAAAGATTCAGTCTTATATAAACTTTATTAGTGTTGTAGAGGAGAGAGACATGGGCTCTGCTGATGGGCAGTGTGGTAGGCCAGCCTGGGGGAGAGGCCAAGGGTAGGGAGGTAGTGAAGTGTGGAGCTCACTTATCCTCCTGGTGATGTCTAGATAGGGTCAGATAGAAGAAAGAGCAACTAAGGACCAGCCTGGGAGGAAAGTTGAGTGAGAATAGAGCTGAGGTGATACCCAGTTGGAGGGCCTGTGCCTAGTTTCTACAGATGCTCAAGGGACTGCTTTCTGTTAACAGTTCCTTGATAGTTTTTTTTTTTTTTGTCTCTAATTGTCTTGATTTGTTTGAATTGAAGTCATTATTATTGCCATTATTATTCAGTTTTTGCCCCTTGAGTAGCACATGTTTTCGCTAAGTGTTTTGAAACCTTTCATGTTCTGTGTGTTAGCCCACCTTCCATGACTGATCTGGGAACTGTGCCTGCTTTCCGTGGAGGTGTCAAAGGAGAATGCTGTGGAGTTATTGCCGTAGATAGCTGCTAACTTGTATTGTCACCCTGAAATCTGCCAAGAATACAAACAGCAAATTAGATTTTTCTTTCTAAAAGATTTTCTCTTTTAAAAATTAGAAGCAGGAATCTTGTAGTTTTTAGGAGCAACTAGTTTTCAGTTGTTCTTGTCTCTTTACACCATGCAGTTTACTGCTGTGGTATAGGGACTTCCAGCTCTGTGAAAGGAAAATGTTTTCACAGATGAAGGGCTTCACTTAAGGAAATGATTAATCATTTTTAGGATGTTTTCAAACTTTGGGAGGCTTCCGTGATGTGTGTCAATTTCTTCATGTGTAAAAGGAGACTTGGACAGGCTCTGTCCTTACTCTACTGTCTTGAATAAAGTAGACACTAAAAAATGCTTGTAGAAGAAATGAGTGAGTTTGCAAACAGGCATGGGGCAATTTAAACCACCCAGAGAAGAGAACAGCACCATTACCTGTTTTACACCTCTGATCTGTTTGTGTCTATAAAGAATTCATTCTGCTTTAGTTTTGTTGGTGTTTTAGCTCATAAGAAGTATAATGGATATGCTTTTTAACATTTTCTCTACTTTATGCTATGAAAATGCTACCTTGAAGAAAACCCGAGAATTTTTCTTATTTTTCAGGTCATGTACAACATCCCTGAGGCAAATCAATAAAATTATAGAGCAACTTAGCCCTCAAGCTGCCACCAACAAAGATGTCCACAGGAAACTGGATTCTGTGAAACGGCAGAAGTATAACAAGGTGATGCTGAGTAACCTATAAGTACCTTGTTGAAAAGGGTCACCATTTAAGAGCATTTAAGAGGTTAGGAAGTATTCTGGAGAGTGTGCATGTTATGTGAAACAGTATCATAGAAAAACATTTTTTTAAGGACTTACTTTTATTTTGAGTGTTTTGCCTGCATTTATGGCTGTGCACTGTGTGCCTGGTGCCTGAGAGGCCCAGAAGAGGGCGTCGGATCCATTGTAACTGGAGTTACAGGTAGTTGCGAGCCACCATGTGGGTGCTGGAAGCTGATTCCAGGGCATCTGTAAGAGTAGTGATTGCCGTTAACATCTGAGCCACCTCTCTAGTCCCACAAAGGAAAAACGTGAGGTGCCTTTTATATGTGTGACCTGTCGGCTCTGCTATGCAGTATATCTAATAATAACCCATATACACACATCCATGTGTGTACATGCATGCATCCGTCCATCCATATGTATCTGAGGGCAGTTCTTGTGTGGTTTTGCATGTTTTCTCACTTCTGTGCTCTGTCATGCTCTTTCCTGTCTCCTTTCTACTCTACCACTTCAGCCTCTGCTTGGGGTCTGGCCTCTCACTCGGTCTCTTTGTTTTGTCTGGACTTTGGTACCCTGCTTAGGTCTTGCTTACTCCAGTGTTTTCTCTTTGTTTGTTTGTTTTTTTGTGGATACAGCCATCACCACTCGCATGCTCCATCTCTGCTTTGGGTGTAATCAGTCACCCTTAGAGGCAGAAAACTCAAGGGTAGGAAGGAACTCTTACCTGTGATGCTCCTTTTCTGAGGCTTTTAAGAATGGGATTTATACAGCTTTGCGAAGGTTGAAATGTTTTGGGGGATTTGTATAGCACCTTTGAAAATTCATGGCAGTTGCTAGGAATGAGCAGCGTTGATGTTTCAGTTCTGATGCCAGCAGGTGCTTAGTGCTTGCAGTCCACTCATTGCAGCACGGGGGACACTTGTGGCTTTAAGTTCCACACCAGGGAGGGCTGTGTGTAGACTCCGCTCATGCGCCTTCCTTCAGTTTTCCATGTCCTAGCCCACTGTCTGCCCCAGATCTTCATTTCTACAGTAGCAGCCCAGGTGTCATAACCAGCAGCCAGTTTAGTGCAGATATAGCCTTCATAAATCCGAGAAGGGGACGTTTGGTTCCTTGTGGGCTGGGATTTTAAGGAGGACCAAACTTGAAGTGTCCTGGTCATGATCTGACCTAATTATATTTCCCTATCTTTCTTTAGCTGGACCTCAGTGTTTAGGATTTTCTCAGAGGGAAAGTGTTTTAAGTAGGATATAGTGGCTGAGAGGAAGACTGAGAAGACAACAGATTCCAAGTCATGGTAGCACACTGTGTTTCACTTTGTCCCTCACCCTGATGCTAGAGATCAAACCCAGGGCCTTGTGTGGACTAGGCAAGAACTCTTCCCTGTGAAGACAGTGGAAACATCTGAAGTCTGGTTAACTGAGAAGCTGTAGGAAGGCTGCACACCTGAGTTCTGATAGTGTCAAGGGAGATAAAACAGGAATCTAAGGTACATGAGGTAAAAGGCACAGTGAAATGTCCTTCAAAGTTTTTAATGGGGTAGAATACTACAAAGGATGCCATTCATAGGCACTTCTCGACAAGCATGGCTCCTTAATTGTTTAAGCTCTTTTATTTTTGTTTCTTATCACTCTAGCCTGTTGGCTGCCAGGGTCAGAAACAGAGTTTAGTGATGTATCCGGAGTGTGTAGAGGGAACCCAGAGAACATTTCCACCTCCCAGGTCAATGTATGTGACCACAGTGCTCAGGGCCACGCTCGGGTGTGTTTGGCTGCGCAGGTGTGCTCCAGAAGTGGGAGCTGCTCAGATAGCACTCGCTAGTGATGTTGCCATGTGGGGTTTCTGTTTCATTTTTAGTTTACTCTCGATTAAAGTTTTAAAATTTTGTGGTGCAGTCTTTCGTATTTAACAGTAAATCACTGTATTGTGTATCTTGTATTTGGGGTTTACATGTTAAGGAACAACAGCTAAAGAAGATAATTGCAAAACAGAAGCGACTCCAGGCCATCCTTGGAGGGGCCGGGGTGCGCGTGGAATTGGATGCTGCCAGCCTGGAGGAAGAAGATTCAGGTGAGGATGCTGGGGGCGGCTTGCCATGCTCTGATTGATGCTGGATGCCTGTATTCAGGGGAGCTGTCTGCTGAGTCTTTTCCTAGTTTTGAGAAGAACACATTGCTTTGCCTTTGTGTCAGATGGATCTGAAGTCTTCTCCTATAGAACCAGAGCTCTTAAGTGACACGTGTTTTAGAGACTGAAAGAAAATATTGACCCAGTTTTGTTGGCGCTAAAGTAAAGCTTTGTGTGGAGTTCACAGATACCTCCCCAAATCCTGAAGCTTCTTTTCACCTCTGCCGAGTTGAGCCTGTTGATAGCAACTGATAGTGCCTGTACCTTGAGAGAGTGTCAGACTCCTGTGTCCTGGCTTCTTTTCTGCCCCCAACCCCATCAGTTCTGGCTAGTTATTTTTGGTTAGCTTATCTGGCAATATCTTAAATGCTTAGGTTTTGTTCAGTGTCGTGCTGTTTCCTCTCCCTGAGTATGTCATCCATTTTCCATTGGTTTTACAGCCGCCTAGGATCTGACATCTTACAAATCCGGAGCTCCCTTTTTTTTTTTCTGAACTCTGGGTTTCCAGGGTACTTTCCCATCTGACCACTAGCTGTCACTGCTGAGTGGGTTCTCTCATTGACCTCTGCCCATGCCCTGTCTGCAGAGGCCAGAGAGTTGAATGCCAGAATAGCCAGGCTTGGGGGCCCAGCTCTATGGTGGGACATGTGGACCTCTCTCAGCCCATCTGAAGCCGTGTAGGAGGTGTCAGGGGAGTGTGCTGCCCATCTTCTCCCTTGAGGACATGGCTTCGCTGCTTTCCAGGGGAGTGTGCTGCCAGCCCTTTCCTGCATGGGGTGGGATGAAGACATTGCAAACACAGTGAGATCTGTCTTTGCTAGTGTGAACTGCAGGCAGCAGGCACTTGCTCATCTTCTCCATTCAGCAGCAGAAGAAAGGAAACCCAAAGAGTAAAGGTGGGAAAGAAAGAATCCATTATTACTCACAGCTATATGACAGCTTATATAGAAAATTCAGAAGAACTGATGTGGAATTACCTCATGACTTTTAGTGAAGGGATTGAATACACAGTACATAAAAATTAGTCATTTATGTATGACAGGAAAAATAAAAGGTAAAACTTAATAAAGGTGGCAGTTGTAATCCAAATAACTAGAAATAAATCTTAGTTAAAAAAGTAGTTCAACAATGATTTTATACATCTAAAAATTGCAAAATGTTATTGACAGAGAAAAGCCTAAGTAAGTGGGGAGATAGATATACTGTGGCTGAGGTTGGGTGATACAGTATTACAAAGATGTCATTTCTAGCCATTTGCAGTGTCAGTGCTACCCCAATACAAATTTGACCTTTAAAAAAATGACAAATGGTATGTGTAAGACTTGTAGGCTGAAGGTAGAGATCATTAACAAACTGATGCTGAAAAAATCTGCAATCCTAGCTCTTGGGAGGCTGAATCGGGAGATTGCTGTGAATTTGATGCTGGCCTAGACTACAGAGAAAGACCCTCTCTTACCACTCCTTACTTAAGAAAAGAGAAGAACAAAATGCCAAGATCTAGTATAAAACTGAAGTGATTAAGACAGTTTGGCGCTGGCACAAAGACCCATGGACAGGCTAGTGGATGGAACAGAAGGCTCAGGAAACAGACTCTCCTGTGCATAATCACTTCATTGTGGTTAGAGATAGCAAGCAGTGCTACAGTGAATACTCTTTGATCAATAATACAAATATGAATTATTATTATATGAAATTTCATACTAATATGGAAATAAAATGAATCTTGAACCATTACATTGTATACAAAAGTATATCCCAAGCAGATCATAGATCTGAATATCAGTGATAAACGCTTTGAGAACATAACACAGTGAAGACATTATTATGCTCCTGGGGGGTAGGGAAGGCAAAGACTGAAGCAAGACCAGAAATGTGCACATGGAAGAAAATAGTTTGTTAGACAGACTCTGATACCAGCCAAGAGCTTCTGCCTGTCAAGATAGTGTTTGGACTGGGAGAAGATAATTGTAGGACATGGAAAGAGCTTGAATTTATAATGTGTAGCAAGTCAGTTTTTATTTTATTATACTTAATTCCTTATGCCTCCCATCCAACTCTCGTCCCTTCCAACTCCACAACCCTAGGTGCAAGAGAAAGAAGGTTAGAGGGAAAAAGGACGGAGTTCTCTTTGAGCTACTTCCTGCTAATTAGGGTCATTGAGTTCTTTGTGGGCCATACCAGTCTCAGTAGAAGGCCAGCAAACCAGGAGACAGCAGCAAGAAGAACAAGCAGCAGTTTGGGGGAACACCAGCAGCCGGGAGAGCAGCAACCACTTTGTAGCCCTTTCTCCTCCTCCTTTGAAGCCCTTTCTCCTACTTCTTTGTAGAGCCCCCTTCTCCTCCTCCTTTGAAACCCTTTCTCCTACTTCTTTGTAGAGCCCCCTTTTCCTCGGGGCTCTGGTTTTTTTTTTTTTTTTTTTTTTTTGGTTTTTCGAGACAGGGTTTCTCTGTGTAGCCCGGCTGTCCTGGACTCAATTTGTAGACCAGGCTGGCCTCGAACTCGCAAAGATCCGCCTGCCTCTGCTTCCCAAGTGCTGGGATTAAAGGCGTGCGCCACCACTGCCCAGCTTAAACATTTGCATTTTCTTTTTTTTTTTTTTTTTTTTTGTTTTTTG
>CAJQZJ010014563.1:1755002-1790780 GCA_907164525.1 Lophiomys imhausi | reverse complement strand
CACACACACACACACACACACACACACACACACACACACACACACACGTATTGCAACATGGAATTCAGTTTTCCGGTATCTGAAGTAAACCAGGCATGTCCCACTGTGTCCTATGGGCCACGTATATCCCTGGATAGCTATGAATGCAGCCCCACTCAATGACAGTGTCTTGTGGCAATGTTGAAAGGTTAGACAGTCTGATAGGAGTGACTGGTCGTGAGCAAGCGCAGGAAATGCAGAACTACTACTCTATGTCCTCCTTAGACAGGCATTTGACTCCTCAGAGGAACTCAGGTCCATCTGAATGTGGGGCAGAGCAGTGACGTGGAATGTGGGGGTCACTTCTCAGCTGATAAGAAAACACAGCTTGTGTGTTCATAAAAATAATGTGTAGATAAACCTGCCTTTGAACAGAGGCAGAGACTCTAATGTGATACGTTTTTATTTGAATTTAAAAGTTAGACAAAAATTGTATAGTAAGGTAAACATTTAGTGTGTTTATGGGGTGACATATGATATTTCCATGAATATATATTATGTAGTGTGTAAATTAGGTTAAACATGTTTGTCTTCTCAAACATCATTTTTTTAATGATTAAAAACATCTAAAACCCTTCTTCCAGGCATAGAAACACACGATAGGTCATTGCTCTCTGCACTCCTGCTGTGGATTGACACACACACAAGACTCCCTGCTTCTGTTTAACTGGGGCTTAGTGCCATGGATCAGCCTTCTCTTTCCGCCCTGATGTTCTTCTCAGCCCTTGATAGTCATGCTCTCCTCTCAGCTTTGTGAAGATCAGCTCTCTGGCTTCACATGCAAGGGACAGACAGTACACAGTGCTTGTCTCTCTATGCCTGGCTTTTCACTTCACATAATCTTCAATTCTGTTTTATCGAAGGTGTAGTGATTTGATCCTTGTTAAAAATGGCTGCATGGTGTTCTGTGGTGTACATGTACCAGTTATACAGTGTCATATTCTGGGGACAAGTTTCTGAGAAATCACCTTTTAAGCAGGAATATATTACACATGGGCTGTAAATGCCACAATAAGCTTTATTCTGTGCTTCAGTCCACTGATTTGTTTTGTGAGTTATTGGAAACTCTTACTGCCTGTGAATGCGCTGCTGTTCCCTGTATGCTGAGTGTTTTATCTGACTCTTCACTGTTGTTTCCCTTTCAGAGCCAGGGCCGTCGTGTCTTGGCAGCATGCTCATGCCTGCCCAGGAGACTGCCTGGGAAGAGCTTATCCGCACTGGACAGATGACACCATTTGGTACCCCAGCCCCTCAGAAACAGGAGAAAAAGCCTAGAAAAATAATGCTCAACGAAGTATCAGGCTTTGAAAAATATTTGGCAGACCAGGCACAACTGTCTTTTGAAAGGAAGAAACAAGTTGCTAACAAAAGAGCAGCCAAAAAAGCCGCGGTCAAATCTGAGTCAAGCCTAGGACCGAATGAAGCCAAGGCAGGCCGGAGAAGCCCAGTCCTCTCTCAGACAGATAAGCGCTTAAAGAAGCACATGAGGAAGCTCCAGAAGAGGGCTCTGCAGTTCCAGGGGAAGGTGGGATTGCCAAGGGGGAAGAAACTGGCAGGGCCTGAGATGAGGCCAGAGGCAGAGCAAGACACTGAGGGGGAGGAGTCAAGGTCCTTTTTCACCGATGGGGACGAGGAGGAGGAGGAGGAAGAGGAGGAGGAAGGTGTAGCCCACCTGTCTTCCGATGACGTCAGCTATGAACTGAGGCCTTTGCGGAAGGGCCAGAAATACCAGAAGAAAGTCCCAGCGTGGGAGGTTGATGATGACTTTTTCCCGAGTTCTGGGGAGGAAGATGAAGCTATGGAAGGAAGAGGAGGAGGTCGCAAGGTAGCGAGGTGCCGAGATGACGGAGATGAGGATTATTATAAGCACCGGCTCAGGTCAGTGTGCGGGGCTGGTGCTGCTCGCTGGGTGTGAGGGGCCGCCTTTTGAAGGTCTTCGCATACTAGATCGGCATTGTACCAGACACCCAGGTGTGCAGGGGCTGGGCTGGCTGCCTTAGCACACCAGAACCTGGACATAGGGTCCTTAGTGGAGCTGGGCCCAGAGACTTCAGAGTCTTTATTCTAATTCAGAGGCAAGTCTGGGACCAGGAGCCAAGGGAGAGGCTGGGCAAGAGCTGAGAGGACTGACCTGAGTTGCAGGGTCTTTATTTACAGTTGCCACCCTGCAGGAAGTGTCGGGGAGGAAAAGGTGGTGCTGTGCCTTGGGTTTTCCCTTATGAGGTAGGATATTCACTTTAGAGATATTTCCTTCAGAAAAAGAGCTGATGCTTGTGTTTTGCCATATAAGAGAATATGCTCTTTCTCAAATCCTGCTTCCCTTGGTTTTGAGAAAGTACTTGTCTACAGAATTATAGACTACCAGAAAGCTGAAGATACACTGTGTCACAGCACGTGTCCCCCCTTGCTGCCATTTGCCATTGCTGAGACTGAGTTGGCTTTTGTCTCCAGGACTCTGCCAGCACTTGGTGTGAGGGAAGAGGGTGGTGAGCGCCCGCATGGAGTTAGGGCCTTAGTTGCTGGGCAGTTTCTGTGAGCCAGGAAAGCACCCCATGTGCCGAAGGCACAGGTTTTCTATGTGAGCTCTGGAGGGATTCTACAGCGGTCAGAGGAGAAAAGGAACCGTGGTACTTTTAAAATATTTGCAATTGGGATGGGGAAAGCCATTTGATAATGTTTCTAGTAGATTTCCTTGGACCTTCCTGGGAAAGCTGACCTCTTGGTTTTCTTTGGTCAGAACTGCTGTAATACTAGTCCAGGCTCCACATACATTATGTGACCTTTTTGGAGTTTCTTAAAAGTAACTTGAGGGCCAGTGACACTGCTGTCCTAGTAGCTCCTTGTATGGTAGTTCTTTGATAGGGAGAGGCTTATGTTTGTCATTTCCCACTGCAACATCAGTTAGTGTGCATACCTAATAGCTGTAATGTTTGAGGAATATTGCTCAATACTCTTAAACAGTGAATAGTGTCAGTCTTTACTGTAGAAAATTAATAAAAATGTTAATCATAACATATTGATTATAAATGGAGCAATATATAGTCTTCTCATTAAACTGGGTCAATATTAAATGTATTTTAAACATAGCAATTTATTTTGATTGAATTTTAAATATGGGTATAGTTTAATTTCATGGCAATAAGTTTTTTTTAATAATGTTAAAATTGTAAAACAATTTATTATTTCCAAAGCCATATCAATCCATTTTTTGCTAAAGTTACAGTAAAATCTCAAATGAATTTCAGAAATATCATAATTCTTAATTGCCACCAAAATACGATAGCTCTTAAAATTTTATAGCTAGTTATTAAGGCTGCTAAGCGGCAGACATACACATTGAAATGTTTATATTACATCTCCTTTGGTACTCTTTGGATTGGGGGATGTTAAAAGAAAATAAAATGCTAAGGATTGAGAAGCATATTAATGTTTGGAATCTGCCAGTCATCGAATTCTGTTAGGCATTGCTGATCCTTGTAGACAGATTGAATTGTACTAGTAGTTCTTGGACTGGAAAAGAACTTCAGGGCTGTTGATCATAGAATGGCTAGAATGATCAGAATAAATCCACAGTTTCCAGTGTAGAAAATATTTTTTTAATTGGTTTACGTTTAAGCACACCCTCTCCTGAACTGACCAACAGCAGTCACAGCCCTCCTCTCTCTGATTAGCCCCAAGCTCTCAGCTCAGCGTAGGTGATCTAAGCATCTGTGAACTGTGCCTGCCCTGTCCCTTCCCATGTCTTTCTTACTCCATTCGTGCCCTCAGATCCTGGGTGGGACCCAGGGGGTGCTGTAAATCAGATCTCAGAACATTCCTGAGCAGGAGCTATACTTGGAAGCCAACGCTTGTGGGCTCTTATTCTTGCTGGCGTATGCAGGTATCCGTTAGGACTGACTTTCCTAACAGAAGGCTAGTGCTTCAGAAATCTCCAAGCTAAATGGACTTTCTGGACCTGATGACACAGCCCATGCTTTGCATTATCTGTGTCCTGGCCAGACACAGGTCCTCGTGCCTGGTCGAGGCTGGATGCCAGGTCAGAATAATTACCCTTTCCCAGCATGGTGGTCAAGTCAGCTGGACCTGTGCTGGGCACTTGCTGCCTGGGTGATGTGAACTCAGTCCCAGCTGTGATGTGAGGTAAGCGCTGTTGCTTGGTCTGTGTTTCCACATGCCAGTACAAGTGTGCATCCTGGCACTGGCTTTGAGGATTTCTGTCAGGAGTCCATAGGCTGCTTGTTAGTTCACATGAACAGATACAGAACCTAGTTAGTATGAAGGGAGCCGGGAACGCAGATGAGGTATGGCGGAGACTTTCTGGAGGAAGTTCATTCTGTATCACTTTGCACTTTGTTGGCCAGCAGTTTTTCGGGGATCTGATTTGTGTTGCCTTAGAGATAGGTTGATGGTGGTGATGTGTAGAGAGGCCTGACATCCAAGCTTTCCACGTTAGGACAGAAACTCAGCATTGCCCAGACCTGCCAGCTCCAGTGTCTGTTTTCCAGGAGATCCAAGCCTTTTGCGGGGCTGGGAAAGAAAACCAAAGTCCCTTAACGATGTCCGATGTCCGTGCTGGCTTCAGTGGGTGGGTAAGGGGACATCAGCAGTGCTCCTACAAGCTATTTGCTTGAGATGATAAAACAAAAATGTCCTTGGTTCTGGCCTCCCTTCCCAGCAGTGGTCAGCACTGCTCAGAGCTGGCAGGCAGGTGGAGAGTCATGGATTAAACTCATTCGCAGACTTTTTGTTGCTGGTTTCTGTTGGTGGGAGGAGGCTAGCACTTACTTACCATTAGCTTTAATTCACGCCCTAAAGCCTTACCTCTGCTTCTGACCAGTGTGGTTTAAGCTGCTGAGTGAACTGCCTGTAGATCGTTACTGAGAGCAGGCCCTGGAGCACAACTTAGCTGCGCACAGACTGGTCCCTGCCCCAGGCAGTGACCATAGGTCCAGCATGGCACTCTGAGTTGCAAACTGTCACAATGTGTATGTTTTTTACTGTCTCCCTTCTGAGAGTATAGCTTTTGGCTGATTTGGTTTCTCTGAAATCTTTCCTTCTGTGGCTTGATAATTGTGTTTATGTAAGAGAGGGCCTGGGGTAGAGGAGACTCTCAGCCTTTGAGGTCATTAGAACGAATTTCTACGGATGTTGGGTTTGAGGTGCAGTGCTTTCTCTGTTCAACCTTAAAACAATATGAGTTTGTTTTTGAGATCAAACCCATATCTAGCCGTTGTCTCCAGTCAGTTCAACACAGGAGAGGTCAGAAACCACTGTTTTAAGTGGCTGGTTTCATCTGACGCACTGGGCTTTGTTCTGGGGCTTCAACCCCAAGTTGGTTCCGGCTGATCCCAGTGCTTGGCTTATAGGCTTTCCACCTTCCTCCACTTGTTTTTAATTGTAAATATATAGCAATATTAAGATGGGAAACATCTTTACATAATTTTTTCATAATTCTTGACCTTGACTTTACACATACCTGTCTCTGCCTTGTTATGGTTATAGTGACTTTCACAAATATCTCATGATCAGCTTTGGCCATGGTCTTGCTGCTAAGATCCAGAGCTGAGGCTTGAAGCTGGAAATGGTGGAAATGTCTCCTTCCATTGTGGATTGGTGGAAAGGACAGTGTCCATGTGTGACCACAAGGTGGTGCCAAGAAGCAGCACATAGCTGCCTCTTTCATGGCTGAGAAACCAAACAGAAACCTAGAAGTTTCTCCTGGACAACAGACCACTACTCCCAGAAACTGGAGCTGGAAGGTCCTGCTGATGCTGAGTTTCTGTCCTAATGTGGAGATGATTTGGAGAGATGGCTTCTTAAACTGTGATCACTATCAGCAAAAGAAATAGCTCTTCCCTCAAAAGAACAACAGAGATGGTTTATTTTGGAGTCACGTATGAGAGACTATGGATCAGAAACACAGATTTAACACACTTTAATACATTCTTTTAATTTAAAATTTTTATATTTTTATAACCTAGTTTTTATTTTATGTGAATAAACTAGAATTGAGATTGTTGATAAAGGCTCCACTTCATTGTGTAAATGTTATAGCATGTCTGTCTTCTAGTTGTCTCAGCTTTGGGAATTTAATGCTCCCCGCTGCTGCCCACCCTTCCTCTGGAGCACTGATTGGGCTTCTGCGGTCTGACTGAGTTGCATCCTATATGGAGGTTTGGCTGTGCACATGGCCATCTCTGAGGAGGAACAGGTCATGCCTTGTGCTGCCAAGGATCAGATCCTGAAAGGGTTCAAGCAGGCTAGGATGAACATCGGAGAGTCTTATTTGGAAGGCCAGAGTCCTATATGGTTGGAGAAAGGTCACATCTGATTCGATAACATCTGAGTAACTGCTCTCCACCTCCTTGTCTCAGCCCTGGGAGGTGGGAGCCTGAGAGCTGAGCTCATTTGGCTGAGGTATTGACTGGAAGAACCTTGAGAAGGGGAAGGAAGGCTGTGAGTGACCCAGCAGCAGCCGGGTCTGCTGAAGAGGACCCAACCCAGTCTCTAAGATGGATTCTCTCCTGGTGGGGGTGTCAGTTCCACCCTGTCTGGGGACCAGTTCCTGCTGAAGACAGGGCTCTCAGAAGGCCTGCTTTCCCAGCCCTGGTGCTGTGGAGCCTCTCTCTCCCACTTTGCCAGCATCCCGTTCGTGCTAGATTGTTTCTGTTCCTCAGATGGGCCCTTGCTTGAACAGGGCAGACTTCAGCAGTTTTAGACTATACGTGCCACAGATTTATGTGCACGTTTTAAAAGCCCTAATAATTTGATTTCTGAAAATCTAAGACAAAAGTTTAATCTAGATTTGGTCAGGAAACCTAAATGTAACAATTTGAAGATTGTTCTTACCTGTTTCCAGGAACTCAATTCTTTGTCAAGGAAATAAACCATTCTTTTTTTACTTTCTTCTTAGGAATCTAGATTTTAGAGAAAACAAAGTCTGTCCATCCCCTGTGCTGCTCGCCGCCCCCCACATGTTTTCTTAGAGAGCATGCTAACTTTGAAATGACAAAACCAAGACACAAATGAAGACTGATTCCACTTCCTGCTCTGTGCACACCTTTTATTCTCAGCTCAGGGTGTAATTGTCCACATCAGTCTTTATTCACTCTGTGAGATCTGGTCTCATAACTGACGGTATTTCATCTGTTCAGATGTGCCAATTAAGTCCACCCAGATAGACCATAAAAAGGGAGATAAGAAAAGTAAAACACTGATTATCTCAGCACAGCAAACGAGACTGATCTGCAAGGGATTCTCAGCTATCTGAACCAGAAAACCTATTGCCCCACCAAGTGCCAACTGTGTAACATCCCCAGCTTGGTGTGTGGACACACTCTTAAAATCAGATTGTGCTCACTGTGCTGCCGTTGTGGAAATGGCAGTGAGTGGAGAACGTTCTTGACTTTGAAATTTCATAGTATTAACAGTGATTTGACTGTCTGGTATTTGTCTTCCTCCTGTCCAGTCTTAAATTGTTCTGGGCCCAGGGATCTCTGCTGTGTAAAAACACTGCAGAGACCAGGGCAGTGGGGACAGCGGAGTTTGGGAGGGGCATGCTTATGTTTTGACTGTACAACCCCAAGCCCCTCATGTTTGCCAGTTCCCGTTAATGGCCGTACTTTGTCCTCTTAGTGGGTTGGTGTGGGCAGTTGTGTCCATCGATTTGTCTGGTGTTAAGTGTGTCTCATGGGATGGTTCAGCTCAGATCATCTGTAGTCAGAACTGCCAAGCAGCTTTTCTGTTACTTGGAAGAGCTTGTAGGTGTCAGGTGACAGCGGGTTGTGACCTTCCCCATGCTCCCGCACAGAAGCAATCCAGAGCATTGCTGATTTTTTTTTTAAATAATAAACTCTATTATAAAATCTTGTAAAAAAAAATTTTCACATCCAGAAATTAACCAGACCCAAAGTCTGTCCGGCTAACTGTACGGAAGGTCACTGCCCACTGCTGACATTAGGACGGAAGTTGCAGGCGTGAGATTTGGTCTGTCCTTACAGGGGTCATTGCTGTTCCTTTGGCTGGAAGTTTGGAACACACCCACCGAGACACGCTGCAATATAACCAAGAAGGGGTCGACCGGGGAGCCTGCAGACTGGGCTGGTGTCCGCACCACCTCCAGTATCCATCTGCATTTTCCCCAGCTTGTCTCTCTCTGGGGAAAAAGTGACGTATCTATTCTGTTGAAGGAGTTAATAAATGTGAACTGCTTAGGGTTGGTGCCTGGAATACAGTGAACATCTGTCACTATCACTGTCACTAAATTTAAAGCTAAAGAAATAGTTTTTATAATATACGAGCATTTTAAATATATAAAACATACATGTAATCTCAGAATTAAGATCTGTCCAGGGGGCTGGGAGAAGGCTCACTGGGTAAAAGCTCTTGTCATGGAAACCCGAGTTTAGTTCCCAGAAGTGAAAAGCCGAGTGTGACGCTGCACCTCTGTGGTCTGGCACTTGCACAGTGAAATGGGAGGGAGAGACGGGAGAAGCTCCTGGAAGCTCGCAGGCTGGATAGCCTGGGCTGTGCTGCCTGCCCAGTGCCAGAAACCGTAAGCAAGTCCTCACCAAGGTGGAAGGAGAGAGCCAACTCCTGAAAATTGTCCATACCGTCCCCCTAGTTCTCAGGGGAAACCCCCCCCCAAACCTACCACTACCAACAGAAAACTTGTCCAAAGCTAAGCAGCTCTCACCCATCAGTCAGAAGTCACAGGCCGGGAAGTCAGTGTCCGATTGAACTAGCAGCCATGCGATCATGTTCCACCTGTAAAACAGGAGTTGGAGTAGCACCCTGCCACGGTGACAAGAATGCAACAGACAAGGCTACAAGTAGGAGTTGGCTGCTGAGTTCTCATGCCGGAAGCAGAAGCTGAGGGCAAAGATTCTGTCAAACTAGAAAGAGCCTTGAAGAGGTTCTGTGAAGAGCGTGAAGATCTCAAGGACGCTGTACATATGAGATGACCGCTCTCAAGTAAAAGGCAGCTTAACAATGGTGATAGTATGTATGGATAAATAGTACCTGTTACAAACTTAGTTTGTTGTTGTTATGCCTTTTGTATCTTTACTACTTTTTTTTTTGTTGTTAATTCGATAGGAATGTGAGCACTGTTATCAGTAGTTATTTCTCCTTTGCATACGCTAGGGAGCGCCAGACCCCTTTCCAGGTGTGTCAAGCTTACACTGTGAGTCCCCACGGTGCTGCTCTAAGAGATCCTCTCTTGAGGCTCTTCTGTGGTCTTCTGTGGTTTGACTTCCAGGCCCCTGGCTATCTTTGCTATAGGATGGCATACCTACATTATCCTGTCCATCTGACAGGCTAAGATGGGGTGGGGTAGCAAGGCAGTCTTGCATGCTTGGGGACCAGGCTTATATTGTATAGCTTTTATTGTTTGTTTACCTTTTCTTTTATTTTTTGAGACAGTCTCATGTAGACCATACTGGCCTCCACCTATGTATTTGATGGTACCCTAACTTCTGATCCTTCCTGCCTCTGCCTCATGAGTGCTGGGACTACAGGCCCCTACTGTAATCCCGGCTACAATAGAGGCTTGAATATTTGAACTTCAGTTGACTAATATTTTTTCATTTTCCTTTTTGTTATTATTATTATTTATTAAGAATGGACTGGAGAAATGGCCTAGCAGAAGGGCAATTGCTGATCTTCCAGAGGACCTGGATTCAATTTCCAGCATTTGCAGGGGTTGTACAGTTGTCTAGAGCTGTAGTTCTAGGAGGTCCAACATCCTCTTCTGGCCTCTATGGGCAAGTGGTACAGATGGCAGGCAAAATACCCATACACATAAAATAAAATAAAGTTTAAAAAAATTAAATAAAAAACGTAAAAAGGTCTGTTTTATGTACATGAGTGTTTTTTGGCTAAATAAATTTATATGTATGTTCCTGGTGTCCATGAAGGCCAAAAGAGGGTTCATACCCTGGAACTAGAGTTGCAGATAATTGTGAAACACTGTGGATTCTAGGAACTGAACCTAGGTCCCCGGCAGGAGCAACAAGTGCTCTTAGCTGCTGAGCCTTCTCTCAAGTCCTCGATTTTACACATTTTGTTATGTTTACATAGTAGAATTATCAGATGCCACTGGATATGTATGTAGTTTCTTTAATATGTTGTACATATCCTATCTCATTTCGTGTTCACAGCAGACCATTATTTGGGTATTAGATGGTTAAGGGCATCCATGCAGCAGTGAGGAATGGCATTTTCTGGCCTGCAGGTCTCCCTTCCAGTTAAAGGCCTGAAGCAGCTCACTGTCTCCATCTGAGTCTTTTCTCAGTGCTTGGCTCAGTGAGTTCTGCTCTGGTGGCCGGCCGCCACTGGACTCTGACAGGCGTTACAGGAAGTAAGGCCACTCCAGGAGAATACGATACTCAGTTGTTGAGTTTGCTTACAGCTGCAACGGTTACAAGGATAATGTAAAGGGAAACATGGGACGTGTTCAACAAAAGCATTATTCCCTTCCTAGTGATGTAAATGTAGGTTAGAGTGAACAACTCCATTCCTGTCCCAGTAAGGACTCTTTTGTAAGTTGTGGAATATTTGCCCACCCTTTTCAATTGATCCCAGGGAAGCTTGAAACCAAAATTGGGGTCTCTGATTCTTCCTACTGGCTAGGATACAGAAACCAGTTTGTTTGCTACCAAGTGGATACTTTGGGGAATCCAAAAATGGAGCTCACTTTGGAAAATTAAGAAAATTTTGTTTTATGTATTTTGTATTTAGTTGTTCAGAGCAATGAGCTCATCTATATATCTATCTATATATGTTTATTTAGGTTTTTCAAGATAGGGTTTCTCTGTGTAACAATCCTGGCTGCCTGGAACTCATTCTGTAGACTAGGCTGGCCTCAAACTCCTTTACCCGTTAAAGAAGTTGTTATTATTCTAAGATTCTAAGTTAAGAATTTCTCTCACATTGTGGCTAGCTGCCCTCTTCCTTAGGTCATTCTGTGTCCCACACTGTAATCATGCTTATCAGCAGGCAAAGTAAGGTATGGGGGTCCTTAGGGGCAGGTGAGAAATAAGCAAGAGAGTCTCTAAATGAGGTAGAACAACAAGTTTCTAGAAACATTTCTGGATGATCCACTAATGTCATTTTCAAACCATGTTTCCCTGTGTCTGTCTTCCTTATCCCGAGCCCCTTTCTGAACGTCATTTATTACTCAGCATTTTTTGAGTGTCTGTGTGAGCTCTAGGGCATTATGCCAGTCTCTGCTCTCTGATGGTTCACACTCAAATTGGGAGACAGATCAGGGTCTCATTTTCTGATGACAGTCTGTGGACACTGTGGATGAAACCCCTGGTGTGCCTAGGGGGTCATAGGATTAGGATGGCACTTGGTAGACAGGATGCATAACTCACTTGGTCAGGAAAAGTTTCCTCTAAGGGAAGGAACATGGTATCTGAAGGGTCTGTCAAGTGTGAAGATGTGTGTGTTGGAAGAGGTAGGCTAGGGGCTGGAGATGCGGTTGAAGAGAATAAGGCCACATGCTAGGCATGGCATAATGCAGCCAGATGTGTTTTCCTACTTTCAAATTTGATTCTCCATGGAATGCTAGAAACCCTAAAGCAAACTAACAGTAAATGGTGGCACTTAGCTTTGGGTATGTTTTTAGGGTTCCATTGACAAAGCACCCCATAGCATATATGGGCCTTGGTGTAGTTCAACTGGTTATTCTGGTTCTGGCTTGTTTCTGACAGACATTATTGCAGTATCATCCCCAGACCCCAGAGCGGGGCCAGGGTTTCATTCCTGCAGGCGCATAGGGAAGCCAAGGAGTGTTTTCAGGGCCTGCATCTGATGAGAATTGAAGTTTATGTCTGTCACTGGCTTCCCTCTAAGTGGCTGCCAGCGGAGTCAGCAGCGGGCTGCACATGGCAGTTGTGTGAGGGGTTAGAAGTGCTGCCAGGGAACACCAGGCACTTTTGCTTTATGTGGCTGCAGCTGTGACTAGTACATGTGTGGATTTTTTAAAATGAGAGGATGGAGAACATGAAAAAGTTATTCTTTTCTGAGGAATGTAAATGTAGGACCATTTACTGCCACCAGCCAACGTTTTAGTAATTCTGCATGTGCCTTTGTTACTGTCATATAAAAGTCAGCCCCAATTCAGACAGTGTACAAATTTATGGTCAGATTTTTATTTCTGCCTTTGGTGCTGGAGATCTAGAGCTGGATCTAGAGCCTTGTACAGTCTAAGAATGTGCTACTGAGCTCCATTCCCAGTCCATGGCAAAGAAATGTTCATTTAGATATCCAGGAGGTGTCTTCTGAAGGGCAGGTGTCCTTGTTTGGGCACATCATTGATAATTCACTGTACATCCATTTGATCTACTGTTGAGTTTTCGGTGACGTACATTCCTTCCTTGTAGAAGTTCTGTGAAACCTTTGGGCCTTTGCATTAGTGGTCATAGATTGTGTGGAAATGCATATTGCCTCTGTTTCTCATCTTTAATATAGTTGTAGTTCCCATTACAGAGTGACCATGGCGATTTCAACAAACATATACAATCATACACAATTTTGTGTTAGTTAAGCACTGAAATTCTTGTTCTTGTGTGGACTGCTTTGCCTGTGGCCCCTGAGTCAGTCCTTCCTACAGCCCAGTGGAGCAGGCATCATTGATCTTTCCAAGGCTCTTTGGCGATACTCAGTAGCAAGGTTAAGTTCTTGCTTAGCTTAAGGGTGCCTGTCATGGTTTGGATCTGGAGGCTCTCCAGAGGTTTGTGTGCTTAGAAGCTTGGTGCCCTGTAGTTCAGATGTGGGGTTTGGGGGAAGAGACTGACCAGAGAGGTTTGTGTGCTTAGAAGCTTGGTGGTGCCCTGTAGTTCAGATGTGGGGTTGGGGAGTGACTCTGACTTCACACATGCATTGGTTCTTTGATGGTCATAGTTTGGCGGGTTGTTGAGGATTATTGATAGGAACCCAGGAGCCGGGACCTAGTTGAAGGGAACAACCCATGCCTTGCTCCTGGTTCCTCCTATCTTTTCTCTGCTTCTTGGCTACCTTCACCAAGAGATTAGCAGTTTTGTTCCACTTCATGCTCCATGCCACTATGCCTTCTCCAGAAACAATAGAGCCAGGTGACCATGATATGGACTCTGAAACCAAAAGTCAAAATAAGTCTCCCTCTTTTAAGTTGTTCTTCTCAGGTTTCTTACACAGTGACAGAAAGTTGACTCACAGAACTAGTAAGTGCAGCGGGTTTGCTTCTAGCTAGTGTATACCCAGACTGTGTGGGGGGTCTGGACTTCTGTCCCCTTCTATGGAGAATATTCATAGCACAGTTACATCCCCGTCACATCTGCTGGCCAGACAGATTGCTCAGCCTGCTAGGCTGCAAGGCAAGCTGGATTCTAGAGATCATGCTAAAAAGGGCACCCTGAAGAAGGTGCTTGGGCTGGTGGGATGGCTCAGGAGGTAAAAATGCTTGTGCCAGCTTGACCTTCTGTGTTTGACACTGGAACCCACAGAGGAGGAAGAAGAGAGCCCACTAGTGGAAGTTGTCGTCTGACCTCCACGTGCACACCACAGCACAGGTGTATCCATACTTATGCATGTACACCACCTGCACCACCTCCACCACCACCAGAAAGGCTCTTGGCAGCACGTTGGGTGCTGTTTTGTTGCTTTTTCTTTTTCTTGAGAACCTGATGTGGAACCCAGGCCCTGCTCCCAATCATGGTGCTTCTGAATTTGGGCGGCTAAAGCTCTCCTGGCTGTCCTGGGTATGCCGTGTCCTCCTTGGGGGCACTCCTGGCTGTCCTGGGTATGCTGTGTCCTCCTTGGGGGCACTCCTTTGATGGTGAGTGCAAATCCACACAAGGAAGCGTGGCTGTCTGTAGCCCCAGCCACATGTGCATGAGGTCATATTTTTTCTGTCTTTTAGATTCTTCTGGGACGATGTGTCTTCACAGTGGTTCATGTGCTTGTTGGCCATAATGATTTAGCCTCACCGCCTTTACTTTATTCTTTGGCCAAACTGAATGAACACTAAGCGCTTTCATCTTTCTCTATGAAGGAAAGCTCTGGGATGTAATCATTCCTGTGGTGGCTTATGTGGTTTCCTAGGTGCTGAGTTCTGTGGCAACATGATGCCTGTATATTTTCGGACAGAGATAGGAAGCAAGATGAGGCGATGCAATCTTGTCAGTGCAGGATGATGTGGTGGGAAATTTAACAGCCACAACCATTGAGTGGTGGTAGGTCCAAGGAAATAGCTGTCACCTGTGAGTGAAATGTACCGTGCATTGTGGAAAAGCCGTTGTTCATTTTGTGTCAAACTGCTAAAGCCAGTACCTGCTGGGATTTATGTTTCCCACCTTGCAACACTCTTGAAGAAAAATGCCAGATGAAGTCTCTTTTAAGTCCCAGTGATAGCTTTTGTGGTTCTTGGAGTGTCACCGTACCCACAGAATTGGATGAGCAGAGGCATCTTACTTTATAGATATTTGATGCTTAGCTCTGATGCTCAGGGTTTCGGTACTAAGGATTATCTCATTACCTGAAACAGTAGCCCATGCAGATATGTGCATCATGAGAATGTGCCTTTCTGGCGTGTTCTCTGGACAGTTCCTGCTATTCCAAGGATTTCTTGGCATTATTGATTGTAAGGCTGGGTAATATTTTTACTGGAGGACTGGGCTGTCCTTAGTCTGCCATCATGGCTGAAACTTATCTGTGTTCTCCTCATTTAAGAATTGAACCCCAGTCACCTTCATGGTAGACAGAATAGTCACTGCGCCTCTGAGGACACATGTGGTAGCCTGACTAGCGGCGTTGGACTCCCCTTCCAGGAGACCAGCAGGAGGTCTCTGTAATGACTGGGTCTGTCTCCAGGCATTGTTAGATTGCTCTGGGTGTGGACGAGGGGCACAGTTGTCCCTGTTGAGAACCACTGAGGCACACCATTGCACTAAACGAAATTTGTAAATGACATGAGAATCAGAAGAACAGCAGACTTCTGTAGCCACCTGGAAAACTCAGTTGGTCAGTTGCATGGAGGAAATCTGTAAGGAAGACAACTAGTAAAGGAGAAGATGAGGTGGTCTCTGCGAGTGTTTTGTGCAAAGAAGTGTCACAGTAGACCTTGTGAGTTGCATGACAGCTGTTTCCTTAGGCTTGGCTCGATAGCGCCTCTTGTGTTTGCTGCTCTTCTCTGGAAAGTGCTGACGGGATTTTGTTGCTCTTCCTGCTAAGTTCCCACCATGTTGCAGAACAGTTCCACATCACCATCCAGTGCTTTCTTACTGAGTAAGTGTTAGTTACTTTGAAGAGCTGAACTTTTGAAGGGTGTGCTTACTTACCATCTGCCGGCAGCTTCCTGGGTGGGTTGGTTGCCCATCACTCCAGCTGGTGGCCTCTGCAGCGTTTGTGATGGGTTCTCCAGGCAGAGCTGTGCCCATCCTATCCTGTCGTATTTTCTCTGCCTTCCCTCAGACATTCTCTGCTACTCTCGCAAAGTCAGTGGAAGTGAAAAGCCTGTGTGTGCTGCTGTTGGGTTCCTGGGAGCTTTTACTTGGAGGCATACCTTATTCCATTTGTACCATGTTGTAACACTTAGGATGTCAGTTGTACGCATACTAAGAAAGTTATACCTTTTTAATTTAAATAATGGAATCCAAGATTATTTACTTTGGTAATCATTTCTTTTTGCTCATAACATCAGAGTTCATTATAGTTGTGGGAATATAAAATTAGCTGAGTCAAATGGTGGTCCCCTCTGTACTGCTGTGGGGTGCTGCAGGACCTTCATAACTTGTCACTGTCTGTGAAACAGCATGGCCTCATGCTTCTGAAATACAAATGCTCATCTTTTCTCTACGTCTATCTGTAGCATTCTTTCTGAGTAGTGTGATTATCAGTATAATGGCACTGTCGATCCTCTTCAGATGAGTAATTAGGAAAAAATTTCTGATACAGCAATTTTGAACAAAAATTTATTTTCAAAATAGTATGTTTTAATCCTGTGACTATTATTTTCAGTACCAAAATAACCAGTTCTAAATAAAATATGGTCTTGTTAAACTTCATTATCATTTTGGAAATGCTCAGTTATATTGAAAATTTCCTGAGTCTGTTCCGGGATGAAGGTCATGTATCCTAGAAACTACTAGAGAAGCTTCCCCTTAGGGTGTGCTGAAGAGGAGTAAGTGGTTTTGATAATGAAATGAGAGATACAGGAATCTTTCTAGAGGATCTGTAATAACTCAAGTACGAATTGACTTGAGGGGCAGAGAGAGAGAGAGAGTTGATTTTTGCAGACGGTTGTGTTGGCTAACAATGGCAGCAGAACCCTGAAAGGCCTTTCTGATTTGCCTGCTTTTTTCCAGTGGGTGATCTAGAGCTGGCTCTTTGAATCTATCTTATAATCAAAATAATGGAAATGTGATTTCTCCTTCACCGTAGGAGATGGAATAAACTGAGGCTCCAGGACAAAGAGAAACGCCTGAACCTTGAAGATGATTCTGAGGGAAGTGATGCTGAGTTTGATGAAGGTTTCAAAGTGCCAGGTTTTCTGTTCAGAAAGCTCTTTAAGTATGTGCCATTTGTTTTGTCTTTTATGTTTGTCATCAAGCCATTGTGTACAAATTAACATTTACAAATTACACAGTAGTTACCTGTGGGCCCTTAAGGTACTTGCAGCAATTTATTGCAAATCCAGACACTGTCAAATGAAATTTTAGCCACATGCTGTTCATTAAAATTAGATGATAATAAATTGACTAAGGTGCGCATTGGGTGTGTTTGTAAGCTGATGAATCTGTATGTCTCAGCATACTAAAAGCAACCTCAGCCTCAAATTATGTTTCTGTTCTTAGTGGTTTTAAGGCACCAAATCTCTCATTTTAAAAATTAGATTAATTTATTTAAGAATATTTGTATATTAAAATCAACAAGAGGAGTTATATATATTGAAATCAGACCTTGGAGAGGTTTTTTGTTTTTACTTCTTTGTGGAAACAGAAATTGTTGATTGTTTTCTGAGGGACTTACATCATACCTAAGGGTATAATATTTTTGAGCCGACCAAATGTGCATCTAAATATTTTATGTGGATGTCTTCCTACATAATGTCAAAGGATAAGACACAGACAGCACCTCGAGGATTAAGTTGCTGTGGGAAGCTGACTTAAGCTCTGTGTGTAAATGGCCGAGGGTTGTGGTGACCAGAAGCTGCCTGATGTCTGGTCTGTATGACTGGGCAGGACTCTCGTGATGAATGTAAACACCGAGGGACATTTTCAGTCTCCTCACTCATGAATTTATGTAACAAGATTCTTCTTTAGACTGGTAGAGGTGGTTAACCCATGAGATAGCTTCTTTCCTTTTTGTATCATCAATTCATAGAGCAGGCTGCAAACTTCATTCTGTGAGATGATGAGGTTTTCTGAGTCCTTTATAGATTAAGCTGCCGGCCATGCCCTAAACTTAAGGAAGAGATCTACTTAAAAATAGCATGTTCTTTGTATTTATTCTCAAAGAGCTTATTTATGTATGTGTGGGTGTGTATGTACATGACAAGCAGTGTACTACCGAGAGACATCAGGTGAGAGCAAGGCCTACAAATAAGATTTGTTTATTTGATTACTGTGCTGGGGTTGGGATCCAGGCTTTGCTCATCGTGGGCAAAGGCTCTGCCACTCATCTGCCCCACCCCACAGTATGGTTTTATGTTATAGTTCAGCTGCTCTTTGCCTTGGAGGTATTTGGGGTGGGAGACAAAGAGTAGATATTTATCCCATTAAACACATGGCAAAACCAGGTCCTAACTGAACTGACTTAGCTGGGTGGCCTGACTAGATTAAGAGGAAGAGCTACGGGAAGATAAAATCCACATTTTTGGTCATTTCTGCAGAGAAGTCAGTTCGTAGCTCAGAAAGGCAAATGGTTTGTTTATTGCTGCTCCCCAATGAAAATTAACTATAGAAAGATAAATAGAGACTACATTTATTGGCAACTCTTTTTATTTTCTCTGAAGTAATTGTTTATTAAGGAACAAGTAAAATAGCATCCATGCTGTACTAGCAAAAAGAAATACCCAAATTATACATTAAGCGATTTAACAAGGATAGACATTCTCTGCATGTTCAGTGAGTGATGTGGTAAGTGTCCTTGGGAGTCAGGTTGAACGCATAGTTTCATATAAGTGTCAGATTTTCTAGCAAAGAAGTTTCATGGGTAATAGAGCCAAACTTTGCTTTACTAAGTGTATGTAAGAGTCATACTTTAACTTTATTGTAGTTAAAACAAGTACATGCTTGTTAGCATTTTAAATTCATTTTAATTATGCCCTTCTAGAAAGTATTGTTTTATATCTACAAAAATAATTGAAAATACTTTATAAATGTTATGAGATTTCATATTTTCTGTTATAAGAAAAAGGAGGATGTATACAATCTCTCTTTTTAAAAAGTTATTTTTACTTTATGTGTCTGGATTCTTTGCCTACATGTATATATGTGTACCATGTGCATATAGCACAGAGGCCAGAGCAGGGCGCCAGGTGCCCTGGAACTGGAATTACTGCCAGTTGTGAGCTGCTGTATAGTTGCTGCAAACCACACCCAAGCCCTCTGCAAGAGCAGCAAGTGCTCCTGACTGCCGAGCCCCGGCCCCTAAGCTCTACCTTTTTTTATGATTAAGTTTTAGCCAAGCCAGTTTACTTTTAAGTTGTGGGTATATTTTTATTCTATTTACTACACTCAGTGGAATTGAATTAACAGGGTATTGTTGCACCCCAGGGAGCTGGAAGGCACAGTTTTCCATTTAAGTGCTATTTTCTGCAAGATAATGTTTAACTTCTAAATTTCAGTTTTGAAAGTTTGCCCAGCAAATGTATTCATCTGTATAATTTAACAGCCTCATGAAAAACTTGAATTTGTTCTGACCTTACCTTCCACCAAACTAGTAAATGCAATCTTAGGTTAGTGTGATAATGCCAAGATCCAACAATTATATGGTTATTTTCTGATGCTTTGGTCCCATAGGGAAAGCAGAGTTTAGCAATTTCCTTGCTGTTGTACAGTGGCTTAAAAGACTATTTAACTTCCTGAAGAGTAACTTTTATATGCTTCTCAAAGATTTTGAAAACTAGCCTCTATATCCTGTTTTCATTTTAACTGTGCAGTTGTTTTTACAGTATCGACTGTTCAGAAGGCAGTAAAACTCAGGGCATTTACTAGTTCTAATGGAACCAGGGCCCGGGCCTTTCATTCTTTACTCATCATACCCCTGCTGACCAGGGTGCTGGTGCTCTTCCACATAAGTGGCTGTTCTTTAGCTGAAGTTTGAGGGCCTGTTTATATTGTGGGTGGGGGAGCTAGACCCCCTACCCAGGCTTTGTACAATCTCTGTCTGTTGCAATCCAGTTCCTGGGCTGCCTCGTAAGTATTTTTTCCTTGAGTTATTTCTGTCGCGCTTCTCACCTTTGTGTAAACATCCCACTGTGTGTCCTGTGAAAACCCTTGGAGTGTTAGGGTAGGAGTTGCCAAAACATCTAGCCTACGGTTGCTGATCTTCCAGAGATCCCATGGGATCTAGTGTCCAGTTCACTCCCAGATTCTTTCTGAGAGACACCAAACTGATAAGTATTCCTTTCATAATTCCCCAGTAGTGGGTTCCGAGTTCTAATTTTAATTACATTTGAGTCCTAAGGAAAGAAGAGTGTTGTTGGCCCTGTGTGGGGTGGATTTATTACAGAGGGGTCACTAGGAGGTCCTGGGACTGTTTGGAGCTGGTCCCACGCTTCTCTGCTTTGGTAAGAGAAGGCCAATGGCTAGAATCCAGCCATTCTGGACTGTGAGTGCAACCAGTCTGTTTTGTTTTGTATTCTAATTTAATTTTTTTTTTTTTAAGATGAGACAGGGTATCATCATGTAGCCTGGGGCAGCCTCAAACTTGAAAAGCTCCTGCCTTAGCATCTTAGTTGGGATTATTGGTGTCTAGACCCAGTTCAGGAACCAAATTTTCTTCCAAGTCAAGACTGCCTCAGCCTTGGCACACTTGACATTTTGTGCCAAAATATTTTCTGTAGGGTCTGACCACAGCATTGTAGGATGAATAGCGTCTCTGGGCTTCTGCCCACTAGGTCCTAATTCTCCTTTTCCACCTGAAGAAAAGTCTGTAGATATTGCCAAATGGCTGCTATTCTAGATTATTTCCAAAGTCGGGTCACTTTGGAATCATACAGTTCTGGATTTCAATTTTGCTTGTTTTCATTCTCATTTGTTTGTGTGTCATTCTTCCCTTCCCCTCCTTTCCTGAACCTTTGCTTCTTGCTTATAAAATATGCTGCTAACTTCATAGTACAGGTTGATTGTGAGTTGCTGTCCAGACTACCTGGTCAGAGCCTCCCCGCAAGTAGATTTGGTCATTGGGAGACACTGTTCTCCGAGGGCATGGGATGCATTTATGGGACTTGTCTTTCTTCCCAAATTAATCAATCTTATTTTCATACTTCATTGGGTTTTGATTTTTTAATCCTTTTCTCCAAAGTGCATTTTCAGTGTATTTGTTATAATTAGCCAAGCAAATAAGCAGTAAATATCTCAAAGTCCTGAAAATATTTTTGCTTTATTACTTAAACAAAACAAACCTTAGAGGTTTATAGAGTTGAATGTGTGGCTAGTGAAGAAAGGGAAATATCAGCTGCTTTTTTTTGAGCAGGGTGAGGGAAATACTATTTCTTTTTTGCTTGAAAACCTTAAATTTTTAATAGACCTGATCTTGTAACTTTTGTTAAAATCCTTGTATCAGTTAGTGCTTTAAAATACTAAAAGACCTACTGTGTTGTTTGACCTTTATAAACAGTTCCTTTTAAGATCTGTTAATTGTGCAACAGAATCACCTGTTATATACGAGTTTTGAGAACAGTTCTGTTACTCAGACTTGTTTATGGCCTTGGAATTTAATTTAATTTTCCCTATAAAAAGGTAATATGATTACAAAGTGACTTTACAATTTATAAGCTATAAATTGTGATGTTCTCTGACCTACTTTTTTGATGCTATTTAGATTGGAAAAAAATGTATCACTTCTTTTTTGTAGAAAAACTTACGGAACTTTATATACTTAGAATGTTTGAGATTCTTATTTTCCAGAAAGCGAATCAAGGCTAGTAAGTTTATACTTGTTTATCAAGCTTTATCTAGTGTTGAGAAAGAAAAATAAAATAGTCCTTAATTACCCCATCTATCAGTTTAATTAGAAGTGTGTTAACATTCTATAACAAAAATTATGATTTTTATGCCTAAGTGATCAAAAATGTATGACCTTATAAATATAACAGTCGTATAAAACACGCATCCAGCATGCTTTTCTGACTGGACTAGAACCTAAGCAAATGATTAATTCATGAATACTTTCTGTTACAGTCTGTAGTACCCACCATTTGCCGTTTTTTCTTGTTGGTGTTTGTTGTTGTAGGTATCAGCAGACAGGTGTTAGGTGGCTGTGGGAATTGCACTGCCAGCAGGCAGGAGGAATTCTGGGAGACGAGATGGGATTGGGCAAGACCATCCAGATAATTGCCTTCTTGGCAGGTCTGAGCTACAGCAAGATCAGGACTCGCGGTTCAAATTACAGGCAAGTGCTCCTCTGCAGACTGTCAGTCTGTGGAGCTCAATTAATATTTCATCAGATGTATTGCTGTGGAGGAGGGTCTTGTGAATTATTGATGACATTTCAATTACAATATTCCTTTAATTCTTTTAGTGGGGGACATCAAAGGAAAAATTTTACGAGACAATGGAGCTGTAGGGCAGGAGAAATTAAACATGTAACACTTGTAATGAATTCCAGGCGTTGATGCTTCATTTTGCAGATGGGCCCCACTAGATATTTTGGGTCAATACAGTGTCTAAGGTTAGCTCCTGCAAATGGATTGTTTACAAACTCAATTATGTTAATATCAATAGTTTACACAATATGGAATTTTATATTAGACATAATACCTTTAGTCCCATTTATTAAATTTTACATTAAAATATTTGTTCTGGCAGGAGACCAGGTGAGCATTACAGTAAGTACAAGTCTGTTCATGGCAAAGTAGGAGCTTTGAAGAAGCCGCTCTCTATGGTTTCCTTTAGCATCTTCATGCCTGATGGTGTTTAGAGGTGTGTTCACGCTTTTGGAGTGAAGTGACTTAATCTGCTCAGTTTGTTTAGACCCCTTGCCCAAGGTCAGGACCTAGATGACTTCCAGAAAGTGTAGAGAGCACTTTTAGTCTGTTTCTGCTTATTTTCTAATACAGGACTAACGCATTAGTATTCTGAAAGGAGAAGCATTTCTCCTGTTTGGAGGGAACACCGAAATGTTTTTTCTTGTCATAGAGAACTGTGAGCGTCGCCTTGTTTAAGTTGTAAATTGGCTTCCTGGAGATCTATATTGGTAACGATGTGGCTAGATGAATTACATAGGAGGTTTCATCTCGGACCCAGATAAACCAGGGCTCCCTGTGTTTCAGCAGGCTTATCTAGTGAGTGACAGTTTACCCAGTGGACCTGTGTCCTGCGACTTGGGGTACTGGTTGTATGTAGTTTGCAGGTGTCTTGGAAACAGTGTTGATGTGTTCAAGTCAGCAACTGCAGAACATGTGGCCACATTCTAAGGAAGTGACACAAAAGTGTGTAGTAGAGTGCCAGATATGGACCATAAACCTCCGACTTAAGACCGTTAATGAGTCTCGCAAGTCCTCCTGGTCTGCTTTTGTTACTTTTTAAAAAAATGTATGGCTCTCTTGCTTAGTTAGCAGGTCAAGCCATTCTTGTGAGGAATGTTTCAAGTCTTTAGATTTTTAAAAAAAGATTTATTTTTAGTATGTTTTTCATGTGCCTGTGCATATGTGTTGGGGGTATGTGCCTGTGACAGTAGGTGCCTGTGGAATCCAGAAGAGGATGTCGGACCCCTTGGAGCTGGAGTCGTATGAGGTTGTGAATCATGCGACTGGGTGCTGGGAACCAAACTCAGGTTCTCTGTTAAGGGCAGTGCTTGCTTTTAACCACTGAGCCATCTCGCACCCTAGATATTTTTCGAAGTTCCCTGTGGGAGGAGGAAATGTGTTAAAAGAATGTTGTAAACTAAACATCTTGTTATAGGGAAGTTGTATTGAAGCATAGAGTTTCTGTAGCTACCTGAATACCTCTTTAGATGTAGGATATGTTTTGCCTGGGAATGTGAAAACACTCCAGTCTAAGAAGTAAGTCATCTGAAAATGGCCATCTAAGGGTTTCCTGTCTGTGACTGTTACTTAGAATTTAAAAATGACTTTTTCTGGTCTCTGCAGTTCACTTGGGGTTCTCTGATAGCCAGAATGTCTTGACTGTCCCAGATGTTTCTAGGACTTTCTCCTTTTAAATGATCTCCAGGATTTTCGCATTTCCCTGTTTCTTTCTTTTCTTTCTGTCCTCTTATCATGAACCTTGTGTGGAGTCTTAATATTGCAGGCGTAGGAGGACCTCAACTCATCCCTGCAGTGTAGTTTTGATATAAAAATTAAAACATGTTCTCTTGAGTGGTGACAATCCTACAAGGAGTGAAGTTAGGGCTTGTAATGAGCATCAGCTGCAATCAGTCAGCCATCAATGCTCGTGCTCTCTTTCCGTGATGAAATAGTGTGGCATATTGGACTAGCGCCCAGATCGTCTTTATTAACATAGTATTGGTGGAACTGGCTTCTGAGGATGTATCAGCCACACTACAGGGCTGGCCGAGGAGCTCCGTGAAGAACGATTGTGTAACGTGTCCTTCGCCAGTACTAGGTGAACTTATGTCTTAAAGAAAAATAGCTCTGAAAGCAACAGGAGCATCTGTGTAAACCAGTGTTGCATTGTGGGTAGAGAGGTTGGGCCCTATTTGGAGGTGATGCCCTAATTTTAAAATCTATGAACGCTGTGAAACTTCAAGTCTATATGATAGCAAGACACTTTTAAAAATTTTTATTTTTTAAGTAATTTATTTGTTTTTATTTTATGTATGTGGGTATTTTGACCTTGCGGATGTCTGTGTGAAGGAGTCTGATCCCCTGGAACAGGAGTTACAGACAGTGGTGAGCCACCATGTGGTTGCTGGGAATTGAACTCAGAACCTCTGGAAGAGCAGCCAGTGCTCTTAACCACTGAGCCATCTCTCCAGTAGTTTGTTATATTAATTTGTTCTGAATGATGTTGTGCAACTGTTTGTTTTTAGAAGAGAAAGAAGCGTATTACATGGATGAATAAGTGAACCCTGGCAGCTCTACCCCCTGCACCCCCACACCCCTCCACGTACAGTGGATACACTGACTTCTTGCTTGAGTGTTCTTCTAGTGATGGGCTTACTGAGTCTTACAACAAAGAAGATGGAAAGGATTTACCTCACACATTTCAGTGCATACTTGACTTGGCTGTCATTTAATTAATTTCTAATGAAGAGTTAATGTACTAAAAAAGTTAAGGAACTTAGAAGGGTAAACATCACACTTGGTAATTCCCAGTAAGTTCTAGACCATAACTAGAGGCTTCTCACTCATAAGCTGAAGTATTTGACCATGGAGCTATTGACTAGTCCTAAATTCATTAAGTAATAATGATAATCAGGGATGAAAGGGGCTGTACTCTGTTTGGTAATTGATGCTAATCACTCTAGTACATTTAGCCTTTCATGTCACCGCACGGCACTGAGGCTGGGAAAGTGCTTCACTTGCCTGTTAATGGATTTCATTGCCCCCTCTGAGGTCCAGGAATAGCCTGCCTCGGCTGTGGGAGTTCAACTCAGCATGAAAACCTCCCTATTCTTCGACCAGAGGGAATATGATAGAAATTAAAGGACACAGCAGTGCCAGGTAGCAGTTCAGCTGGGATTAGATAATAGGTTAAGTGAGCAAGTATGTCATCAACATAGCAGTTTATAGAAGATATAAAGAAGAGAAAGATGCTACTACCTGAAACTTGTTTGAAGGTGAGCTTGTTTTAGACTACTTTAGACAGCTGTTGACTGGCTCTTAGCTAATCCCTGCCAAGTGCATATTGATGACAACTCCCTTTTCTTGTCACTGGAGGATATAAAGACGCTGGCACATTAATCCTTTTAAAAGGAATGCTGCAATAGTAGGGCCAGGGGCCAGGGTAGAGTCCTGCTCTCTCCAGGGAGAGTGAGAGACACCTGTCTCAGCCTTGCCTTTGAGGACAACATGGCTTGGAAATTCTGTGGGGAGGGTTCAGTTTGTTATGACCTCTGAATTCTCTGTTCCAACCCCGAGGGTCAGGGACAATGACCATATACAATAGGAGGTGAAGGGTTCATAAGTGGACTGAGGCACTTTGTCATGTTAGAAGATAGTGGTAAAGCTTTAGAGTTGGCCAGTATCTTATTTTTCTGTTAGATCAAGTATTTTTTTAGTCATGTAGATGATAATTTTTAAAATGTCAAGCTTGTGTGGCTCATATTGAAATTGTAAACATTTTTTTTTTTTTTGGTTTTTCGAGACAGGGTTTCTCTGAATATCTCTGGCTGTCCTGGACTCGCTTTGCAGACCAGGCTGGCCTCGAACTCACAAAGATCCGCCTGCCTCTGCCTCCCAAGTGCTGGGATTAAAGGCGTTTGCCACCACCGCCCGGCAAAATCATAAACATTTTAAGTTCAAGAATTGTTTCCTAAGTTACAATAAGGATGTAAAAATTACACATGACAGCCAGGCGTGGTGGCACACGCCTTTAATCCCAGCACTCGGGAGGCAGAGGCAGGCGGATCTCTGTGAGTTGGAGGCCAGCCTGGTCTACAAAGTGAGTCCCGGATAGTGAAGCATACGCAGAGAAACCCTGTCTCGAAAAACAAAACAAAAAAAGTGTGAATTTTCAAGTTAAAATAATCTTTCACATTTTTACATTTCCTTGCAATCTTTAAATAAATGTTGTCCTAGTCATCATTTACACACTGTGGGCTAGGCCCTGAGGTCATACTGTGAAGAGGTTGTCCAGGATTCTAAAGAGCTGAAGAGGAGGGATGTGCATTATAGCAGGGTTGTGTGGGTATACCACCATGGAAGGCTCATCTGCTTGTCTGGAGAAAACAGCCAGTTCCATCAACGGTAAGGTGGTGGTGGCAGGACGGAGAGGAGGGGAAGAAGGAAGTGAATGTCTAGAAGACAGAGTGTGTATATACTACGTAGGATCTGAGAACAGTGCAGCCTGGCAGAGCTCAGGGCCTGGTGCTGGCAGTATTATCAGTAAGACAGGTGAGGCAGGAGCAAGAGTTGCATGGTCTCATTGGCCAGGCCAAGTTGCAGATGCTCTTCCAAGAGCAGTGTTGCAGCCATTGGAGGCCTTGAGGGGAGGGGACGAGACATTCAGATTTTGCTTTCAGACAGTGCCAGAAGATGCCAGAATGTACATGAGATACTAGTGGCTGCACCTAGAATAGTGCACTGTCCAGGAAAGAGATGGTGACTTGTGGAGAGATTTGAAGGGTAGAAGGGATGTAAATTTGCACAGGTGTCTTATGGTGGGATGCAAGGGGATTGATCAAAGAACAAAATAGTAACTGTAAATTCAGTACTATTATCATCTGACTTCATGATGAGAAACTGAGGTTCAGAAGCGTTAAAGGCCATGCCTGAGACCGCACAGGGTGGTGTTCAGACCCAGGGGTGCCCATAACTACTGGCTTGTGTTGTGTGGGGGATTTCAACTCTCCCTTGTCCCTGCATATTCAGGTCATATCTACCTTTCTAGTATAAATGAGTGCTGGTCAGCGCTTTCCACAGTGACCCATGAGCACTGCAGCACGCCTCCCTGGAGAGAGTACCCTTTGGGATGCTCTTCCACTGTGTCGTCACTGTGCAGGGAACACAGGCAGCATGTCATAGTGAGACGGGGCCACCGCAACCAGAGCGGGCTTCCACGCATTCCTCCAACTCATAGTGACCATGTCACCCTGGACACATAGTCTTCCAAGCTTCTAAACTGTGTCTGTCATGCATGCTCCCTAGAGCAGTAAAGATGTATTGAAATTCCATGGGCTGAAATCTCTGGTAGACTGGAAGCTTCCTACAAATTGAAGATGCTCTCTTAGGGTTGTGCTCTCTTAGGTTAGGATACACTGTGTATTATCTGGGCTGATAAGAAACCGAAGGAGGGAGGAAGTATTTCCTTGTGTATTGTTTGATTTTTATTTTTGTCTTTACTATAGATATTGGCTCCCAAGTGTACCATTCACTGTTTGTTCTTAATTCCTGTATCCGCTAAGTGATGAATGAGTCCAAACAGATTCTCCTTACTGGTAACCTTGGCAGCTTTTTTCTTTAAAGCATCAATAAATTTTCATAGGCTATTTTCTTTTTTGAACCATTCAGGTTTTTTGGTTTTGGCTGTTGGTTACTTTCTCTACTGTCTTTCATGGTTGTGTTTTCTTGGACTTTTGGGTGCAGGTTTGAGGGACTGGGCCCCACCCTCATTGTCTGCCCTACAACAGTGATGCATCAGTGGGTGAAAGAATTCCACACATGGTGGCCTCCCTTCAGAGTGGCGATCCTGCATGAGACTGGCTCCTATGTCCACAAAAAGGTAACGCTACAGTGCCCGGCTGCTTTGGTCTGGCTTTTGCTCTACATATTTGGGTTTTTGTTTGTTTGTTTTTTTAATGTGCCTACATATGTTTCTTTCATTTTAATTTATTTAAATTTTGACTTGAAGCTCTATATTATGAAACAGACATGGCAAAGGCTTTCTTGTTCTAATAATCCGGTCGTATGATGGCTTGATGCCCAGCAAAATATAGCTGGGCCCAGGCAGGACCACAAGGCTGATTGTGTTCCTGGGATCACAAATCAGGCGGTCTACATGGCAGTCTACCGGAGGGACTTTTGACATGAGCAGTTTTAAACAATTTCAGAAAAGTGGATTTAAAAAGTGACATACAGATTGATCATCCCTCATCAGAAATCCAAAATGTTCCAAAATCTGAAACTTAGCAATGGTACTACAATTGGAAGAGCCCATATCTGACTCATGTGACAGGTCACAGTCAAAATACAGCACACCAAAATTGTTTGCATAAAACATACCAGCAGGCAACCTGTAGATCTGTATGAGATGTAATGTACTTTGTGTTTAGGCTGGGTTCTATCCAAGGCATCTTAGCATGTATATGCAAATACTCTGAAATCTGACATACCCCGGTCCCAAAGCATTCTGAATAAGAAATATTTAACCTTAATTAATAAATGCATCTGTGATTATACTTTTCAAATATGTTTCTGATACAGGAGAGACAAAATGCTGCTTTGAGACTTTCCTAAGTACAGATAGTTTAGTTTTCTTGCTTTGTCCTGTACCACAGTGCATTGGATATGCAGTTCCTTCTGTGCTTGCTTCTCCCACCCACTCCCTGCCTCCCTCCCTCCCTCCTTCTCCCTCCCTCCTTCTCTCTCTCTCTCTCTTTCTCTCTCTGTCTCTTTCTCTTTCTCTGTCTTTCAGTTTTTCAAGACAAGATTTCTCTGTGTAGTCCTGGCTGTCATGGAACTCACTCTGTAGACCAAGCTGGCCTTGAACTCACGGAGATCCACCTGCCTCTTCCTCCCAAGTGCTGGGATTAAAAGTTTGCACCCCACCTCCCACTGGACTGCCTATCTGCCTTCCTGTTTTTTTTTCTTTTCTTCTCCTTCTCTCTTTTTTTTTGTTTTTGTTTTTTGTTGGTTTTGTTTTGTTTTGAGACAGTTTCTACATAGCTCTGACTGTCCTAGAACTCATGTGTAGACCAGGATGGCCTCAGATTTCCAGAGCTCTATTTGCTGCTGGTTCTCAATTGCTAGGATTAAAGACATGTGCCACCATACCCAGCTACACATAGATTTTCGAAAAGGAGGCTTACCTTTGCTCCTAAATTCCGTACATGTATTTTACCAGGCTGCTTTTTTTTCACGTCTGTCTCAACATCTGACTGTAGAATAAATACTGTGTATCTCAAGCACAGCAAATATAAATAGGATAAATAGTAATAGTATAAATAGTATAAATAATAGTTCCAGTCTTACAGGCTTTCAGGTTGTAGTCCTGTCAGATGGCAGTGTGTCTGGGTTCATTACTTCCTGAGTCTGCTCAGCTCCTGACTGAGATGCAGTGCCGGCCACAAGGGCCCAGACTTCTAAAAGATAAGTAGAAAAAAAAGTTGAATTGAGATAATTAGCAAAATAGAGCAAATGCTGTGATTTAAAAGAAAGAATTTTTAACTGTATGAAAGCAGTAATGTGTTTAAGTTGTTTTTCTTGTCAAACTCTCAGCTGCTAATCCATGGGAAACATTGCCCATTCTGTTTTCTTTTCACTATTTCTTGACCTCTCTTAATATTTTATGTTGCAAACCCATATAAAGGGTAGTCTTAGTTGACAAACTAGGGGAAGGGTAGTTGATACTGAGCCTGTGGAAGAACTTGGGACCCTTTCCAAGTTAAGGTAAATTAAACCTTAAGGAAGAATGTTTCCCTTTGCTTACAGTAATTCTAATTTCTTTGCTGTTTTCATTTGTGGTCTGTGTTTTGAGAGAGAATTGTTCTGTAGCCCTGGCTGGCCCTGAGCTTGTGGCCCTCCTGCCTCTCCTTCTGTCACACTGAGGTTCTCCCTGCTACCTCAGGGAGTTTCCCTCACATTCACATGCATGCACATGGCTTACTCTTTTTTTCCTAGTACTTTTCATTATAGTTTTTCTCTCACAGAAAAAGTTATATATGAATTGATTAATATTTATTTGTGGAACTATAAATGCTATAGTCCAGGTGTTTTATATTATTAGGAAGAAAGAGGATAAATGTTTTTAATTAACCTTGAAAAGCTGACTCTTCTTGGGGAAAGAACATACATGAAAGATAATGAAAGAAGGCAGTCTGTGGTACTTCTCCCACAACGCACAGTGGGTGGCCACGTCATTAGCACTGTGTTGAAAAGCTTATTTAACAATTAAGAATCCTCTTTTCAGTTTGCTTGTATGAGAGGTTGCTTGTATTCTGAAATAACTGTCACTGTCTCCCACCTTTTCCTGATATGTAGGATCTAGTGATTTTGTGGAAATTTTAGATAATCTGAAGGGTTTTGACTCATCTTTTTTTTTTTTTTTAATGGTTTTTTGAGACAGGGTTTCTTTGTGTAGTCCTGGCTGTCCTGGACTCACTTTGTAGACTAGGCTGGCCTCAAACTCACAGAGATCCTCCTGCCTCTGCCTCCCCAGTGCTGGGACTAAAGGCATGCACCACCACGCCTGGCGGGTTTTGTCCCATCTTGACCAATTCATGCCACCCGAGTCCTAGAAATGAAGAAAGATGCCTACTCCTTAAGTTTCAGGGGGACAAGGTTTGTTTATTGTAGGGTTTGAGCTGCATGCCTGCCATCATGGAATTTTGAAACTGGTGTTTTACTGGCTTCTCTGAGCCTGGTTTGATGATGTGTGGACTATTGTTGGGAGTTTTGATGATTTTGAAGGTTTATTGAGTTGATGTACATGTATGGAGAACATTGTGTGTTTCCTCATAGAGAACAGTTACCCACTTATTTTCTTGATAAAGCAACATATCACAGGCTTTGATCTTGGTATTTGAGAAAGATGGCCCCAAAGACTATTCTCAATCAAAAAGTTCATGCCTTTCTTACCAAAAATGTCTAATGGCCAATGTCTGGTTCTTTTTTTATTATGTCCTAAATGGAAAGAATGAATTAGAATGTTACAGTTCTTTTTGGAAAGTGCAAAGTCAGGGGATGATTCAAACTCAGACCACAAAGTACCTGGCCGCCTAATGAATGTCCTCTTGTGTTCTCTAAAAAGGCCGCCTTTTGGAATAGGAGCAGACACCTGACTTCGTAAACAGCAGAGGAGAGGACCAAGGAGATAGCTTGCTGGGCAAAGCGCTTCCACACAGACTTAATGATCTGAATTTCACATCTGGATCTCACAATGTGGCAGAGAGTTGTCCCCTGACTGCCCAATGCATGTTGTGGCAACACATTCAACTACACATACATACAGACGGACAGATAAACATTCACACACTCATACATCCTCACACTCACACATGAGAAAAATAAATAAGTGTAATAAAAATTAACTGCAAAGGGAGAGGGAAAAATTAAAAACAAGTAAGAATGAAACGGGTGGTCATAGGCTCCTTCAGGCATCCTGAGCATTTCGGGCCCATTCCTGGCACACGATTCTAAAGTGAAGTGTTGTATTTCCTATTAACTCAGAGTTGCTGTGTGCACCTGCTTCAAGAAGCTGTAGAGGCATGGTTTGTTCTGTGAGATATACCTTAAAACTAGGTTGCTGGAGCTCTTTTTTCTTCATTGTCAGCACAAATCCTTGTTTATTAAAGATTTAGCTTGAAGGAAATTTTAATTAATTACAGGTGCAGTAAATCCTGCCTGGGAAGCTGCCGCGCGCCGTGTTTACTGTGAATGGCCTTCATGTGCCTGTGCTTCACTGGTTCTCCCCGCTGCCTGACAGTGTGATTTATGGCTGTTGTTTTCTACCAGTCCACTGTTTGCCCTCTAGGAGGGATTGGTCTCCTGAGCCTCCATAATAACAGCAGCACTTCCACAGACATCTTTTAATGACAACAGCACTACGTTCAGTAAGTCAGGCTAATTGCAGATGTACCCTATTAATTGCAAAAACTAGGAGAGGTTACATATTTTACAAGCTTTTAATTTGAAACCGCCCGAGATGATTTGTCTTAAGTGTTTGGATTGAGATGTCCATAATATTCAACAATTCACCATTATTGAAACTCCAGTCCAGGCAGTTATAGAATTCTGAGATTGAATCAGGTGAACATCAATAGTCATAGATGGGTTGTTACCTAGTAGAGATTATATTTTCATTGCAAACATTTTGTACAGCTTCTTGTTTTTTCTGTAAAGCATGTTTTAAAATTCTTTTATAATATCCCTGTTCATCTTTTTGAACACAGTAGGAATAGTAACTCTGTGGTTCTGTAGTTAGTGTCTTTCATAAGCTTCAGATCTCAGGCAGTCACAAGAAGCCACACATTGCTCTTTGGCATTTAGAAGCTCAGTGCCTCGTTAGATTAACTACAGTAAAGCTTCCGGCTGCATCAAGTGATTTCAAGAACCCATTTTGGGATCGGGCACCTTAGGGGTAAATGGGGTGACCATGATGAGCCTGTGCAACAGTTGAAAGTCCCAGGTCTGTGAGCAAGTGGACCTGCATTCGCAGGGCTAGCCAGACACAGGCGATGGATGTGTGAGTGGTGGTTTAACTTCCGCTCTTATTTGGAGCTGCAGGCAACAAATTCAGATAATTGTTCTCCTTTCCCGGTCTCTCAGTGTGCACATGGCTGACAGCACGAAGTCGTGGAGTATTCCATTGCTGTCACTTCGTGTCCTACCTACTGGCATGGCTTTGGGGATTTCTCCTGGAGGGAAACAGGGACAGAGCTGGGGTGCTGTGTGCCTAGAGTCTTGGTAGAAAATGTGGATGTGGAAGAACTGAGAGAATTAGCTCCAGCGTCTCAGAGTCATGGGGTTCACAGGTGGAGTCTGCTCCTTCAGTGGTTCTTTTCTGCTCTTACCACCATCAGCCGAAGGCGTGGCACTCAAGCAGGTGGACTGAGAGATGAGAGAGTCTTCGTTCTCTGCCCGTGTCTGCAAAGCTGTGCACCGCAGTACTCACTGGTGCAGTGTTATGCAGCAGACGTTGAACTTTTCAAATGGGACGTGGTAAAGGAGTACTCACTCTAAAAATCCAGTTCACACTTGTGGAACCTTTACTGTACCTTTGGTTGGTTCACAGTCTATAAAAAAATTTTACTAGCTCCTTGAATGCCAGTGTGTTGTGGCGCATGAGCAATTTCCCACTTCAGTTTGTCTTCAGCCCTCTTTGTACCCTCTTACACTTTATCGAACACAAACACACAGATATGTATACACTCGTGTGTGTTTTGTCTGTACAGCTTGTTTTGAGACAGGGTCTCACGGTGTAGCTGAGGATGGCCTTGAAACTTCTGATCCTCCTGCCTCCATCCAAGTGCTGAAATTACAGTTTATTCAGTTCTGGGAGTTGAACCCAGGGCTTCCGGTGTGTTAGGCAACCACCTGCCAGCTGAGCTACTGGCCCACCTCACAGAAATTGATTTTCATATTGTGTGTGTGTGTGTGAGACATCAAGCTTGTGTGTGCCATGGTACTATATGTGGAGGCGAGGACAGCTTGTGGGAGTTGTTCTCTCTTTCTGCCTGTGGATCGTGGGAATTGAACTCAGGTGGTCAGGGTTAGTAACCGATGCCTTACACACTGAGCACCCCATCTGCTTCTTTGAGCTAGGACTTTGCTATACAATGCAGGCTGAACTTGAACTTGTAAGCCTCCTGCTTCAGCTTCCTAAATGTTGGGGTTACAGGTGCATACCACCATGCCTGGCCTAAAACTTATAAATTCCCAGTTCCTTAAGGTGATATTAATAAAATTACCACTTTTTTAAGATTTCTGAATTATAAACAATGTATGAGTGTTAGTTACTAGGCCTTTTCATACTTAGCTACTTTTGTATTCCTGTGAGAAACCCTGTGAGGTTGACATATTGCTGGGTTTATCTTTCACCTGTAAAGTATTAGCTGTAGCTTGGGGTGTGCATGCAGTTCCTTTAGCTTGGAGGCTGGGTCGTGCTAGCCGTATACCACCAGTTTGGAGCAGTTCTTCAAACTGTCCCTGTGTTGCTCCCTTGCAGTGGGAAGAACATGACACCCTTTTCTAGTCCTTCTGTTCCCCCAGTTGGTCTAATTTTTCTTGTGCCCATTCTCTTTTGAATAATTATTTTTTTTAAATTTTTGTTTGTTTTGTTTTCTGAGACAGGGTTTCTCTGTGTAGCCTTGGATGTCTTAGAACTCTCTCTGTAGACAAGGCTGGCCCTGAACTCACAGAGGTCCATCTGCCTCTGCCTCCCACATGCTGCCACTAAAGATGTGTACCACTGCCACCCAGCTTGAATAATTAATTTTTGTGACTCATTTCTGTCAAAATGTTGAGGGTTTCTGATATGCAGTATTAGTGGTGTTGCATTCTCTCCATAACTGACATTTTTCAAGCTACACACTGAGTCTGTTCTTTGGTTTGTCTTTTCAAAGAGTTACTTGTTTGTTGTATTCATTCTTACTTTGGCTTTCTTTGAGACAGGATCTGATCCTATAGCCCTGGCTGGCCTGGGACTTCCTGTGTAAATTCTCTGCATTCTGACTATTGGGACATGGGTGCATGCCGAAACATGCAGCCTTGCTCTGTCTGTCCCAGCAGGCATTTTCTGTAAGAGTCAATGGTTTTGTAGTTCTGTTACTTTTTCTCTGTTGTCCACTGAGCTGCCTTGCATCTGAGTTTGTGCTTAGAGTGTGGGAAGGGGGGACTTCTCTGTGGCTGAGCCACACTGCTAGCTATGACAAGGAGCCTGACAGCATGCTCAGGTCCTGTGTCCTCAGATTGAAACTTCATTTGGTCTGCTCATTCTTTGTCTGTGACAAGTCTCCTGATCCTATGCCAGCAGCTGTCCTAGTTGTTTTGGGGGCTTTGCCCATATTTGTTATAATGTTTTATATAGGTAAAGGTTTGTGGCTTTTTTTTTAATGTCATTCGTTTTTAAAAGATAAAATAAATATAAATAAAATCCATCTGATATTTACATTCTCAATTCTGTCTTCTTTTATTGGTTTTTCTTGGTCTATCTTTGCTGATTCCCAGGTCAGTGTCCCCTGTCGTTTGGTGTAGGCGTCCTTTAAGCTCAAGGCTGTGTTTTTGTCTTCCTTCCTGGTGTGTGCTCATGCATGAGAGGTACGTGGAGGTCAGAGAGTAACTTGTGGGAATTAGCTCTCCCTCCTTCCACGGTGCTGGAGGGTCACATGTACATCACATTTACGGCTTGTTGGCAAGTACCTCTACTCACTGAACTGCCTCACCAGCTCAAGACCTTGTCTTTAAAGAAAATGTGGACGGTACCTGAAGAACAACACTGGAAGTTGTCTTCTGGCCTCTACATCCATGTGAACACACACACACACACACACACACACACACTCTCGAAAGCGCGCGAGATAGTGTCTGGAGAAGGTTGAGGCTTGTGTCCACTTTTATATTCATTACCCTGATTTTCCTCCAGGTCTTATTAATTAAACAGGAATTATAGTAATACATAGAATATCTCCCTTTTCATTATTTAAAACTATTCCATATTGTACTTCATATTTTAATAGGCTTTTTAAAGAAATGGTGTGCATATAACAGAATTTTCACTCTTAAGCTTTCTTTTGTAATATGGTGAACAACAGTACTGAATGATTGTAGCTTTGGAGTGGGCTGACCTTTGAACCCCGACTCCACCGTTCCCCAGCTGCAGAACCCGACCCAAGCCATAGTTTCCATTTCTAGAAGGGGAGTTCCTGGCGGCCACCCTGTCCTCACCCCAGGAGTTGGTTTTAGCATGCTCTCTGCAGGGAGCGTCACCCTGTGCCCCAGTGGCTTTCGTGCGACTCCGTCACCTGCTCAGTGTGCCTGGCCAGCCTCCAGGTGGCTTATTTCTTGAACTCTTGCCTGACTGAAGTCTGGATCAAGCAGGATTCCATGTTCTGGCCTTTTCCTGCTAAGAATTATATATTTCTCTTCAGGAAAAACTATTTCTGGCAGTTGTATGTCTCACAAAAGGTTCCTGATGTGGACTATCTCCTCAGAAGGGAAACTTTTCTTTTCTTTTCTTTTTTTTTTTT